>CAFUXE010000022.1:1365470-1408965 GCA_903364295.1 Serranus cabrilla | reverse complement strand
TTTTTTTTTTTTTTTTTTTTTTTACACATAATGAACATGTTGTTACAAACAGACCGTACATCCTGTTCATGGTTAAAACGGTAAAGAAAGCTTTATCTCTTATTGCCGAGAGGCGACGTCCGCAGCTGTTGCTTAGATATTCAATTTGTCGGTGCAGCGCTCCACAACACCTGACTGCTCTGATGGAGATCTTATGAAACTCTGCTGTTATGTAAGAAATAGTTTTCATTTCAATACGACGGTTCAAAGTATCCTGGCATTCTCATTACACTGCATGGAAACTGCAGCGGCCTGCTCAGACGGATAGAAAATTCCCTCTCGTGTTTTGTTTCCAAATCGGAAGTTCATCTCAGAGTCAAACAGCTGCTCTGTGTACAGTATGTCATTTTCTCACGTGTAAAAACATCAACATGGCGTTAATTTCCTGCTTCCGAGAATGAAGAAACAACACGTTAGCGCAGGCAGCTGCTCCCAGCTTTCTTCAGTCAGCTCAGATAGCATTGATCTCCTCTTGTTTGTGTTCCTTATCTTTTGCAGACTTGTTAATCCCCCCACACACTTTCCAGAGCATGTGACAGGACATGCACCTGTTTAGGCGACTCTTAACCCCTTCCATCACGCTCCCCACCGTTTTTCTCACAGCGGCGGAAGAGAGGTAGAAAATAAGAGGGTCTAGACAAGCGTTAAAGGTGCTGCACAGCAGGGCTTTGTCTCTCCAGTCAGGACTTCTCCATGTAATGAAACCGACAATGTGCGAGACGTTGTAAGGGCCGAAACATAAAGCGAACACCAGCAGCGTTCCCAGAGCCATGCCGATGGCCCGGAGGCGCCGGCGCCGGTCAATGTGCTGCAGCTTGGACAGAATCCTGATGAAGTTGATGTAGCAGAAACTACTGATGAGGAAAGGGATGCAGAAAAGCACCACGCAGAGCTCCAGACGCACCGGAAGGAGCACCTTCAGCTGTGCCTCTGTGAAGTTCTCGTAACACACTTCCTTCTTGACGTCACCGACGGCGGAGTGAGCTGAGGTGTTGAGGCCTGAGGTGGCGTTCGGGGAGTTTTCAGAGCCGATAAAGGGCACGATGAACACAATGCTCAGGTGCACGAAGGAGAAAATCCAGAAGAAGATGCTGGCGGCGACGGCGTACACAGGCCGCCTCTTCAGGGTGTGCTGGATGGGGAAGGCGACGCCGAGGTAGCGCTCCACGCTGACCGCCGTGAGGAAGAAGGTGCTGTTGTAGATGGTCATGTAGAAGACGAAGCCAGACAGCGGGCAGAGCGGGTAGGGCATGTCCCACAGCATGTTGTTCATCACTTCCTGCATCTTGAAGGGCAGGAAGAGCAGGAAGAGGAGGTCGGAGATGGTCAGGTTGAGGAGCAGGATGTCGATCGGCGTCGGTTTCTGCCTCACCTTCTTGCAGAAAGTGTAGAAGGCGAGGACGTTGGCGGGGAAGCCCAGCACGAAGGTGATGATGTAGACGGACAGACACAGGCCGGTGTGGCACTCCTGCATGGTGGCCTCGGTGTAAGTCAGTCAGTCAGTCAGGGATCGAGACGTGTCACATTATGTCCTTGACTCAGGGGGACGAACACACTGCGGCACAGGGCGGTTTGATCCGTCAGGCAGTCAGAACCGCAGGAGACGACGGCTTCTTATTGGGTCAGTGGCCTGGAACAAACCCGGCGAGACAGCGTGGTTTTCCTGTCCCAACCGATAAACCAACGCTCATCGTTTCCTCGAGGGCTTTGAGCGCTGCTGATAAGAGAGAATGGAAAGAGATTACCACAGTGCACAGCACAGTGTTTCTACCTACTGTTCATCTGACACTTAGTTTAAGAGTGCACTTCTTTACTTTTTACAGTTCAGCCTACGAGCTGAAATTCCACAAGAAGAAACCAGAGATAAACTCTCATTCCTTTCGTCTATATTCTCTCTTAATTCCCTTCTACATCCCTACTTCAGAGTTTATTGTGCAGCTGAATTATCTCTTAATGAGGAGCACTGTTTTGGTCGGGCACATAGGTTTGTATACAAACCATAATGCCGTGTTATTGTTTCCTCCGTGTCGTAAATACAGTACAATGATGCTTTTATCATTAACTTCCAGACTCTCTGCACAAACACTGGACATGTTGTGAAAATGATGACCCTCATAAACGTAATGACTTAACTACACCGGGGAAATGAGTGTCGACAAGATTTAGCTCGCACGGCTTCACAACATCATCGAAACAATATCTGCATCTTATTCTGAAAAGGAAATACGAAAGGAAATCTAAAAATGAATTAATTCAAGAGAAAATTTTGTCTTCAGGAATAATGATGTTAAGAAAAGCTAGTTTCTTACCCTTTAAGCAAAGAGCTGCATCTCATAAAAGTGAGTGAAAGAAGCTTATATACTCCTATAGTCCAGTTGTTTTTTTTACAGCCTCAAAAATGTGAAGAAACCAAAGAAAGTTTAAGCAACCTGAAGACTTCCTCCTTGTCTGCGGTGTTGGCTTTTGTCAGTTCACACATTTCCACCCCACCTCACCAACTTCCTTTTTCTGCATTTCTGAAAAGCATATATGCTAACAAGAAAAGCAAAAAGGGACTGACTGTGGCTTACCTTATTCCTCTGTTTCTCGGCACACCCACATGTGGTGATTGCTCAACTGTTTTATTTGATCTCCTCTGTTCACCAGCCTGCAGCTCTTACCTGCTGCCGACCGGCACGTCCCCCTATTTACATGATAATCTAAACATCCAGCGCATATAATAGAAATTATTATTAGGGAGATACTGCTGCAATTTATCTCCCACGCTCGCCAAACATGGTTTCCCTGGTAACAACTGGCCTTTTTTTGCAGTATGAGTGGTGCAGACGGTCCCTGCAAGCCTGTCTGATCACAGGTTATTAAATCATATTTAGTTACCCATGCCCACTGCTTCTACATGGACGCCTCTCTGTTATTAAAAGGCATTTGACGCAAAAGCGGTGACCTGCTGTCGGAGCACTCCCTCCCCTTCACAGCATGTGGCGAGGGCAGCAGCTATATGCTTATCCAAACAGACGCCACATGTTTGAAGAGCAATATACAGTTATAAAAAGGTGGTTTATTCAGGGAAGAGTGATGAGACATCCCACTGTGTATGCAGCCAAAAAAAAACACCCAAGGAGATTTTTTTTTTCTGTATTTATCGTCTAATATCACAAACAGCGGGGTCAAGTTTCTATTAAACAGGTGAAAGCACAGGTAGTCATGGTTAATTTCTCAAAGTGAGAGAAACAAGCGTTTGAAGTAATAATGACTCAGAGGTGCGCAAAGAGTCCTTTTGATGTTGCTTAATGTATGTAAATCACTCCGAGGCACCTTTGCTTGAGCTTAGTCCTTAAACACTTGATTCCCATGTGTGAGTTTTTGGATATTTTGTTACCGTCTGACATCAGTCCTTGTTAGGTATTTGTCCCCTTTACCTTCTCCTGCTCTTGATCTCATTCAAAAACCGTCTTTCAACTTCTTACATGCCTCTGCACCCCGGATGAGCGACCAAAAGAAGAAAATGTGTGAGTTTCGGGCGCTGTGTGTGTGTGTGTGTGTGTGTGCTGCCGTCTGAAATCATCACATTCATATTCCACGCATACATTTCGGATGATCACATTGTATTATGCAAGCTGGTGTGTTGCACTGTAAGAGCTGGTTTTCCAGAGTGACATCAGGGGGGTTTTCGAAGATGCTGTTTGAGCTCAAACTTTGGGGATGTTTCATCACTGCAGGACAGCCTTCTCCAGCAATTAGCCAGCGACAAGTCACCCTCCTGGCAAGAGACAGAGGAGCAAATCAAAAGAGAAATGTAGACAGGGTCCCCGTTCCTGCACTTTCACGTTCCATATTTTACTTTGTCTTATCTTCTAAAATGATATCAAAGAGAGGATATCATTTTTCACATTGGTCTATTAAAGTCGTCTCCACTGCCAAAGGAAATAACACAGTCCAGAGCTGAGTGTGTAATATATAAAAGCTATATCACTAAGCAGTTCCTCATGGAGTCAGTAGATTTAACAGCAAGAATTATGATCATTTATTATTTATATCATAATTACTATAAGAGTAAGCAGAAGAGGTGGAGCTCCTCGCCCCCAAACTCAGACCAAAATTGGACTTTTCACATCATTAAGTAACTCTAATAATTTGCCATACTGATTACATATCTTTCACACACCCAACTCGTCAGATATTGACGCGTCAATGTCGCATCTGGATAAGACACACCACGCTTTCTATTAACTCCCATGTAAAACCATCAATCCGACAGTAAAATGCTGCTTACATAAAAGCAGAAATAACTAGAAAAGCTCTCAGAGAGCGCAGAACTCCGCCAAGGCAACAGGGTCAGTTACACAATACCAAACTGCACACTTGCAGGATTATATTGAAAGCATGTATTTTGGGAGCACACTGGCATTTAAATATTTCATCCATTAGATGGCGGCAGTTATTGAAGGCAATAGGGTCACTGACGCAATAATATAAGTTTCAGACGCTGGCTGCCGTGACAAAACATCAGTATCTTGCACGTGGCATGAGAATGCGTTGGCCACCTTTAAGGTCACAGTAAGGACATTGTTAACTATTTCCTGAGTGATAAATCATTATAATATTGATTTTGTGATCAGCTACAGTTTGTTTCAGTCATTTTTCAAGCAAAAATACCTTAAAATAATCTCGAGTTCGAGCTTCCCAAATGTCACGTTTTCAGTTTTTCTTCCACTTCTGATAGTAAAATTTCTATTTTTGAGTTTTGGACAATTGGACAAACAAACCCAGACACTTTGTAGGAAATATGATAATTGACATTTTATTGGATTTATTAGTGAATCACCAGTTAATAATGTGTAATGATTAATTTTCATAATTAAAACTGGATAGCTGTATGTAGACTTGGTCCAGCTCCTGCTGTTGACACAATCACTGACTGGAATCAGTTTATGTATTTGAGACTTGACGCCTGAATGATTATCCAGAGTAAATAATGAGTAATAAACACTGTGAGGCAAAGAAAAGCCCAAGATGAAATCCTCAGAGGTCTTGTTTTGAGTAGGTAGGTGTCATCAGCTCCATTAAATGAAAAATATCTGAACCTTGCTACTCAAAATATGTTTAATTTTTCGATTTAAGGACTTGCTGGTGTATATTTTCAGCAGACAGCAGCTGCAGTGTGTGAGTAGCAGCAGCAGCAGAGCACTGCAGGGGGCACTAACGAGCCTCGTGGCAACAAACATGCCTGATTCTTTCTTCCTCATGTGTCCTGTGTGCTCGTGAATGCACCAAATAACGAGGAGGATCCAGGCAGGTGTTGCATGCGTGTGTGTAAAGAGGAATTTCCCGGCAGCGTCCAACAGGTTGAGTGGTGTGAAAACGGGTCGTGAATGGCAGCAGCAAGACCCGAAAACCCAGAGGTGCTTTTCAGAGTTTGGGACACTGGGAGTGAAGTCAGACAAAGCTGATGCAACAGGATGATATTTGTGAAAGAGCACACAAAATAGAACAAGGACACGGCTCAGATGCACAGTGTCGAGGTGCAGAGAAAAGCCTGCAGAGCAGCAGTCTGCGGTTACTGAAGCAGCAGGAATAGAATCATACATTATAAAAACCACCAGTAGAAAGATTTATTGTTGTGCCAATGTATCGTCTCCACAATATCAGAAACGAAATGCAAATGCGGGTTCCTCTCTCCACATCGCAACAATAAAGACACCTTTTTCTTCTTATATTTTCTTTTTTTGTGTGTAAATTTATACTCTATTTCACCAAAATAGACCTAGTTTATTGCCCTCACTGATTTTTTCCCTCCTAAGTATCCCACAGGTTAAATAGAGAGGGCGGGCAATAATACTTAATGGAGCTGCTAACTATAAATGAATTACATTAAGTGAGTTTTTAAAGGAGTGTTTAAGTGTCCCGCGGAGTCTCTGAATATTTCATTAAAGGAGTAAAAACGTGGCAGAAACAGCTAATTGTTTTAGTATTAATTAATAACAAACTCATTGGGATTATTTATTAAAAATAGAGGCATCAGGTAGCTTTAATATAAGCGCCCATACTGCAGCGGGATATTAAACGGCGTGCCGCTGCTCTGAGCTCACTGTGAGAGGCCACGCTCAAGTTCAATTGACATGGCTGTTGTGAACAAAGTGTCAGAGTGCTTGTGTTGTTAAAGAGCACAAACACGGGCAGCGGACACAAGAGCTGCTCTGGATGTTGTCAACAGCCTCGTGAAGAGCAGGAGAGAGGAGGACGAAGAGGCTGGAGAGGATCGAGTGGGAGAGGAAGTGGATGTGATTGTGTGTGTGCCCCCCCCCTCCTCCTTGGTTTACTGTAAATGCTGTAAATACAAATAAACCGTCAGCTTCCCAAGGACTTATGAGAAAGAGGAAGGAATTTAAAAAAAAATAGTTTCTGTTGAAGTGACAACATATAAATCTCGACATCAGTGTCTGAAAATTCTGCACTTTTCTATTTAAAAGAAATGCCTTCTCATTCAGTGGTTTTTCTTCTTAGTGTTTTCATTGTAGATTAATACTGAAGAGTTTACTACATAACTCCTGTTCCATCATAGTTCTGATGTCTTTAATATGAATCTTCAGTGTCAAAAATCTAATAAATATAAAGAAAAACCATTAAATGAGAAGCTGGGTCCAAACTTTTGATTCTGTATGTTCTGCAAAATCTAGAACACCTAAAAACCCTAAAGACCAAACAAACGTAAACTGGGAGAAAATATGTTTGTGTCGAAACCTAATTGAAGCTGCAGATTCGCCTACTCATTAATCATGAGTCGTTCTGGTTTCATTGAGCTGAAAGCAGCAGAAGCCTCGTTAGCTCATACAATTAGCCTGGGTGCAGCCGAACTTTAGCCCCGCCCACAACATTTTCCGGCGGGAAGTTCGGTCTGACACTTCTCCGTTGTGGCGTTACTATGCTCCGTACAGATCTCCTCGGACAAATGAAATTGTCAGGGCGGGCTTTACACGATGATGGACAGATGAGCAACAGTAACGTAATCAGCCACGTCACTTAAGAGCACTTGGGTTGAATTTGTTTACAACAAACATGGCCGCCGCCGGAGAGGCGAGGAGTGTCGACTCTCTTTTACAAGATATCAACAGTGCTTTAACTTTGAAATGTGAACAGAGAAACGCCATCGAGACATTTGTCGATGGAAAAGATGTTTTTGCCGTCCTTCCAACTGGACTCGGTAAAAGCTTGATTTATTATGGTCACTTTACATACGTCCCATCCTACGCTGCTCTGGTTGGTTGTCGATCTATCCAATTCAGCGAAGAGGCGTTTTCTTTTCCTGGTTCGGCTGAAACTCGCCCCATAATCACAGCCCAATGGATCAGTTTCAGACTCACATTCTGACCAGAATCGTGAGTGTGACGTCGTCAGGCTATAGCTCATACGACTAATTTGCCCAATTTCACAGTTTATCCGAGCAGCATCTCGCAGCGACACACTCAGCCGCCTCTTATCAGCTCATTTGTTTTGGTCCACATCAGGAGACACTAACCTCTGTCTCACTGCGCTCAGCCACAACAGGTCAGGCGCAACACACATAGACTGATTACCGCTGAAATCCTCTTCCATCTCGCCTCTATAAGGCCTCATTGCGTTTGAAATTAAATAGTTAATTGTGTTACATCAAGTAGATATCTCAACAATGAAGAGATTGTGGCTCCGCGCTTCACGGACTTGAGCGTCCCAGAAGCCTTTTCGCTAATCCCTCTGTTAATACCCAGAGCATGAACCTATAAGCTTCCTTATATTTGTGGCGGCGGGAGAAAAAAAAACTAACAATATAATTCTCCCATCCTGACAGAAGAGTTCAGTGGCTGCTAAGCCACCATATTGCTATTTGAAGAGTGACTTTGCTTCCAATATAGCTGGACTCATTTTATTCCCAGTGACACATTCATGAAATAAAGCTTGCCATGTTGAAAAGATAATCTTGTACATTTGGCTGGCAGCCTTATCAAGTCTGACCTGAGTCCAAAGAACAACTGTTAGAGGACGGAAATCTGTGGGAAAAATAGACGACAGTGTGAAAGCCATGGACGCAAAATAGATTTCCAGCCCCTGGCTCCACGCCCATACCAACTAATCAGTTTTATAATGATCACATCCATTCCTTTTATAGAGAAATACCAAAAGGAAACTATCGTGTAGTCTCATTTCAAAGTGCTGAGTCGACTCCCATTGCCAACATGTTCAATTAATATTTCAGCCAACAACATGTGGTGATATCCTGCTTTGTGTGAGTCTTGTAAACACTGAAACCAAGATTAGTTTTCAGAGAAACTTTGCTCAGGCTTATACGATCAAAGTGCAGATTTTTCAAACTTCTCCTGGCTGCCGGGAACGCGGCCAAGTCACACACCTGTACAATGAATCCAGGTTGTGGGCGTTTGTTGGGTGATGTGGTGTTGCTGGGAACTCACAAAGTGGCTGCAAAAACAAAGCTGATACGGAGGCAGATGGATGTGTGGACGTGTTTTGAAAGTGGTCACAGCGTTAATATTTGAGGTTCCTAATGCTCGTACGTCACCGTCGCTTTATTACGAGCCTGAAAATGATGAATATGCACAACAGGAAGCTGCTTGTTGATTGTTTACTGGGCTTGTTGAAGTGTTCGCCGCGCCGCCCATTTATTATGTTGCCTTCATTTGAAAACCGGCCTCCATTATTTGTCTTCTTTTTATTTACAGTACAATTAGATCCTTGATTACCAATATTTTTGGGTTCTGGCTTTCACACAAAAACCTGTCTCTATTAATCAGCCGCGATTCAAGGGCTTGAATACAAAATGCTTTTAGTCAGTTCAGAGCCAATAAAGAGAATTTGGTTTTCATTGTACAACTGCAGAGGGAGATAAATATACTGAACTGATGTTGAAAAGCTGCTGAACCTCAGACCAGGAGTTTAGATCATGGAGATAAAAATGTCTAGGCACTTAAAATGCATCTCATTATAGGAGCAGAAGAGAGTTGAATCGATGTTTTTTGGGTGATTGGCGAGATAAAAGGAGGCCGCGATTGGACCGGAGCCACAAGACGGCAGCATCACGCTCATTCACGGAGGTCGATGAAACTTGAAAGTCGCTGCTCTTCTGATTAGAGTGTAAAATTGCTCAATAGACGTACAGAATACACTTCTTTAATGTCTTAGCGAGAGAGCGGGGAGGAAACTGAGCTTCCGTGTTCAGGTGAGATGAAAATTTAATCACCGCCATGGGGAACATTTGCTAACATTTGAGAGCGTTTAGACGAGGAGTCAGCTGCTGATGACTTCAAACCAACACTCTGCTGTAAAATAAGTATCTCTAATGCCAATAATTGCTCATCCTGATTTCCTTTTGCTATAAGAAATCACAAAAAGGTGAATGAACTGGGGAGGAAAACGCTAAATCAGCATCAAATAGAGGAATGTCTTTGTTAATGTCTTTTATTGAAGTTGCTCCATATTAAAGGGGTCCAATATGTTAAAACAATAAGCTTTACAATGTGTTTTTAGCAAATTAGATGTTTTAAAAAGTACATTGAGGAGGTCAAAGGAGGGATCCCATTCTGTGAATCTCTTGTGAGCGTGAAACGCCATTTAAATCCAGAGTGGGAATGGCGGACTCCGCCACTAACAAAGAAAACTACTCTAAAGATCAGAAAGTGCAATGAGCTTATTTACCTTTTTTTTTTTTTATTATTGTAAACACTTTTTATATTCTTCCTGCTTAAATTGTAAATGCTTTTGATTTTTCTTCTTAATATTGCTTGTTTGTATTTCTTGCATTTTTGCTATAAACTTTGTTGCTTTAACACTGTAAGTTTCCCGTACCTTATCTTATATTTATATTTATATTTAAATTGTATGCATTAATACTTTAAAGCCTCCAAAAACGTTCAAATCCCATGCAGTATTAAATATTCACAACCAAATAAGCAACAATCGAAAGCCTAAATTTGGGTAATTCATCCAGTTTACAACTCAAACACTTTGATCAGATTTGACTCTGATTGGTGCAAAGGAAAATGTGATATCAGCTTCATCCAACTTAAATAGTTTAGAAGAGCTCAGACACAAACAGAAAAACAGACATTTCTCATGTGAAACAATGGAAAATCTCCAATGCTCACAGAAAGAAGTGGATCTAAAAAATGATGTCAGGGGCTTTAATATATAAAAAATATAGATTAAAGCAGCTTTAAATAAATGTACTGATGAGACCTATATCAAAGTATCCACATGGAAACTGACAATGTGAAATACATTATTAATTTCATCTGTTAAAGGATAGTGCCTATTAAAGATTCAGGCTTTTATGGCTCTCCGTAGAAGCTTTTAAACCGTTGCCACTGCAGAATGTAAAGATGAGTTTAAAAAATAATGTACATTACAGTGTTTCTTTGAAGTGCTTTTGCTTACTCAGGCTGATAGAAGCACATTTTTAGGTGGGCAAAAATGTCATTTCCTAAAGACCTTCAACATCCTTTAGAAAATATTGTCCTTATCAAAAGCTGTTCAAACGTATATGATAGTGAGCAATTTTATAGAAGTGAACCCTGCCAAAAATTTTTTGTAAATGTCACCGTTAACTCCCCCAAAGCCTTGCTTAACATGAGGTCACATGGCGTCACGGTGGCATTTTGAAGGGCAGAGATATTTTTTCCCAGGCTCTCTGGGCCACATTTTGCAACATAAGGTCAGACAAAAAAAATAAGCAGGAACATGTTGGTGCCCACAAGGTATGCAAACAATGATTTCATTATCTTCTTCTTTTTTAATTAGTCATTGGTGCTGAATGCCAGAAATAATGACAAAAGAACGTCAGAAGTTTAAAGAGCCGAATGTGATTATAAACGACTTTGAAAAGGCAGGAAATCAAGTAATTAATGATTTTGCAAATAAAAAAAATGGGAAATATTTCTCAAAATGAAGCTTTTGGGTGATTAACTGATTTCAGAAAAGTTAAATATCAGCCGCTTCTGTTCACCAGATGTCATCATGATGAGGGCAGCAACAACACAGTGACCTCAGGATTCATGTCAGGTCTGTTTTGTTTTGTGTTGCATTTTGTTTTCAACATTAAACTCCTTTCATCACTCTGTCTCTCTCGTGCAGCAGTGTCAAACTGATCCAGGAGCGGGCTGAGAGGCTTTAGAAACACACCTGAATCAAATCATTCAAATCACCTCAGCTGTCTGCACTCAGTTGATTAATTGTATCACCTGTGCTCCTGCTTGGTTGGAGCAAAAACTGCAGCCACTCGGCCCTTTCCTGGATCAGTTTGACACCCCAGATGTAGTGTAACATAATCCTGAGCCTCCCTAAACTTATGACGTCCTCAGGCTTCCGCTGGTACCCTCCATGTCATGTTATCGTGTCAGTAAGGGGCTCAATAATGCTCCAGAGTTTTAATTTGCTACATTTTTTGTGAGGGAAAAACCGACATGAACATTTTCAAAGAGGTCCCTTGACCTCTGACCTCAAGATGTCTGAATGAAAACGTGTTTTATGGGAGTCTCTCCTTTAGAGACTCGCCCGCTTTATTGCTCATCCCAAACAGAAAGCATGCAGTTTGACCTTTTGTGACCTCGAGGGTAATCAAAGCCTCATGAATCTTTAAAACCACAAACTACAGACCGGGAGCAGTAAGGGGATTGTGGTTTTCCTGGTATGGTATAAAGACAATAAGTGTGTTTCTCAGCATTGTCCTGAAACGGAGTGATCCACATCTAAATGCTGAATAATGTAAGTGTTGCAAAAATCTCCAAAATGTCCGTTTTTGATGCCCAGTTGCAGCATAGATTTTCTAAATCAAGCTCATGAACGTCTTGGTGTCTAAACGTGGTATTTTCAAGGATTTTTACCCATTTTTATCCATTCCCAGGTGTTGAAAATGCTAAAAATTTTGTTACAAATCCGTGATATCAACCCAAAAGTTGCTGCAACAACTTATAGGACATAATTGAGTGCAGAGACGGCCATCATATACTTCCGAACCACCACGGCTCAGAACTACTTTGTATGACATATTTATAGTTATGAATGGCCATACTCCAAAGGTTAAGTGAAAAAGCCAGCCATCATAGAGAGGGGAGACATAATGTCATCTATCGTATCATCTGTATGGGGATAACGGCGCACAGTTTCAGACAATCTCTCCTGGAAAGCATTCATCATGATGGACTGGGCTGCTTTCTCACCTCCGCACAGAGAGCCAATCAGAGGGCGGCACGCTGCAGGTGGAGGAGGCACACTGTCTGTCCAAGTATGTACTTTTTAATAGGATTTTTGTTCCTTTAACCCCTATTTATGTGTGTTTTTAAGCAGATTACACTTTAAAAAATGGTTAAAACACACTTTAATGTAGGTGTAAGCGGATTAAAGGATATTCAGGTGTTTATTAGTGTATGTATGCAAACTATATGTTCTCCTTTTAAGCATTTGTAATGGTGTATAAACATTAGATGAGTGACTACAGGTTGTAATCCTTTCTAATGACATGGCATATTATTCTCAACCATAAATGCTAAATATGGGGGTTAAAATACAGCGTTACCTCTCAGTTTTCCTCCTGTTTGAGGATATAACATTAGAGGGTGTAATCACTAATACAGTTCTTGCATAATTCATTGTTTAAAGTTCTGTTTAGGTTATAACTGTGACTAACACCAGTGCAAATAAATCGGACTTGATGCGATACTGCAATCGGAAATGTTTAATGAGTCGCTGAAACTGAGATAAATTCATTACGGTTGGCAAATCTGTCACTCAAACCCATTCTCAATTCCTCCTGTGGGTGTAAGAAAGATATATTTAGAATTTTAAAGTAGTCAGGCTGCGCTGCTGAGCACAAATAAGTAGGGCAACATATCCAAATCAAATAACACTCATTCACACACATACTGGGGCCACATACTGGATTTAATGAGGATGTCCACAAGAGCCTGACCAGTGCTTCTGGCTGATAACAGGGCGGTGAGATCTATATTGGCATGGCTGAAAACATACAGTGCAGCAGGACGACCACATGAGAACATCATTATTGTTAAGCAGACTTTTATGGCACTCTGCGGCACGTGAGCCGGCCGAGCAGCTGTGCAGACACTGGTGCAGTTACACAGGAGCTCGGAGCTGTAAAACACCCTTCCTTGAGTACACACACACACATACTGCGTCTTTGTCATCTTTTTCATTGTGTGTGCTCTGCTTTACAGTCACAAGAAAGTAGGCCAGTGGCATACACCAGTCAAGGAGCGCCTGAGATCTATCCAGCCGGTGTCCTGCAAGAAGCCCAAAGCAGAGTGCAGCCCGCGTGCTGCAGGGTATTTAAAGTTCCACTGACGGCCTGATGATGAAAAGCATGCAGGTCCACACTGCAGGCATGGCATGTAGGACAGCAATGCTTGTTTAATCAGGCTCCTGTTCCCGCATACAGCACCATTACTCACCATGACACTGTCGAAGGAGCGGGGCCCGGCTCCGCTGATAGACAAACTTCTCTAATTCTCTTCATCCCATCCCGTAATTATCTACACAACTTACAGCGAGACATTTTATCGAACCTCATCTGTTGCTGCAGGCTTCCATCCGCTGTCACCTCTTCTCGGTATGCTGGGATACTTGAATGTCTTGTCTACTTTGAGCTGCGTGGGCTGGTTACCTGGCCTTCAGCGATGTTCGCTGTAGTGCAGAATGCAGCATGCTGCAGTGTGGTTTGCATGCATTGCCCACAGAGCTATGTGTCACTTTTGACAGAGGAAATAACTCGTTCTTCTTCTTCTTAGACAAGAAAAAAATGGCAGCAACAGAATACTTTTTGTTTAAGTGAAAAACAGCCAGAGACTCATGGTGCAAAATAAAACATAGGACATTGAATAACAGAGCATAATTAAGATGCATAGATCATAAAATAAAGTGCAGATTTATGGCAAAATAATGAATCTATCGACTATTTAGCCTTTAGCTGCTAATGTTAGCTTTCATTTCTCACTCAGTTCTTACTCAACTATTTTTTAATTGTGCTGTGTTACGGTATGTTGAAGCCAGTTTGTGGCTGAAGCAATCTGAGATTAACTAGATAAGTTGCTAATAAAGCCACAAAGTTCTGCTTCCTCCCCACAAATACTTCATTTATTTTGCTAAATGTATTTCCAATGTACTTATGCACAAATTGAATATGAAACACATCTACATAGGATTACAATGGTCACTGTGCAGCAAAAAAAATACATAGTGTGGCTTTAAATGAAGATCTAACAGAAGAAACAACATCAGCTTGTTTTTGTACGAAGAGGAATCTTCTCTGTGACAATTCATCCGAGATGTTAAATATTAATGTTAAGCCTCAATAAGCATCATAAAACCATCATGGAACATGAAATTCACTAGAAACAGAGAGCTTGTGTAGCTGTGATGCTTTCTTCTCTGTTCTTGGCTCACACATATAGTGAATGGTGCATATGCTCCGTTTTGTATGATCATCTTTCTTTTCTTTTCTGCTGACTTTGGATTTTTGTTGCAGCACATGGCTTTATTATGAGAAGAACTCTCTGCGCTGCATTTCCAAGAAACTGCTCGGGCTTTGAACTTCTAAAAGAAGAAGATGTCTCTGCACCTTCTGGCCGCTTCTTGCTTGTGGTTTTTTTTTAGTGTTTCCTCTTGAATGCTCTGTAGGTGTGAAGTTCAGCTCCAGTGTCAGCGAGTGTGATGTTTATTCTTGGTTATATTCTCAGTCCTTCTTCCACTACAGATATTATGCAAAGTAATTTATGTTAAACCTATGCATTGTCATTTCTTCAAACACCTGCTTTGAAACAATGAAAACTTCTACACATGTGACAGTGTATCTACACTACAGTATCTATGACAAATTGATTATTTCATTGCTGTATTTTAAAGCCACAGAGGAAATCAAAGATCTATGGAAAAAGGCTTGAAAGCGTTGAATTTCAGGAAGTCCTCGGGTGTGTTTGTGATTTATTTGACTGAGAAATATCAGCAAATAAGCCTGTCTTTATTTAAAAGCGAAAGCATGGCGACAATATGAAACGCAACATGATACGCTCAACTGAATCAACAAAAGATTACGATAAAACACAGCAGTCTTTGAAGTTCCCGTGTTTGAAATGCATCCCTGAAGGCAGCAGTTCACCTTTAAGCATCTCTAAACAAGCTTATGACAACTGAGGATTTCCTTGTCGCTGCACCGCTGGATTTTTTTCCTGCTTTTTGTGAGCTGGACTACAGACAAGATTATCTTTGCCCATGGCTTGTATTTTAATTCCAGCACTCACCATCAAAGTTGCACAGATGGTGAAGGCCTTGAGGAGAAAAAGTGGTGGAGAGTGATCAATAGATAACCTCAAAAAAACCCTCTCTCATGGCTCCCCCTTGTGGGACGACGAGGCATGGAGTCCCTGGCTGCCACAGTGCAGTTTGGGCTTATGATTTACATTTTATACACTCCCATCCAGAGCGATTTACAGTCAGTGAACTGTTGGGGATTCACCGTCCTGCTCAAGGACATTTTGACGGGATAGATCGCTGTGGCACAGACAGAAGCTATAAATTCAGGGTCATGCTGTCACACTTTGAAAGGTTGAGTTTTTTTGTTCAGCTGCCCCGGTGTGTAAAGTTTAATCATAAATTTGTTTCATTTCATATTCCTCTGAGACTCATATTCATGTGACATTTCACTAAAGGGGGGGTCAGTGCACAGAGGCAGCGGTTCAGTGTCTTGCTCAAGGACACTTTGACAGGGATGGACACATTGATCTCAAAGGACTCACCAGTTCATTTCAATGATGATATGAACTTATGAGGACTATGGTGCTTGACCTCTTTCCCATCCCCGGTGGCGGAGAATAACCGCCATCACTGCGGTGAACAAAAGAAAGGCGGCATCATGAATTTTTATTCACTTGGAGCTGTTGGGTAATTGGACTAAATTCTGTCAGGGCCTCCTATGTTATTTCAAAGTGTAAAATGCCATCAAATCTATAAAAATATGTGTGCCTGCTGAGCTGGGCTAAATTTAAATTAAAATTGGATTAGGATTATATTGGCCATCTTGAGGTATTAAGTTTTCCTGTGCAAATGTACCGCAGTCTCCTGAGTAAAATCAACACTGGCTCCAACACTTGAGGCAGGAAAGCTCTGCTCTGCTGCAGTTTGACACACACCGAAACGAGCATTCATCAATACAAAAAAATGCCCTATTTGCACACACCGCACTTGAGTTATGTTTGCCTTTAATTTATGCCTCCAAAGGGATGCGTAAACAATTACAATTACTTGCGGCAGTCACAGTAAATCACGGTAAATCAGTATACTAAAACAACAGCAGCAGATTTACATGCAAATTGGCCGAGGGAAGGAGGCCACATCAGCGTTTGAGTTTACCGTGTGGTGTTTTTCAAGACTACAGAGGGTTTTGTAATTTCCATTGTTTAGGCCATAAACAACACACTTCACTCCAAAGACAGCAGGAACAGTATAGTATACTATTTGTAAAGCTGTTTCAAACTTTTCATAAATCACAGCTTTCATCTGGAACCGGTAGGCAATGCCGCAACCTTTTCTAGTACCAGGTACTCAAATGCACTCCATCTCCACTCATTACAGTGCTAGACTACCGTGAAGTGTCTCCAATAGTGAGCAGCAGGACTGTTCATCAGAGGTGACGTACAAGTGGGAGCAGGGGATTGGGAGACTGATGAAGCTGTGATCCAAACACGCGCTGCACCTCCACAACAAGCCGAAGGAACAGATTCATCTGAGGAGAATCAACAACAGCGCTCGGTGTACACAGGCGCCATGCATAATTAGCACTATAGACAGAGTGAGCAGAAATATGCTCCGGCTGCAAACAGCTCTGTGATTCAGAGGAATACCAGAATAAATAGGTGTTTTTTTTGTGGTCTGACTTACTGTCAGCATGCATGGGGATGTGTTTTGTGCTGAAAATCAAAAGATCCTCGTGTTTGGAAAAGAATGTGTTCATTTTGAAAGGAGCAGCCAAATAAAGTCATGATTGTGCACTGACAACATCCACTGTAATGGAAATAAGACAGACAATGTGCCGAATGTGAAAGTTGAGACTTCACCCAAGTTATACGCAAACACACATAATTACAAAAAAAAAGTCTTTATTGTTATTGAGAAAATAAGATCTTGGAACAATTCATGAAGCCCAAACAATGTACAAATCCTTCCTGAGCAGCAAAATTAAATACTTGGCTTGTAGCAGTCTCACATGAATATTCAACAACTGTATAAACTCTATACAAGCATTAATTTCCCTATAAAATGGCACCAATTGTCAAGGCAGTAAAGTAAATCTCATTCTCCAGATGTTTGCATGGAGCCGCCAGATGTGCTGCGTATTTGTTCATGTCGGTTTTTCCAATTTGGATGTCGAGTTTGTGTATTTTGATGTTAAAGGATAAAAAAAGGCTTATTCTTATTGTCAACAAGTGCCACGAAAAAAGAAAGAAAAACAACCCTGCGTTAGTTTGTCTCCCAATGCGTTTGTGATTTTGTGGCTCTCAGGCCGTTTGTTGCTACTGTAGACATTCATCTTGGAAATAAAACAGGTTGTAAATATGTACTGCTTGGTTTTCAAAAATGGCAAAGTATTTTCCTGCCACTGCAGCTTTTAGAAAAGGTTACTCACAGCAGTAAATAATGCATATGTTGGGGACTATTTTCGACGAGGGATTAATACATATTCGGTGCTCCAGTGGGAATTTACAGCAGCAGGATGGATGAGAGAGAACTCCAATAAACTACAGCGCCCGTGTTTATGGTAATGATGGACCCTGTCACGCAGTGCGACTGTGAGGCTCATTGGTGTGTATTTATTAGACAACAACGGAGCTCTACCGCACAGAGGAGCAAGATAAATTACTTGTTAGTCGATCAGTTCATTCAGGATTTGTTGACAATAATAAACAAAGAATATCACCAGCTTTATCCTTAAAATTCCAACAAATAAACACATTGATATCAATTGGTGCACCCTACATAATCAATTTTTATAAGTACTCCCCTGAGTTTAAAAAAAAACACATTATAAATACATAAATCTGTAAAATTAATCATGACATCCCATTATTTTTAATGTGCTGCCCGTGACCCAGTGCAGACACTAAACTGTGACAATGTGCTTTTTCAGCACAAAGCGTGGCAGCTCAAGTCTTTGTGCTGACCTCATTCATGCACGGGTGTTATTATTTTCCAAGTCATTTAAGTCACATAAAAGCATTTAATTAATAAGCGCCCATCCATTTGTGGGATCCCCTTCATAGTTAGCTGAGCATTACTTCTGAGCGCCACTGAAGCGAATCTCCTTAATTGAGAAGTGTCATAAGAGGCATCTGTAAACAGAAGGCGCAGAATAAATAGTGTCCGTGGACATGCAGACCACCCCTTCGGCTAATTTCTCCTTTTATAACTGCCGCCGCTCCCGGGAGCCGAGTCCCCTTCTTATTTTACTGTCCGTCACCATTAGATCAGCCGCAGATATTCATGCAAGCACCTCAAGTGCATTTTGTCAAGGTAGTGTTGTTTAGTTTTGATGATGAATGGATGAAGGGATGCTATGGATCACTGGACTTGTCTACTCTTAGCAGGCTCTTGGCAAAGTTTGATGCATGACCAGTGCCTCAGAAGTCAAAATAGTACAATACATTTGGGTCTGGGTAAGTGTGTGTATATGTGTGTATGAGAGGGATTGTTGATGATAGAGCTTTTTATACAGAATCCCTCAGTTTCACGCAGCTTATTTAATTCAGTACATTTTAAAAAGCCCAGATAAATCCTCCTTTGAGATAATTTGTCATTTCTTTCCATTTCCATCTCTAAAAAGTTACCTTGCATCGTCCCCGTGGGAGACGTGTTCATTCCTTTCATAAAGAGCCCTGACTTTGTGACTGAGATCCCAGGATATGACAGCTTTTTTTGAGAGCAGAACCTTTTGCAGTCAGTCTTGCTTGGTGGTATATTGGATCACGTCTGTCAGCTGTTTGTTTGTGTCAGTGGATGCGGGACAGTTGTGGAGTGTAGTCTGCTGACATGTGTCATCATCTCGGTCTCCCTCTGTGAGCCTGATGCTGGGAGAGACACAACAAGCCCTTCATCGCCAACATGTCATGCAGAAGAAGAGGCAGAACCTCTGACACACACAATGCTGCTTTTTAAAAACCGCCACAGTGTCACAAACACTCAAGACTAAATACATTTTTATGGTGCAGAGAAGACTGTCAATCGGCAAAATGCAACATCCATTTACAAGTGCTGTCAAGCATCCCTCAAGAAATGCACAGTACAGACAAAAGCACAAGCTGTAGAGGAGACAGTGCTCGGAGAAACAGGCCTGAGACTCTGTGCACACACACACACACACACAGGAAGCATGACAGCCGGAAGCGCACATCCGAGAGAGGAGCATGTGCTGGAAATCTTTAATGTCAATAAGCATATGGCTCCTATTGGCTACCAACCATCACGCTGTGTCTCACTCACCTGCTGTGGGTGGGTGAAGTGGGCCGGCTGCCCGTGGCCGCGAGCGTGGGCATGCCTGTGTGCAGTGACATGTGTGTGGCCATTTCCAGGATGGTGATGATGGTTGGCGGGCCGCTGGTGTGCTTGTCGAGGCCGTTGAGCTACCGGTATGTTAACAGGAGGTCTGGGGGGCTCAGGACCTCGATTCGGGGATCTGTGCTGCTTCTTGGGGAGGGTCTGGAACTGTGTGAGGGGGATCACAGGAGGAGGAGTCGGCGCGCGCTGAGCCCCGGAGGCAGGCGGACGCTGCTGCAGCCCGGGGTGGAGCAGGGCCGCCTGGGTCTGCTGCTTCCGATCCTGAAATGTTTGAGCGCTCTTAGTGTGGGCTGTAAGTGCAGCCTGGGTTAGGTTACTGGGATTACGCTGGGCAGAAAAGTCTGGGATTGGAGCGGTGCCTCTTTGGCGAGGTTGACTGGCACCGTTTATGACAGGCTGTGTCTGTTTGCCCAGGCCTTGTGGTGGTGTTTGGATCGGCACTGCTCTGTGTTGCTGCGCCATGTGTGCCTGTGGAAGGTGATTAGGATCAGCCAAAGCTCTTGAATCTGCACCCCGCAGTGCAGTCAGTCCCTGTTGTGTCGCCGGTCCTTGTGACACAGCAGAGCGGCCCGCGGCGGCCTGCTGGCTCCTGAGAGGCAGCGCCCGGGGGTTATTGCTGTGTGTGGCTTCCCGCCTCGGGGCGATCTGGCTACCAGGCGAACCTCTGATGTCTCGCTGGGCACTCATCCTTTGTGTGTGGCCACTTCTCTGTGTGTGGCGTTCAGCCTCGAGCTGTGATACACTGCGAGTGTTTGGACGGAGGAGATCAGCTGAGCGGCTCCGTGTCCGCCTGTCCGCTGATGGAGCGTCCTGTCTGGGTGGAGCTCTGTCCCGGGAGGCGGCTCGGCTCTGAGGTCGAGCCTGAGACCTGTTTGGCGTTCTCACCTCTCGTATGGGAGGGTGGGTCGTGTAGTCTGTACTGTAGCCTGTGGTGTAGTATGTGGAGTCAGAGGTGTACTCAGGGGGCGGCAGTCCTCTTTGAAAAGAGCCGCTGGGATACGATGGAGTCCCTCTGAGGAGATCCCAGGAGTTTCTGCGCGACCTGGGATGAGGCTCCGGCTCCTGCTGGTACGTCTGTGTGTTGGCGTTTCGCTGAGAGTTGCTGTTACTGTTGTAGTGTGTGTATCCAGTCGGGATAAGTTCACGGGGCTCTTCGTGATAACTCAGCCTGGGCTCACTGTGATAGGACGGCTCGTACTGTATTCTGGGAGGTGATTGGCCTCTCTGGGTCAGGTTTTGTTGAGAAGGTAAAGAATTATTATTATTTGAGTTGTTGGGAGGAAACGAGCCGTCTTGCTGAGTCTGTTGGCCGTTGGTCGGGTACGAGTTCAGGTTGACGTGGATGGTTGGCGCTGGTGCGTTTTGCTGGGCGGTTTGCGGCAGCGTGTTCAGGCTGACGTGGACCGCCGACGGCTGGGCTCCACCTTGCCCGGTGCCGGCCTGTATGAGAATGTTGGGATTTTGCGGCTGTGTGTTCGGGAGTGTGTTTGCATTGTGAGCTTCAGTGTGTGTGAAAGCTGTGTTGTCGATGCCATTGTGCGGGTATGAATTGGCGTTCTGAGAAGCATTGTGCGGGAGTCTATCTGTGCGGCCATTGTGCCGCTGTGTGTCGGAGTCGTGCAGCCCGTTCGGCGGCAGTGTCTGCTGGTTGCCGCGGCTTTCACGCTGGGCTGTGTATAAGCGGTCGGGGGGGCGTGTGTGTGCGTGAGTGTGATAGAGGGGAGGATGGGGACCTTGGCCCAAATCCCTTGCACCATTAGGTCGTGGATCTTGAGGCTTAATGGGAGCAGATGAAAAATGAGGGGAGGGAGAGAAGAGACAGCAAAAGAAAGATGGAATGAGAGGGTTAATTTGTGAAAGGCCCTTTAGCACCAACACATGGACAAGATAACGACCAAATCAATAATGAATCATATGTAAACTTCGCTGTGGCTTACTTCAGGCCTGGGAACTGGGTCGGACTTCTGCACCAGCACAGTAGTATCATTTTGTCTCTGTTGTGCTGCAATTATAGAAAGAAAAAATCACTTTGGTGCAAAAGACTGTACATAAAGTATAAAAAGAGGTAACGGCAGCATGATATCTTTGACTAAATACCTCAGTATTGTTATATTGTGATCATACTGTGGGGTCGACCTTCACAACATATTTACACAGTGACATTTCTGATATATAATCATCAGTCATGTGGATGTAATGAGTCAGTGGGTTAAGGTAAATACGGCAGAAAATGTTACTGTAATGCAGCCTTTAAAACAATTATAGTACGCCATATTACAATATCTAAAATCTAAGATGTCTCATATACAACCCAGTTCAAATGAAGTTTTCTAAAATAAAACTTTTAGACATATTTCCAGTTGAACACTATACCAAAAGTTTTTTTATTGTTCAAACTGACACTTTTTTCTGAATTTGATCATTTTATTAGACACCATCCCAGTGTTGTAGGCTTGTAATATTGGCCCGCCCTTATAGAGATCATTAAAAAGATTTTCCCTGACTCAGCACAATATGTACAATAAACTAGTGGACAAGCTAAATGAGACTCACCCCTCCTCCTCCTCCGCGCGAGACAGACAATGAGCACGATGAGGAGTATGATGATTAGGATCAGCAGCAAACAGCCAATCACAATCCCCACCACTTCCCCTACATTTAGACATGTGTCTGCAATAGAAAGAATGGTGTCAAAGGGGGGAGAATTAATAAAGATAATGAGTCTGGAGCTCAGGCAGACAAGAGGAGGAAAAAAACGACAGGAGGGGAAGGGAAGCCTCTTAAAGAAGGATGATAAATAGCAGAGAGGGACAGACAGAGGGAGAAAGAAATGAAAATAAAGGAGGAGAATGTATGTGTGAAAGTCACTGAATGACTTTGACCACATTCTCACCAGATCAATCTCCCAGGAGACTTTCTGTCCCTCTCCTGTCGGGAAGACAGATACAGGGACAGAGTCCAAAACCAACCGTCATCATTATCAGTCACAGAGAGGTCAGCGTCTCCCATAACTCACCGACGACGGCCAAGTCTGTCCCCTGCTCCGACGTGCCTCCGGTGATGCTGTTTCTGGCCGTGCAGACGTACCGGCCGCTCTCGGCCGTCGAGAAAGTCTGAACGCTGAGCACCCCGCTGTCCGGCTGGCCGGATGCGACCGCCTGTCCGTCACGTTGCCACGAGAACAGGGCAGGGGGCAGCGAGTCGGACATGCAGGTGAGACGCACCTTCTGTCCCACCAGCACGTCCCCTCCCCCGACACACTCTTTGGGGGTGTCCTTGGTCAGCACTGGGGTGTCGGGGCCATCTGGTTTGTTGACGATCAGAGGATAAAAAAAACATTTTATTCACAGCTAAAGCAAGCAGACTCTAATCCACACATGATATTTCTGCTTAAGGGTTTATCATTTTGTCAATGTTGGGTTTAAGTCACTGCGTCCTGCTAAAGCATCCTGATGAGCCCTCCTTGATCCGGTCGGTGTGTTACTGAGCTAATGAAGGAGCTCTGTACTTCCTGGTTGATGTTAAACCTAAAATCCTCCAGGCTGCCACCTCTTAAATAAACATGCATCCTAACTAAAGTCAGACGTACAGTAGAACCTGAGTGGCAGGCTCGGAGGATTGTGCATTCTGAACGGAGGCTGAAGAAGGTGCTGCATAATGACGAGACACTCCCCAGACACTGCAGCCTGCTGCTCAGTTTTTCAAGCACTATGAGGCATTGGAAGAAAGATTTACACGAGGAAGTAGCTCAATGTTTTCAGAAACTTACACTTCAATTTCACACTTCAGTTTTTTGGTGTTAAAATTTGCTTTATTGAGGCTAACCAAAGGCTGTATAAAACATGGGTTCAGTCTTAGTTTACTTTTTCAGTTTTAAAAGAGCCAAAATAAAGAGCCTGAAAAATGCAAAAAAATAGGCAAAAGAGTGCTGGATGCACCTGCCTCAAAGCGCCATGCATTTCATTATGTAAAACTTACAGCCTGAATGTAATGTTAACAGGTCAATTTGGTTTTAATTCACACTCCATACAGTTATCATGAAGCGGGAAATTAGCTTTAGGCTGCAGACTTGTTTATTTCTGCTGTAAAACGGACATTTTAACATGGGGGTCTACGGGGATTGAGCTGCTTTTGGAGCCAGCCTCAAGTGGCCAGTCGAGGAACTGCAGCTTTTGTTATTTACCGTGTTGGATTCGTTTTTCAGCCACATGTTGCTGACGTGGGGCTGTAGTTATCTATGGACAAAGCCAGGCCAACTGGCAGCTACTTCCAGCTTAATGTTTAACAGATAAATATGATCTTTCTTTCAATGTTCTCGTCTAATTCTCAGCTAGAAACATAATGAGTGTATTTAAAAGAAAACAAGAATTTATTCACAGCAATTCTGATATTCAATGAACAGTTCAAGTTATTTATTTTGGCAAAAAGGCTGTTATTTTCTTTTGAAGATTTTAGCTTCTAAAATGTGAAGATGTGGCATTTTTTAATTTCATATTTTTGAAAATCAAATCTTAGACGAAAGCATGGAGTATTTCCCCTATTTTGTTGTAGTTCGTTATTGATTCACGTCTCTATGAACATATCTGTGAGGTGCACCTCTATTTTTATGAGCATCTCTCAGAAAGCTTTTGTCATGCATATATTTAAACAATTTCATGAGTTTCATCTGGGTTGAGAATCCATTGATGTGGAGCCTCTTTAGCGGGCCTGATTGGATGTGTTGGATATTGGATATTTCCCCAAAAAAACAAGAATTTGTTAACAGCAATTCTGATATAACAAGTAATTTATTTGGCAAAAAAGGCTATTATTTTTTGCAGTTTTAGCTTCTAAAATGTGAGGATGTGGCTTTTTTTCAATTTCATATTTTTGCAAATCAAATCCTAAGATATCTCCTCGGAGCATTTGTCACATTTTTTATTTTTTTTACAGCTCACAGGGAAATTAATCAACGATGAACATAATTGTTAGTTACACTGCTAGTACCCTAGACTTTAACAGCCCCTATGATTGTGATATCACAGATTCAAGCAAACCAAATCAAAATCTGGTGTCTGTGATCGACACGTCTGTGGCGACTCAAAATTAAATGCAACTTATGTTTACTTTATGTAAACACTTTTGTCATGCATCTATTAAACAAATTGATGCGTTTCATCAGGGCAGAGAGTCCTCTGTTTGATCTGGAGCTGCTTTAGTTTGCCGTAGGGTCTGACTGGGTGTGTTAAATATTACTGGGAGGCTGTCGCATCAGAATTAAGGATGTGATCAAGACAAAGCTAGAAGCAGCACAACAAGCTTATGAAAGAATGTCCTGTGCAGTCTGAGTGCTCTTCAGCACACTGCGCGCTGCGCTATGTAGATCGAGTAGATAAGCTACTGCTATTTGCAGTGGCTACAGCAGATTAGCTGCCACTTGTCTTGATCAGTGCAAACTCACAGTAGACGGTGAGGCTCTGTGTCGCAGTTTGGGCGCTGACAGGGTTGCTGACGGTACACGTGTACTCCCCGGCGTCCCCCCGCCTGGCTGGGTTGATGACCAGCGAGCCGTCAGAGATGGTGATCCTGGAGTCGGCGGTGATGGCTGCGCCTCCTTTGCCCCACAGGACTGTAATCTCTGTCCCAGCAGTCCAAGTACACCTTAGAGACAGATTTCTCCCCTCCACCGCCACTGAGGGAACAAACAGACTCACCCCATTCACTGCATCTAAAAAGGAAGAGTAAAAGATGTTTCACCAAAGAGCTGCAAAGGCAGAATTACCCAGAAAAGGTTTCTAAAGGCACCATTTACTGTAGGTAAAAAACCTGAGAGTATGAGGGAGCTGACTTCAAAAGTCAGAGTGACAGAACAATAGAGGGCAGTTTTATGTTTCTGTTGAGGATAATTTGTTGTAATCAAAGCAAGTGAGAGCTGAGAAGGGACGGGATTCAGATAGAGGCACAGATGGCGAATAAGGGGGCAGACGGTGCGAGTGGTAGCCGAGATGCCTCTTGGCGGGCAGCCTAAGTTAAATAATTGGAGAGGGAGAAGAGGGGGGCGTGCGGACGGTGGAGGCTGTGACTAAGAGAGAAGCGCAGCAGCAGCAGTCACAGCAAACAAACAAAAACAGTCGAGCAGCTACCAAACGGCTCTAATCACTCGCATTTTTGCAGACGTTCTGCTCGCCTGTGACTCAGCGGAAGCATTTTATATATTTTTTCCGATTTTAGCTTTTACTCATTTCCAGAGTTATGAGTGACTCAGTGGGAAGCTGAGAGTCGTGCTCGAGGACGCGGACGCTCAACGACATGAACTAGCTGCTGTGAGGTTTGGAGTATGTGACCTTTCAACAATAATAGACTAGTGCTTCTAACAATGTGGTCACCCTGCCACCCTTTTAGCGCTGCCAGAGAGAGGAACCAGGAAGACTGCAGCGTCACGCCTCGAGCGTGGGCCGACGACTGGAATACAAGGAGACACTCGGCTGATCAGGTTTCATTACAGTGCTGCATGTAAATGAACGTATGCACTGTATGTAAATGTGACGCCACATTTAGACAGCTACAATATCAAACATCTAAGAACATGAGCGCTGCATATCAAATGGGTTTTATTAGCATAAAGCCCTGAGCCACTAGCTTCATCCCCTCCTCCTTTTTCATTAATTTTACCTCGCCTACTATGGGTCACTAATTTCATTATACCTCCCAGACTAATTCTCTTACTCCCCAAATCCTCCCTCTTCTCTCTTTACTCCCTTCTGTTCCTCCTTAACATTATTGCTTCCCTCAAAATCAACCGCACACTTCACCACCACCACCCCTCCCTCCTCCTCCTCTTCTTCTTCTCTCTTAAGTGAACTCACAGCCGCTCTTCTTTATCTCTTACCAAACACCCTCAGCTGTATCGATCTGGAGTTCGGAGCCAGGCCTGTTGTAGCTACAGGGGTCACCTCCACCGTGTAGTTCCCCGCATCCCGGAGCTGGGCGCCTCCGATTCGGAGCTGGGTGGCGGAGATGGTGACCCGGCCCTGGAACTGGGTCCCCGGGTTAACAGACGGGTTTCCTCCGGCCCACTGGCCCACTGTGACTCCTCCTTGGTACAGCCATGACATGGAAAACACCTGGGACACCGTCAGCACCGTGAACACCACCTCTGTGCCGGTTTGAACGAGAACCGGGTCTGTCTGGAACTGGATCTGTACTGGGTCCTGAGCCAGCACATTGGCAGAGAGGAGGACTGAACAGAACATGAAAGGAGAACAAGTGGAGGAACTTTATTTAGTATTTACTTCAATAACTTTACTCCAAAAGTTACTGAATTTATAAGTTACTGTTCCCAGAAGAATATAGCAATAATAGGACACCAAATCCCATGTATGTTTTAAAAAAAGAAGAATTTAGAAGTGTGAATGACAGCTGTCAGGGCATGAAAAAACAATCTTTGGACAACTCCTTCAAAGATTAAGATTCCCTTATTATCCCACAACTGGGTAATCCTTTGCATTGACCCGTCCTTCACACACCAGTCAACACACACACACACATGCTCAGAGCAGTGGGGGGGTTCAGTGCCTTGCTCGAGGGCACATCAGTATTTACTCGTCAGTCTTGGGATTCGAACCTGCGACACTCTTGCTACAAGCCCAATTATAAACCCGGTAACCCTCGATGTCTGGGCCACAGACCGACGGTGATGTAGTTGACAAATAATAAATTGTCTGTTCAGTGTATGAAAATGTAGAATTATGTAAAATATTCTTAAATAAAGTTGTTTGTTTAAGCCTTCTGAGTGACTTTGCAGAGTCATGTTGGTGCACAAAGGTTTATTTTATTAAATTCAGACCCAAAATGCATTAAATTAGTCCAATATTACCTTATAGGTTTAACAGTATCTGTCCGTAGTGAGGAGTTGGGCCCCTTTTTACATTTTTAATGTTTATGAGTTGAATTCCACAGACAATTTTCCTCTCAAAACTTATCAGATGGTTTCATTTAAGAAACAGTTTAAGGCTAAAAGATGCAAAATATAATTGCTTCATATCATGAAAAATATATCCAAGATTTACAACCTCTCTGATTTATATCTTGTGATCTTTGGAGGGACCTCAACATCCGGATTGGGATCCAGAAGACTAAACTGTACCTAAATGAGTTGAAAGCAGCTCCCCCTCGGGCAGCGACAACAGTAAAATTAAGTTTACACATTGATGCATCAGTACTGACAGTCGACAGTTACAGGAGCCACGTTTCTGCAGAACGAGTTCTTTTACTGTCGCTGATACTTTTACTGGGAATTTCAAGAGTATTTGTAAATCGATGCACCGGTACTTTTACTTAAGCAGAGGATCTGAATGCTCCTTTCACCACGGCAGAGAACAAAATCTATAGATACACACAGACTGGGCTCAGGGGGTAAAAACCCATTAGTAAGGTACACACTCTTTCCGCCCTCGTAGATTTCACACCATGTTTTTTGGATTGTAAGTGATCCCAGGCTAAACATCTATTTTGTGTTTTTGTTAGCCTGACTTAACGTAAGCCGTGTCGAAATTATATTTGCTGTCTCTCTTCTCAAGAATCAGCGGTGCATGGGCAATTTTTCCAAAACAATGTTGTAAAGAACGATTGATTTTACAGGCATTTAACTCTTGTATGCTGTTTGTCCATTTGTAGTCTGCATGTGAGTAAAAAGATAGAAAAAAAAATGTATTTGGCTGGCAATCTCCCTCCTTGTTTGTGTTGATATTACAGATTCAGGCTGGGAAACTCAGGCTGAATTTTGAATGCCCTTTTACTGGAATCTAAAGCTACCACGCAAGAGCGCTCTGGCCAATGAATTATAGTGAATCAAATCAATATGGTCCTGATCAGTCTCACTGGACTGCCTTTGCACGGTTTTCACAGGGGAGCAGAGGATAAAATGACAGGAGCCAACAGCGAGATGGATTGCGTTCAGGTTCCCACACCGAGACTTTAAAGACATCAAAAAGTGTTTCAGCGCCTGATTAAAAATATCACTGGCCTTGCTGCTTTATCAGCACAGACAGAAAGTCAAAGAGACATGAGTCAGACGGGAGAAACACCCGTGAGTGACGCAGCACTGTGCCGATGCCTTCATGTGCAGTTGGACTGTTTTTTTACAAGGCCAGGATTTAAAAAAAAACAATCAGATACATTGCAAGTATGGGAGAGATCAAATAAGTTGCAAGTATGGCAGAGATAATGACAGTGGCAGAGAGCCCAGAAGTCATGCCAACAACTGCAGTTACACAGAACTGATGATGCACCGCAGAGATTAACTGGCCGCCAGGAAAGTTTTTACTCAGTTGCTGAATATTTGGTTTCTGTAGGCTGGTTTAATGGAGAGCAAATGAAATGATGCATTTAGGTTTATATTGAGAATTCGCCTATGGGATTTTTGCATTAGATTTTGGATCATTGCAGATAACAAGATCTGTGGCAATTGCACGTTTCTGATGATTACGTGTTTTGTTCAGCAGGATCATCTTCACAAATTAACACTTTATTGATGAAGCATTAATGCAGCCGACAAAAGTAAAAAGCTAACGTTCTGCTATAGCGAACTACACCTGAACGTCACCGCTGTTAGCTTCAGACAGTCTCCTTCAAGCTAACCAGCGGTTTTGGCAAGCTAGTGAATCTGTAGCCTAATAAATTGTTTATAAACATAAATTACAATCTATAAGAGCACAAAAATACACAACTAGAAGCTGTGAGGCAGACTAGTGAGAGAGTTCTCGTCTTTGTGTGGTGTGATGATGTTTAATGTCGCCAACAACCACTATAGTCTCATTTAGCCACTTGTTAGCAACCGTTTTTGAGAAGTAAAAACTCCCAAATTCAGTTTACTAACTACTATGTCGAACAACAAAACGCCAACATCTCTTCAGCTTGTGTTAACCACTGACCTTATTTCAGGCATCTAACCAAACATTTAAAACCCTCATTGAGTCTGAGAGGTTAGACCACAGGGCGCTAACATGCTAACTGACTTCCTGGTTTAAGAACTCATTCCTGTGGCGCCTTATCACACTTCAAACTAACAGCCGAACATGCTGCCGATTATTCCAAACGTCCTTTAAATGTAAACATTCTCAGGAACAGCAAACACAGCAAACACAGCCACCAACCTGCAGTAGAAAGAGCAAAAAGCTCTCATGAACTGTGCAGGTTGAATCACTATCTTGTGATACCAATCACAGACAGACAGCAGCAAAATTAATATTTAATTCCATTAAAATGTTGCTGATCATTACTTTACTTATTATCTTTCATGCATGAACAACAATCCTTAGTTAATGAACAAATTAAAATATAATTTACATTCCTGGTGCTAATTTTCTGTGCCCATCTTGCAGCACAAATACCTAAAGTATCGTTTTTATGCATCCAACCCTATATTATAGCCGGATAGGGAGTAATGATCTGTAATTTTGGAAGGGAAAACCGATAGACACACTGCAAGATCTTCAAACATTAAATGCAGAGCACTTAACGGACAAGTCTGGCATTATTCTATAATGTTGTTATTGTCCACAAATCCTATTAAAAGAGGAAAAGCAGCCATGTGTTCGTCTGTCTCTCAATAGTTTGTGGCACTCAGCACCAATCCCCCTTCGCTCCGACTGAAGTCGTAAATCTTTAGAAACTGCTCACAAATGCATTTCTTCAGGAGGAATTTCCAGCAGCTGGGCACTGTGTTTTTAACAAATGTCACTCAGACAGGAATAAATAGTGCATCTGTTGGGGACTACTTTCATCTGCGGACTAATACAAAGAAAGAGAGTGGTTCGCTCATGTGTTGTTAATTGTTTTTGACAAGCCTGGCTCTTAAAATGTTCCCATACAACAGCACTGCTTTCCCAGGGAAACATATATTATTTCCTCCAGGATTAAAGGACAATAACCTTAAATTTTACGGTAAATATATAGTTAATTATAGAAAATAGTCCCAGATCAGTGAGATGCCACAACAAAACATAATGACGACATTGTTAGAATCACTTTCACAGCCATTTAATGAGCGATATAATCAAACAGCCAATCAAAAAACCTCATCATAGGTGTGTAAAAATATGGGGTGTTACATAGCGGACCCATGTCTCCCATTGTGATATGAATAAATCAGATTTATAATGAACATATGCTGAGATCTTCTTCATTTTATAAATGTCCACTGTAACATCCATATATTTTAAAGATTGTGGATCATTTCTATCATGTGTACCATTTGGAGCCAGGCTGACGTGGACTGAATAATAATCATAACAGGTTGTAAAGTCATATTCTCATAAACAATAGCCAAGTATCGGCCCATTGTTCATGCATGAGCAACATCCTGGTATCATTACAGCGTTATAACTGCGGCGCTGCCCATCCCCATCGACAAATTCAAAGTGGCATTTAAATATAGAAACAATGACCTCGCAGCCACTGTGAATCACCACAACATGTTCAGATGTCGGGGGCTGGGAGGAGGCCGTGAACGCATCACGTCACTCAGCAGTCAGAGCACAGACGGGAATGCAGCCGCGCAGGTTTAAGAGCGGTTAAGACGAGCTTTCTGCTTGAAATGCAATTGTTTTATAAACGTGCTTGGAATACCGCACCCTCCCCTCCCTGGCCTCTTGGTTTTTTGTTTTTTTTCCCACAGAACAGACAAACGATACTCCTCATTGGAGACGTCTGTGAGCTTGTTTGAAGCATCTGAACGCTGCTGTCGGAGGAGGAGGAGGAGAAACTGTCAGTGCAAATTGTTTTAGGCCTACCTGCCAGCGACAGACTGATAAGGAGCAAAGGTTGTCTCATGTCTTCAGTCAGGCCGGTCTGCAGAGAGATGAAGCTCTTTAATGCACAAAAAAACTCTTCAATGGTGATTTTAAACTGTTTTTATTCAATATTTCCCCAGGAAATGATGTACAGTTTATTACTTCCGATTAAACCCGACAAAAACAAACAAACATTCTCTTCCCGAGCAGCGATAAGAGGAGTTAGCTGTCTGAGACTCACCAAAGTGTTTTCCTCCTGCCTTCATGTTTATTTTTGTGCTGAAAGAAGCCTCCGTGTGTGTGTGTTTGCGCTCCAGAACAAATGAGTCTACTTCCTGTTTCGGCGCTGTTACCTGTCAAGGACGCACCTGTTCTCTTAAAGGAGCCGCAGCCAGAGGAACCAGATCACAATCCGGTTTATTGCAAAGTGGTTTTTCATGTACTGGAATTTGCTCTGTTGTATTGGTGCGTGACAAACAGTGGGGGAAGAAGTATTTAGATCTCTTACTATAAAAAATACTAATACCACACCGTGCAGAACTACTTTACTGCAAGTAAAATTCCTGTTTTCAAATCTTAATTCAGTAAGTAAAGGTAAAAGTACTTATTTTGCAGAATGGATCCACTTAAATCTTTCAAGGTTGCAACTAAATGTAATCGAGTACAATATTTGCCCCAAAAATGTAGAGGAGTAGAGAGATACTGTGAAAGTACTTAAGTACAGTACTCGAGTAAATGTACTTAGTTACAATCCACCAAAAATCAAATTAAATCGAAATAAAGTTTTGCAAAAAATGAGTGAAACAAGAAATGAAACATGAACTAATTTGGATTTTTTTTTCACATTTTGTCATTTATTTGAGTAAACAATATTTTATTCCACTGGTTTATTTGCGAGCTTTAATTACTGGAAACTTTTCAAAACTTGTTTTAATGTTCAATTTAATGTTACTTTAGAAATTTAAATACAATTATGTAGATTAAGGCACAAGTTAATTTTCACAACAACCAGCTCAGCTACAGCAGTAAAAATCTGTTTATGCATTCATGCATTAGTATAAAAACATCATATATAATCATAAAACAATCATAATAAAAAGGATATACGTGTCAATTAATCACAGATGCTGCTTTCGCTTTTGATACCTCAATTATATTTTGCTGATGACACTTCTGTGCTTTTGAATAAAGCTGTATTATACTGTTTGGTTTTAAAGAAGTGTCTCATACTGCAAGATAATAATAGAAAGAATCTTATGATGTATCATATAAATGTAACTAGTGCATTAGATTTAAACTTATTTTTGGGGGGGTTTCTTTTTAGAGGGGTTTAGATTAAATTCACATTGAAGAGAAAACTCTTATTGATTAATTTTTGGTCACTTATGACAGATGCGACCTGATGAAGTTGCTGGTGAAATAAGAGGTAATAACATCTTTATACTATAATTTCTTGGCTCAAATTACTCTTTTGTGCAATGATGTGAATGTGAGATGTAAATTAATTGGCACATGCAGCCTGTGATGCATTCTGCTGCAGAAAAACAGGCTGAAGTTTGGGCAAAGTATAGATATTTCTCAGCTGATGTATTAGTGCCACCCACTGGTTAATTCCAGCTAACATCAGTCCTCTGAAGTCAAAGAACTCCGTGGGAGCCGCAGCTGTGATTCCCATGATTATTCATAAGCCCCTGTGCAAATACAAATGGATTTATAATCAGTTTTATATCACTGGTTACATCTGTGCCCCAGGATGCGTTTCATGAAGTGAGAAACTGTGGCGCGAACCCCTGAATAAATGATGTCATTATGTTCGCTGCTCCAGAAGTGTAAAAAGAGGTTGGGAGCTGATAAAACAAAGTCTGTTTGGTGGCTGTTCAGTCATATATCAGAGTTGCATAAGAGTTATTGCAACCAGCTGAGGGTTAAACTCCACTTCCGCTTTATATGTGTTAGAAAAGGCGAGAAGATCAAGTTGATGTGACTTTATTAATTAATTCAGCAGATTTATTTCCTGTGAAGCTTTATTTGTATTTAAGGGGAATTCTCCACTTATAGAGAAACAGCAGAATTCCCCTTTTCGTGCTTGAAGGTGTTTCTCCATTGCATGCAAGAGACAATTATTTTAAAAAAAAACAAATAATAGAATAGAGTAATTCATGTTTTACCTCCTCTTTACAATCCAAAGCAGTGTATTGTGTCTGCAGGGCAAACAGTGTTGGTGCTGGATAAGGAGCCTGCAGTACAAAGCCCGTTTCATAATGAGTTTCAACATTGTCGCTGGTTTCCCTTCAAGAGAATACCGCTGTATTTTATCTCTGTTTACAAAACAGTGCAGCAACAGTGGTGTGAAAACCCGAATCGAGCATGTCTTATTGTTGCTTGAGCATGTGTTTGGACACAGGTCAGGGGAGGGGAGGGGTGCTTTCACAATGGAGAGTTCACTTATTTAAAGCAGAAAGGAGCCTTTACTGTACAGGAAGGGGGGAAGCTGGGGAGGGCAGGAAAGGGTTTAAAAACAAGGTGACGCCTACGTGACTCACTCTCTGGACCTGATGGGCAGAGAAGAAACGTCCTGAAACATTTAGCTGTTTTGATATTGTTTGCAGGTAACAGACGGAGATCAAGAAGCCGTCTCCTTTAATAGATTATTTCTCGCAATGCAATGGCTTTGAAGATACTGTTTTATTTAGGGCCATAAAGCTACTCGTAGGGTGAACTGAGCTGCACCTTAACCTCTGAGAGAGTGAAGTGGAGGAGCTCTGACTGTATTGTTTGTCTCAATTTCGGAGAGGTAGGTGAATCCCGTGCCGGGGCCCTTTTTGATGTGGATGACTTCAAGGTAAACAGCAAAGGGAATTCCAGGTTATATTTAATGCATGCAGGTTGGGTTGTGCTGCTATCACTGCTTCCTCTTTCTGTGTTTTGTTGGAGCAGCTGTGCTTGAGGGGGTTCATTTTAGTTTTTGGCAGGAAAGCTCGTTCCTATTTTGTTCCAACTTCTGATTCTAGTGCTCGTCTGCAATGCCAATACTGTTGTTCTTTGGATATTTCACAAATGAATTAAGGAAAAAATGAATACCCTAAACATTTGGATTACATTTTTCTAATAGAGGGACATGCTGCTTTAATTGTTTTTTTGCTCTCATTTTAATTTCACATTTTCTCTGGAGGTGGTGTTATTATTCTTGCTGTGGTGGCACCCCCGCTGCACAAGTACAGAGGAAATGGTGTGCTGTTGCTGAGGTCATGGACAAATTCCTCTCTCTGTTCTCTGTCTACATCAGCAGGTGTTATGGATCTACAGTATTTCCTGAGCTGGAAAGTTCCCCTGCTGCTTCTCTTGAGTAAGGCTTTTTGCTGTAACTCGCCATCCTAATGATTTCAGTTTAAACCCTCTGCTTGAAACTCCAGGAAAGGAAATGTTAAAAAACTTGGTGTTGCACCCTGACACACATGCAGAAAGAACTCTTGTAATCTGCCTTTTTGCATTAATGCCCACACTTGCATTATTCACATCTCCTTCATCCTTTCGTCCAAGTTAAGACTTGTGATTAATACCCCTCCTGGTGAATGCACAGAGGCTTACCCGGCCCACTGCAGTTCTGACACAGATTTTAAGATATTGATGTGGTTTGATGGATATCACATTAGGCATGGCTGTCATGTGCTATAAATCATCGCTTGACATTGTTTGACAGAACGCAACCATACATATTCATAAAGTACATGCTGAGGACGGAGATGAAGTATTATGCTATTGTTTGCTTTATTAGCTTCCTGTTCTGCCCAAACAATGCAAACTCTCCAGAAGCCAAGAGGTCAAAGCTTATGAATATGAAACACTGTGGACCACGCTGGTCTTCTGAATACAAACGGCATGAGGCTCCTTTCTTACACAGTAACTAAATCTCTGTCCTCAGTGCCACGTGGGCTCCAGTGTATGTCCGTGCACATCGCCGATAAGCAGCCGGTGTATGTGATGCCAGGCAAAACCCTGGTGCTGAGAGCTCGAGTCGAGCATGGACCCCTGGAACAAGTCTCCTCCATAACTTGGGAGCGAGAGTCTGAAACTGGGATCCCCCCCGAGACAGAGACTCTGGCCTCGTGCCCTGGCAGCAGTTTGAACTGCACTCCTACGAAGCCAAATGTCCGTGTGAACGTGGAGCAGCATGAGACGACGCTTGAGATTACCGGATACAGAGGAGAGGACAGCGGCGTGTACGCCGTGACTGTGACGGATCAGAACGGGGTCAAGACCACCGCACACTGCATCGTCAGGGATTATGGTACAGTATGACGGGCAGCAAGTATTGAGTTACAATTAGTCCACTTGTCTATTTACTGAGAATGAATCAGCAATTTTTGATTTTGAAAAGTTAAAATTTTATGCATACAGTCACTTAATTACATTATCTGCAGTGTTCATTAGAACAGGAAGTAGGTTGTCCTCATACCCCAATGCAACAGTTTGCTTTGTTTGGTTAGGTTTAGGCAGCAAACTACTAGTTTAAGGTTAGGGGGAAAACATAGATGGGAAAATAGAAAAATAAATTACATAGTTGACTTGGAGCATTATGTAGACGACGCTACACACAAGCTTCGATATTTTCACATACATAACTTCCTGTAACAAGGTCGACTTTTGGTTTAAAGGTCCTATATTATGCAGGTTTAACCCTTTTTTAAACATGTCATATGGGTCTCTAAATCAAGGTTATGACCCTATTTTCTCCAAAACACTCATATCCGGCCTGTTTGAGCTCTCTCAATTTCAGCAGTTTCTGCCTTATTTTCAGCAGTTTCAGGACATGAACACCGGTCTCCAAAGTGAGTAATTGGTCTATATGGGTTTACACATTTTAAGCAAGCAGCAACCACTGGAGGGGAAAAGTGAAGCTAAGTGGCTAAAGCTGCAGTTCCTCTGCTGGCCACTTGAGGCTGGCTCCAAAAGCAAGTCGGTCCTCATTGACACGCATGTTAAAATGCTCAACTTTACAGAAATAAATCGTAAAACGTGTTTTTTTATAACTCACTTGTTTTGATAAAGGCTTAAAGTTGTGTATAATGATGCTTGAGCGACAGGAGCCACTAACTTTGAGCTTTATTCTAAAAAAAAACTGAGTTACATCACTGAGATTGAGACTAAATGCATATTGCATATGCTTTAATTTGAGAAAGGCTCTTCAAGCTGTAAGTGTAATGATGAAATGAAACTGACCAACATTTGAAGTTTCTCCAGTTGGAAGTTCTGCAGTTCTTCACTGTCATTTCATTTTAACTTCTTGACAGAACAATCTCATCTCAAGGTCCGATCATATTATATCCTCTGTATTTACAGCTGGGTTGTTTTTAGCACTTTTCATCTCTGTTAAACAAAACGTTTAGGGCTCAAATTAATTTCTTGACAATGGGAACAACAATTCGTACTGGATTCGTTTTTGACAGTTTTTCAGACAACATAAGTAATTGAAAGACATTATGGGCTCTGTGAAGCTTCATTTTCCAATATTTTATGGACTGAACCATTGATTTATTGCAGAAATAATATGAAAGATGAATGAGTTGAGCAGCCTGGGTTGGAGATGATAAGTACAGTTTTAAAAGCTTAGTTGATGTAGAAATATAATCTTTAATAAATCTCAGTGATGATGTGAAAGCTGAAATGTTTTAAATGCTCATCAGCTGACGATGTCCCGGCCTTTCTAGTGTTAACTCCAACAATTACCAACAGTGTAATGAATGTGTTTTAATTTCACGCCGGCGGGCATTGTTTCTTTCTGATTGTGGACGTCTCATTTAATAATGAAACACTTGAAATTAAATTTGCCTATAGGTTTCTGTGGCCCCGTGTTCCCTTTTGTTTCTGTGCATCGAGATGATTCCTCTCTCTAGTTTTCTGTCAAAGCTTCTCAGCTTTTACTCTCATCTGTCTGCTTTAACAGTATCAATTCATCAGCTCCACTCTTCTCTACATCTGCTCTCTCAGCTTCCAGGGCTTTCCATCATCCCATTCTCCGACATTATGCCTCACTCTCCGCTCTCATTATTGTCTCTGAAACGGAGCCAGTTTCTCCTGACAGCATTAAACGTCTCTCATGATTCTTTGTCTTGGACCCTCTTGGACAGCCATGTGCCATTATTCTTATTTTACTACAGAGAGATGCCCACAGCTCATCTTTTTATCCAGCTCTGTTCATTCTTTCCCTCACCTTCACTCTTCTGTCTGTGCAGAGGCAGTGCACCACGTCTCAGTCAGCATCAACGTGTCTCACTCCTCGCTGGTTTGTGGCGAGGGCTGGGGGACGGACCCACACTTCAGCTGGCTCCACGAGAGAGTCGCCATCACTCAGACTGTGGGCAGCGTCTCCAAAGATGGAACGACACTGATTGTCACCAAGACGCCAATCTGTGGACACTTCACCTGCATGGTCAGCAATGAGCTGGGCCACAGCTCTGCCACCTACACTGCAGGTACAGGTTCACACTGTGTGGTTTCTCTGTTCTTCTATAACAGCTGGTCGGCAACCTTTACTAATAAAATTTTATGTTAAATCTTGACCTGAAAAGTAACTACAGCTGGCAGCTAAATGAGGTGGAGTAGTATAAAGTATAAAGTTACATAAAATGAGCAAATGGACTTAGTTACTCTCCACCACTGCAAACCTCCAACTTGTATCTCAGCCAATAGCTTCACAGTTTTAGTTAACAGCTCAATATTAGCATTGTCTCCAGTTTTTTAGCCAAACAAGCTGTGAAAAAACTCTCCATATTACCTGCCAAACATCACATGGCAGACACACAAGCTCAGCAGCGAGCTGGTGGACTTAATGGAGCATTTAGCACCTAAAAAGACAATTACACAATCACAACATTGTTTAATCCTTATTTATAATAGCAGGTTGGGTGGAAGGTGGCTGACATCTTATTTAAAGTCGCTGTTGTGTCGTGGATATTCAGAAATCACTCTCCTTTACGCCGTGTGTGTATCTGGAGCCGTGTCTTGATTGCAATTTGTATTACTGCTGGTGTTTCAGTGATAAGATTTTCCACAGTGCGATCAATAAATCACTTCTGCTGCTACCACTGCTGCTAAACAGGCGAGACAAATGCAATTCCTCGTGTCTGCCAAGAGGCGTGATGATCCAAAGACAGTCGGGGTATTTTAGGATACCTCCTGCTCGCTCGTGCTGTTCCAGGCAGTTTACTGACTGTACTGACTTGTTGAAATGGACCTTTTTGGCCTTTTAAGGGCAGCCGTGTCAGGTGATGTTTTTCCTCTCTCCCCCCACCTCATCGGGTGTCTTTTTCCTGGCTGACAGCACCTTGTGAGACAGAGGGCAGAGGGACGACGGCGGCTGTAGTGTGTCTCCTCCTGCTGCTGCTGCTGTTTGGAGCAGCGCTGGCACTTCTGCTGTGGAGGTACAGTAACACACACACACAGAGACCCAGGCAGGCACACACACACATCTCATTTCAGGTTATAATAAAGCCATGCACTGTGAGAGAGAAGACACTGGTAGGAGCTGCATTAAAAGGACACAAGTTTACAAGATGAAAACAGCAAAGTGCTACACAGCTAGCATCCTAAGTGACGTGCATTCGGCCTGACAGGCCGGGCTGCGTCTGCTGACAGAACCATTGTCATGTTTACCCGAGCTGGTGTTCAGTTTGTCACTGCGGTTTGATCTAAATTGGACACTTGGTTTGTTTTCAGGCGACACAGGCACAGTAGCAGAGGGGAGAGGCTGCACGAACATTTGGATGACAACATCTAACGACAAAATAAAAGGCCAAAGACACGCAGAAAGGAGAAAAGGAAATATACTGTGAGACTGCAACTTCCTGTCCTGTGAGCAGCATGACCTTACACAGCGTTGGAACAATGTGAAGAGTGAACTGCTTGTTGGCAAAAAAAAAATAATCTAAAAATGGATATTCAGCCTGAAGAGCCATCAATGTCTTTACACTGCCTCCTGCTGGGCCGCACCTGACACTGTGTCTTTAACAAGGTTTTCATTTTTGTAAGCTTTTTTCAGCTGTGCGTTGTTTGAGCTGTATCTTCAAATGTTGCTTTCATAATAAAATCCCTTTAAAGAATGTGATAAAACTCAAAGATTCATAAATTATTTAAGAAAGACTGACATGCTTCATAAGGACAGAATGTGTTCTCATTTGTTATGAGATGTTGTGTCAGTTTGATGCCTCAATTTAACACTAAAAAGGTTGAAAACAGGAGTTAAAGATTGTGAAACTGCACAGCACAACATACCCGGAAGAGATGAGATGTAGACCATAATTAGGCCAATAAGAACAGTTTAAAAAAGTACAGACTAGCTGTCAAATTAGTCTCACTGTCTCTCATGCCGGGAAAAACAAAGTATCTCTGTTAAAGGACATTAAGTCCCTCTGCACTTCTGCAGTGCAGTAAACCCACCGGTAAACATAAACTAGTCCACAAGCGTGAAGATAAAAAGGGACTGCATCTGTTTTATGTCTCGCAGGATGCAGCGGAAGTCTGTATCACTTAGTAGCGGACAAAATAAAATGCATATGGCGCAAGAAAGTATACAAAGAAGACGCAGGAAAGGAAATATAAACCTGAAACTTCATTATTCCTGCAAGTGCGTTTCTTGATGTTGGGGTAATTTTCTTGCCGTTTTTATAATCAGTAAATCTTTGCATGTAATGAAAATCAAACTTTTGAAAGTGGATGTAAAAAATCCCTGGAGAAATGCTCACAGCCTGGATTCAGAAATTGTGTCTTTAAATGAGCTGTCAGGACTTCAATAAGACGCCACAACTATACTATAAATATTTATATCTACATTATTTGCACTGTGTATGATAACTTAATCACTTTTTTCACCGTTTTTGCTTCAATCTTGAGCTGCTGCAACAAGTTTATTTACACTGTGTGGAATAAATAGTTCTTCTTTAGAAAGTGATGTTGACAGTTATTCCCCGGCTGCAATGATGGTGCAGAGACCCGGGAACATTAACCAATCAGGGCACACCAGGCTCAGGAGAGGGCTAAAAACATATTATATATATTGAGACAGACAGTATTTAATGTCCCCTTTCATCTCTTTACATCCATCAGTTGTTGCCTACTTAGTCTTAAAATGTTCTGGTTTTAATTCAATATGTTCCCGACCCACTGTGGATTCAACCTCCGGGATAGTTTCCTGAGATTCTTGTTCATTTCCGTCTTTAAAAGCATTCCTGCTGTTCTTCCAGAAACTGCAAATTATGTGTGAAAGATAACACTCTGAATACACTTACAGTGTTAACTTTCACAGTACACTCAGCGTGCCACATAAGAAACGAGCCCTCTAACCTCCAGCCGTGTTATGGCTGCTGCGTGGATCCGCATTGGACCGCGTGGAGGAAACGGGGCCACAGGGGCCAGAGGTGAAGCGCAGGACGCGTTATATCGGGCGTGGGAGGAAAAAGCAATTGAACATCTGCCATGAAAGTTTAGGTGTGCCTTTGAAAGTGTTAGCCTGAGATCGTTTCTGCCTTCTGTGACGGTAATTTTAGATATATAAAAGAAAAGACGCTCCATTTGCAGCTACAAAAAGTCTCCAATATTGCCAAAGCTTAAAACTGATACACGAATAGTAGATACAGCTTATAGCTCCCTGAGGCTATATCCCAAGGTGAGAAAGACAATGATGAAATATTATGAAAATGGAATGAAAACTGTGGAGTGATAGGTGTTGAATACCAATCACTCACGACTGAAGACAGACATTTATATGCACCTTCTCCAATACACCTATATGAGACAATGTCAGCTTCCTGTGAGTCTGTAAAGTTGCAAATGTAGACAATATATAAAACATACCGTGTGCAGATTATCCCTCTAAAGAGCACTTCTGACAGTAGAAGCATTAAAGAAGGGCAGGACATTCCTCACACGGCTCCCTCACCCAGATTTCTGCCAAAATCCTCCGTCATGAGCCCATTAGCACTGCTCCCTTTGTATTGTGAGTCTACCCCGTGCTCCCCCTTTTGTTCATGTGCCTCCCATCAGACTACAGGGGAGATGGAGGTGCAGGGGTGGCACATCCATCATGTGGAGCTGCACCTGCAAGCCGGGGAGCCTCCTCTGAAGCTGGATGTACAAAAGTGGAGCTCCATTGTTGTCCAAAAACTGAAAACATGTCACGGAGCTGCACTGCACGGGCTGACATGCTTCTTTATGATCTATACTGGCTCTGCCTATTGTTTCGACAGCCCATTATGCCAAAATCCCAACAGTCAGAAATATGTCCCATTGGACTGAAACAGCCTTTCCTAATAAAACAGCAGGTTAAAACGACCCTTATGTTTGTAGTTGGCAGCGCCGTCTAGTGGGCGTAATGACCATTAAAGAGTATAAAACAAAGCAAAAATATGGAGTATAAAGAACACAATACACTTTAAAAGGATGGGTCAAACAAACACAGGAGACTGGCATTTATGTCCACTGGGAAACCAAAGTCAACGTTGAGTGACTACGTGAAGTTATACAACTTAAGTTAACATCTCTACGTAAACTCAGTTATGTCTATTTATTTTACTTTCTATAGCTATCTTTTGCCATTCCAAACCATGCAGTTTTTATTCTTAACCTTAATCAAGTAGTTTTGTTGCCTGACCCCAACCAAACTGCAATCATTTCATTAATGTAGCAACCATTGCTAGCAGCAGGCACCACTCCTGAAGGTGGTATTTAATCTATCTGGTCGTATGTTTTGGTGGACAACCCGTGATCCCAAAACCAAATGCCCATTGCTCCTTAAAGCTTACACACTCTCCCTGCAGTCAGAAAAGATTAATGGCCTGCCATCAGCCAGACCTGCCTCCTAATATTTCTGGGGTTAGGGTTTAGGTCATAGTTAATCATAGCAGAGATAATTGGCTAGGGTTAGGTTAAGGGTGGGGTCAGATCAGTGGATGGTAACTTAACCCTAACTCACATTTTTTCTTCAAAATTCAGCTGCTAAGCACTGACAGATGAACTCGTCTGAACACTGAGTTGTCAGTAATCCTTGAAGGAAAGTCTGTAGAAATGTGAACTGGGAAGGAGTGAAGAAATGTAGACATTGGGATTGGACCAGGGGGTCAGAAAAATGATTTAGATTAATCTAGGCATCGTGCTTGTCTTGCAGAATTTGATGGAAATCCATTTTTAGTTCAGTCCGGACCAGAGATGGACGTATAATAATGTCAACTGTCTTGTGGAGAAAATACTGCAGTGGGTACTTAATTTCACATAATATCTCCATCAAAATGATGTGTAAATAATCACATTTATTGAAGACACACTGCAGGACTCTGAGGACTGACAGTAACTGAAACATGGCTGCAAAGGACAAACTGATCCGTCATAATTCACACAGTCTATAAAATAGAAAATGTCTGCTGATCCCCGACAGCTCAATAATATCTTATCACCATCTCTGCTCTCAGTCGCACGCACACACACACAAAACACAAACAATAGCTGATTCATAGATTCTGATTCTTGTTTGAGGGCTGCATTGTTCCCCGGAGCCGTAAAGAGCAGTGCACTGATTCATGACACATCCATGAGAAACATCAGCGACCAGTCTTCCCTCTGCTGACCCCCAATTATTCAACGTCTGCGTGCCTTCCAGCCGTGCTGCCCTTATCACGGCTGCATTTCCTTGCCAGAACTATACGTATTCATATTGATAGAAATAGAGCCGTGGAGGACTAACAAAGGGGGAAGGGGTGGCGTGGTTAGAGAGAAACGTGACCGGCTATTAATAGTTTCGAAAACTAATAGAGACCCAAGAGTTGTTTTTTTCATGTTGTTACGAGCTTCTCAGCACGTCAGCGTCAAAGCAAAACTTCAGGGGGAACGGGCTTTTTTGCTTTCTTGCCAATAGATAAATGAGAACATCAATACTGTAGACTAAATATGAAGCTAAAGGAGACAGTTAGCTTAGCATAAGGCTGGAAAAGGAAATTAATAGCTGACTTAACTCTGAACATCACCACTTTTAAACTGCAACCATGTCTATATCCATCCCTCCATCCCCATAGCCCTCCATCCACCCATCCCTCCAT
>CAFUXE010000022.1:1352027-1364977 GCA_903364295.1 Serranus cabrilla | reverse complement strand
TTCATCCCCATATTTCTCCATTTCTCCATCCCCATTGCTCCGTCCTGCCCATCCCAACATCCCCCTTTTTCTCCATCCCTCCATCTCCCTGTTCCTCATTCCATTTCCCATTCCTCTATCCCCCAATTCCTTCATTCCTCCTACAATCCAGCAATAAATGATCTCAAATGTCACTATAGTCTAAAAATAAATCCAAAGACTTTGCTACATATGGGCACACGTAAGTGGATGATGTGGAGGTTGAACAAGTTGTTTGGGGAACGTTAAATCTGATCTGAAAAATGTACTAAAGCAACAAGAAAACTAAAATTAAGTTCAGTCTTGATGGTCATCAGGAGAGGAGAAGAGGCGTTTTCATCTAATTTAACTTGGTCCTTGGAAAGCACCAAAAATTAACAAAAATGACTGCATGTTATAACAGCCTGCTCAGTTTTTTGTTGTTGTTTCTCTTTTTTTTTAAAAAGGTTTCCCGTTGGACATCAGTCTGCAACACTACCAGCTGTCGGCTGCAGCCACATATTTACTGGACAGACATGAGTGGGTTTAAATCTTCTCATCTAACTCTCTCAGCAAAGAAGCAAATTCCCCAAAACTGTCAAACTATTTTTGCATGTGTGTTTGTCACTTTGACTCAAATTTTTTAAAAGTTAAAAGTGCATCACAACTGATCTGAGTTACTCCATCTCTTACAAGAAAGCTTTCAAAAAGAGCCAAATATTTACTCAGCACACAGTCAATCACCAACTATGCTTACATACACAAAGACTGCAGTATCATTAATTCAAAAATTGTTGCTGACTCTGCCCAGCAGACGCCAAACCCTGTGCTGGGATGGCCTTCTGGGTGTCTCCTGCAGGTTGACATCTGTGATAATTCCCTGTGCTACCTGGTCATTTGTCATCTCCGGGACAGAGGAGATAGAGGTGTGCAGCCCGTGAGTCCCCTGTATATCATCTCCCATCCTTGTGACCGAGGCAGCCGTGGAGGTTAGAGGTAAAATAAAAACGTCACAAGCACAAGATACAGAGCTGAAATAAAGGCGTCAACATCCTGTGAAGTTTGGGAATCGTGCCATCGGGGCCTAATCTTTTCCATAAGTCTCCATCTATGTGTCTAAACATCCGTCCGTCCGTTCCAGGTCAGGCCTCATGCACGTGACTTCTCTCTGCTTTCACCTCCCAAGACACACACTTTACATCCTATTGTACATGTTAGACAAGAGTCCCAACGGAGAGCACAGCCCCTTGTCCCTTCCTGATCAGAGCAGGCTTTCTCCTGGTGAAGTGCTCCCACTCCTGGTGAGAGGTGAAACTACAACAGGATGGTGTTAATCCAGGCCGTAGATGGTTGTTTAAACCAACAACACACACCTCAAATTTAGCAAATCATCTTCATCGTAAAGTGATGAATCCTGACACCAGATTTCCAGATGTACTGTTCTATGATCTACAGATATATGATATAAGTGATATGCACTTTTGGATTTTACAGTCTATTACTGTTGCAGTTTGACAATGTTTTACAAACATTTCTGCAAACATTTTTTACAGTGCATGTAAAATTCTGATATGTGTTACAAAGCAAAACATCTCAGAAATGTTTGCTTTCGAACACATCAAGAAACCCCGACCTCACTCACTCAAAACACGTGTGTAAAATGGGAATGCTAGAGTGAGGTCAAAACGGACATTCCCTTGAGTTAAAGAGCCCAAATAATCAAGTTTGATTGAGGAACAATTGTATTTTACATTTACTGTTTTAAATGTTTAACCCATTTAAAAGTTAAATCATTAATTAATTAAATGTTTGCTCTGTTCCCGTTCGCAGTGGCATTAGCACTGTTAGCATAGCCGCTGGCTCAGCTACCGCCATGTTGAGAGCCATGTGGATTCAATCTCTATGCTCTGAATTCAATGTAAATCCACTTTAGAGGACAAAAATACAAAAAATATAGCTAGATTTTTTAACCTAGTATATTAGATGTATAGTATATTTATTATGTTGGTCACATTTTATTATAATCATTCATCCAAAACTCTTCCCCATATAAAATGTGGAACCTTTTGTGAAAATGTTTAATAAAATTCAACATAATTCAGCCAGTTTTATTGTTTTAGCTGCAGTGTTCTTATTACCAAAAAGATAAAAATCAATATGCTACAGAGCTTATTGAACACGTTCTGGGACCAGTAATTTTTTTTAATCTCTGCTTTGCCAATCTTCAAATAAATAAATAAATAAAACAAAACTGAAATTTGTAGCAAAATATACAACTCAAGATATAAAATGCTAAATTAATTTTGAGTCATTCCTTTGGAGGCTTTTCTGATTAATTAGAATTTCTGAATGCGGGATGATTTTTAACTATGACGGGTTCATCTTGATAAAGTAAATTCAAATTGTTACTCAGGTCACTTTTTTAAAAAGCATTTGTTTTAAAGCTGTTACAAAAGCAGTTTAAACTATTTTCTTTGCATTTGTGCTTCAGCATTATTTGGTGTGTTCTAATACATCTGTTGTTTCTTATTTAAATTCATTTTATTTTCATTTCATGTTCATCTGTTTGTTGTTTTGTCTATTGCCATTTTTAGTCTGTATCATGTGTGGGATCCCATCAAAAATTAGATGACCTTTTAAGGGGTTTATCCTTCATTCAATAAATTCATGTTTGTTGCAGCACTGATTTTGGATCTCAGTGAGACTCATCATAAAGCCTCTTTAAAAAAAAATTTGAACCAAACTTCTGTTAAAAAAAGGTGCTTCTAACATGTGTGTGAGTGGAAGTCCCTGCAGCTCAGATGAACCTCAGTTTTTGGACAATCCCAAACTTTTTAGGACCTTTTTCAGCAAAAGATTCCCTCCTATGTGTTTTTTCCCCAACACCCTTGATGGTTTTTTAACAGGCACACAGAGAGCACAAACACATCTAACTGCAGGCACAGCCTGCCAGAGTCTAATGCAGAGAGCTCCTGCTCTCTTTCCCCAAATCACTCCTTTTATAGCTGCCAGGTCAAGGTGTTTCAGATGCAGCTAATCATCGTTAGCTAATCAAGGACACCTGCTGAGACGACAGCAAGAAGCAGGAGGGAAAAGAAAGAAAAAAACCCCAACAAACTGCACGTTTAACTGTGTTTGTATTCATTTTGGAGATGAAAGTGTTAGTGATAAAACAATAAATGGAAAGAAAATGTGTCTGTTTGTGTCTTTACCTAATCAGCTGAATGAGAGACGCCTGTGCAGTCCAGGCAGACCTGTTTGTACTCTCTGTTGTCTTTTTAATTCATTTATAAAAACGGTGATTCGGAGCTGAATTAAACCTGACACATGTTTGCAGTTGGCATTTATTTTAATTAGAACCGTTTATGTTGCTGTTTTGGTAATTATGATAAAGTGTTGGCTGCCTGAATTGCTGGCAAGAATGATATTATATGTGGCCAGAGAGAAGAAACATGACAGGTACGACACTAACATGACTGGAATACTTTTAAAGGGATCTGCCTGACAATTCAACAAACCTCCACCTGAGAAATTATTGAATTAATTTCTCTGACTGTCTGAGAAACAATAGTAATTGCTGTTCAGCAGCAGGACTTGGCTTTGATTTTTACTTTCCTCGTCCTTTCATGACAGCAGTTGATTAATTTCTAGCCTGACTTATATTTAAAGCTGCTTTACAAGAAGAACTGTCAAAAAATCTGCCAAAGTGGCTGAGAGCGCTGACTAACTTACCAGACAGAATCAAATATTTACTGGCATTTCACTTGATGTATAAAATCATGAATATCCAACATATCAGCAATCATGCAGAGTGGTGCTCAGAGAACTGCATACCGCTTTAACGTCAGTAAAAACACACACACCCGTCTACATCAATGAGGATTAATGTTTCTCGGGAATCAGAGACACAAACAACTTTTCTTGTCATCAAACATGTCAAAAAACAACCTCCAAATATGCTGTATTTTTTAAGGAAACCTCAAAATGTATGGGGTTAAAAAGCACTTCTTTAAGTTTAGGGGGGAAAGCACATGGTTATGTTTTGGAAAATATATTTTGGTGCATAGAACCTGTAAGTAGTTGAGCAGATGACATAGAAAGTGACATAGCTACACAAGTTAAATTACATGTGTCTTAAAATAATAATGCTGACTTTTGTTTGAGCCCACTTTCCTTCCATCCTAAGTGGACATTATTGTTCTTTTAATTCACTTCCACCGTGTTTTTTCCACTCTATAACCTAATTTCTACCTTAACCATCATAAATTAGAGGACGCCGTCTAACAAGTAATGATCGGTTTAAGCTGCTGTTCAAATGACACACAGGTTCATTTTCTACACACTCTGTAATGAAAAATGTATTTCTGATGAAGCAGAAATGGACGACAGCTGCATTTTGCTGTGCAAACATGCAAGGCTGCACAATTATCTTCACAGTATTGACTTTATATTGCTAACTTATTGCATATTATATACCAAACTGCAGAGAAAGTTAGCCAACAGTAAATCTTGTCACAGATCTGCAGAGCTTGATGATGAGCTGATCATTTGAATCAGGTGTGTAGGAAGAGGAGCAGGAGCACAGGTGATACAATTAATCAGCTGAGTGAAGGCAGCTCAGGTGATTTGAATGATTTGATTCAGGTGTGTTTCTTCTTGGTTGGAACAAAAACCTGCAGCCCCTCGACCCATGCCTGGATCAGTTTGACACCCCTGGATGCACATGATAGCTGAAAAAATGTAAAATAATAAAGAAAAGCTGAATTGTAGTAAGACTATAGCCAACATTGCATTTCAGCCAATGTGTTCTACAGGAGCGTTTAAACTTGATTGGCCGATACAACTCAAACTACAAACCTGAATACTTCCGACACTAAAATCTTCATCATTTGTATGTAGGTTTTTTCTTTAGCAACTTACTTGTCAATGCAGTGGCACATTTACCTTCAAACCAGCCAAATATGTCCCTCATCTGTGACCTTCGAGCTCCGCAGTCTCATGCTGCTCTCCAACAGGCCTCCAGGGAAATGTCAAGTCATTCTTTTTTACTGTTATTTAGCATCTTCGAATGTGTTTTTACGATCCCACAGATGTCTCGTGTGCCGCTCCATTCTGCTCTTCTTTTCGCTGCGACATGTGTTAAGCCCAGGTGGCCGGAGCAGTGTATGGAAATATTAGATTTAAACAGCTGGTGTCACACACGACAAACATTTTATCAGCCCTGACATACAGACGGAGGATAACAAAAACGCCACTGATGACACAATCCACTGCTGGGTTCCTGGTGGCAATAGTAAGATTTTGACTTTAGTGCTACAGTCTTTAAAAAGAGGGAATATTGTTGGAAATTTATCAGGTAGACATAAACACAATGGTAAAGGAATGCTGATGTTGTCTGCAGGAAATCTTGATAGGCAACAGTCTGCAAACATGTTCACCTTTTTAACTTGATATTTAAGTTTCTCTGTTGCTTCATGCACCTAAAAACATCAGTTAATACCAGTGGCGCAATGATACAATGGAACAATTTTTAAGTACTTGTGCTTTAATTTTATTTAACTTTATACTTCTACTCCGCTACATTTAGCCAACAGCTTCAGTTACTTTTCAGATCAAGATTTAACATAAAAAACATGATAGATTTAAAGTGATTCAACATTTATTTTTAATTAAATCACACAAAAGTAGTTAAAAATGAACCCTATGTTCACACAATTAAACCACTGCTTACATAAATGCATCAATAATATTAATCATACAATTAACCAATATATATGGAATATATATAACAGTCCATTCTGCATTCAACATACTTTTACTTTTGATACTTTTGATGCTGATACTTTTGTACTTTTACTTATGTAAGCTGTGATTGAAGGACTTAATGACCATCTCTGATTATTATATATTCAAGTATTACAATTGGTTGTGCTCAGGTTAAATGCAAGCCTAACCATGAATAATTATCTATTATTTATTGGACAAAAGTCACCGTGGAGACCTGATTTTTAAAGTGAATTAATTGTCCAGAAGTGACAACATGCTGGGAATGACGGAGTATTTTCTGTTAACTTTTAACAGTGGGTTTGGGTTTGGTGATGTATGTTTCGGTGAGAAACTGTGGCAGCTGCATTTGAGCCCACAGAGGGACGCCTGTTTGACTAAACAGCGGCTCTGCCTTATTTAAATGATGTTGGGAAATTAACACCATCATCTTGTCAGTTGGATGTAGCCGGGTGCGGGGGGACCGAGCTGTTAGGAAGCGAACATAATCAGTGTTGAGTCCCACCCTGCAGAGCATCTGCTTTCTCACGGAGCACCCATCTCTCTGTGTTTTTAATGATAGGAAGCGTCGCTGCTCAGCTACGACCGTTTGCTGTTATTACTCCCTCATTATGCTGAGCTGCTGCTTCGTGCTTCTCTAGTTTCATGCATATTTTTAAAGCTTTGAAGCAGTAAACTAATACTGATGCAAATGCAACCACGAAGTCACAATTCCAAACTTTAAAGATACTATGTATAATTTTCTGAATATCCTTGTTTTTAGTGACACCGGTGGTCATTAAGTGAACTGCAGGCAGCATCAGAGAAAGCCGTGACATAACATACATCTTTTTTTGTGCCTTTTTTTACTTTTGTTTTTAGTTTGAATACTGTTGTGGAAGGTGCCGGACATTTGCTGACATTAGCGGACTTGAGTTCAGAACCCTATTATGTTCCAATGACCCCACAAAAATATTGTTACTCATACATCATTAGAAATAAAATAAAATGTCCATCCAGTGGACAATGAATCTGAACATGGAAAGCCAGCCAACAGTAAACAGAGAGACAGAGAGTTTTTTTCAACAAAGACACAAGTTAATCAGTTTTTCATTCATGGTAATTCATATCTATAAAGAAAAAGATGCTTTAACACACAACACATTTTTTTTTTTCACATCCTTCGTGTTTAAGCAGTTAAACAATCCTGCAAAAAGAGTTGTCCAGAAACTGAGGTCTGAGGTTGTTCCGGGCATGTATGGTAGAAATAAGGGCATGTGTAAAGAGGTTGGAAAAAAGAAAAAAGAACAAGACAAAATAAAATACAGGAGTGATCTTTTAAATTTCAGAATCAGTGTCCATTTCCTCCATCTTGATGGGAAGCCGACTGTGAAATGTGAAAAGAATCTAGATTAAATTGTCCTTTAGTGTTCGTCTCCTCTGCAGAGCTGCAATTTCTAAAACATATGACGCTGACATTTGGTGTTAATAAAACCTGTGCACACATTAAACTGATTTAAAGGGCCTTGAATAGTTTCTCTCACACAGGTGTATCATGATTAAATTTCCTCTCAGTCCGCTGTTGGTTGGCGCTCGATACTTCATGAGCTAACAAGAATAATTTAGATATAATTAATTCTGCGCTAACAGGTGTGTTAAAAGTTGTCAGGGAGGAGAAGGCCAGTTTTTCCACAGTCAGAGAGGTCTAATCAGGCACAATAAGTGAACACACCTGTAGGTCCATCACAGCTGTGTGCAGAGGCTGATGGGCCTGACAACAGCTCCTCTCCCTCCCACCGCTCCTCAGGTACGCCCCCTCCCCCCAGCACACACATCACACCTGCACACACTTTAGCTCGTTAGTGGAAGCGTGTGCTCGTTTGGTTGTTGGTAGGTGTTCATGAACAGCTGCTAACTATTCTCACTGATTGTCTGCTGCTTCAGTATCAGCTCCCTGTGTGTGTTTAGGTGCTGCAGTGTGTCGTGAAACCTGCAAAATAAAGACATCTCATCAGGTGTTTATTTATGTATTTATACTGCGGTGGTCTGGACTGAAATATACATAAAAACTCAATGGTTTGCTGTTATATTTTGTATGCACATTTCATGGTCTGCAGATTTTACATCCTGATGACTGCGGTGATTCCTTAATTTGTCCTCTGGCGCCACCATGAGGTCAGTTTGTTTTTTGACCAAGAATCTGCAAAACTAAAATGCTCATCATGATAGTGCTGAACACAATCTGATGGGTTTAAACATTGACACATACCGACTCAAAGCAGTATATGTTATACTAATAATCTAAATAAACATGTCCAGTAATTAATATGAGACATTTAACTTCCTCCACCTTTTTCCAAAGTCAAATTCAAGCACTTTTCATGCATTTTAATGATGCATTTTCCAGCTTTAACATCACCTTACAGCTCGAGGGCTGCACATTCGACACTGCACTCCCCTGGGTCCTCAGCGATGCACCACCTAGTGTGAAGTCGATTTAATGAATGATACTCGAGATGTGCAAAGGACAAGGTCATACATATATACATACATACATATGCATACATGCATACACAAACTGAGATTACCTTCCTTTATAGTTGGATTATGCTGCTAGAGCGCCATCTGTTGGTCAGGGTTACCCAGATATAATAAATTCAAATGTCAAGTAAAAGTGTTTGTCTTTGACTGAACTTTTGAGGGTAGAAAACCTAAATCTGACAAAAAAGAAAGAAACAAAAAAACAATGTTTTTGTACCGGCCTGGTCCAAAGATATTCTCTACCAGGTTTGGTGATGATTCCTCAAAATGAATCAAAGTATTGACGATAAAATATGGCAGGAAATGGGAATAAGAAATTTGTAAAAAAATCAATCTAGATATAAAGTTTGTTGTTATAGCACCACTATCTGGCTAAATTGCACCAAATTAAAAAATAAAGATTCCTTGCTTTATAGTTAGATATACAGACATATTTAATGTCATCATGTAATAACCAACACAAATCATGTTTCGTGACACCATTCTAGGGTGATGAATTTAAACAAAGTTTTATGTTTCAGTATGTCACCTGTTTGTATGTAGACTTTGCATCCTCTATAACCTTAATTTTAAGCAGTTAAATCAATATTCAAACACTTTTCAAACCTTTAAAAAACTGCATTAAAATCTGTTTGTAGCTGTGAATGTGACAGTCTATATGTTTCTGCTACTGTGTATTTGTAACCTGAAACATCGTTGTTTCACTTTGTTCATATAAAAACATAATAATATTTCTAACACTACATCACCAACACATCCAAGGTAAAGCAAAGCATTTTATTGCAAGTATTAGTCAAAGATACACTTCAAACTGAAGCAAAGCAACACTAAAAGGCCAACAACCTATAAGAGAGTTACAAAAGAAAGAGACATTTAAAACTGAGAGGAATAGAGCTGTTGGTACAACAGAGCCTTTGCAACATACAGAGAGACTGAGACATGGATCATCTGGTGGTGGAGGTTCACTGTATACATCCGTTTGCTGGTGCATCACTCAGAGGTATCAGAGTCCAAGATCTTTCGTTTGAAATAAGACCGACACAAGAGTGATGCTACATTGAGAAAGAAAAAAAAACAATCAGCGTACACATAAAATGTTTGAAATCCTTGGCCACTGTCAAATATCTGTCTTCAAAACCATTATGTGTATACAAGGGAAAAACGGCTCCGGGAGCCTAATCTCTTGTGCAATATTTGGTTCAAAGTCATTATTGGAATGCTGATGGGATGAAAACAGGTTAAAACATGTGATAGCCATGGGAGTAAACATTACAGTAAACATGTTTTAAACCAAGAGGGTTTGGTTTAAAAGGACAGAGGGCCTATTGACTTTGGGATCGCACTCAAAAGCTCCATGTCTCTGATCCTCCAATGGGGTGAGGGGACAACCAACACAAAATAAAATAAAAATAAACAGCAATTCATTACAACGCAGTTCATCCTTGGTTCATTATACAGGCACAGGTTTCTGTAATCCAGCACTCTGAGGAACCTCCTGGTTCCTGTCTGGCCCGGGTCGAACTGCATCTGGAAATGTTGTTCTTTGGATTTCCATCAATAACAACAACCAATAGGCTTAGTGTATGAATGTTGTGTCATTTTGTTTATTTTATGATGATTTCTGAATCGTCCTGAGGCAGTAAGTACTGCCAAACGCCAAGAATAGTTTCTAAATGCCGTTGGACCCGGGCCTTGTTTCTGTTCTGACATCAGTACAAATGGGACAGAGCAATCTTTGAAAGCTTACACTTGTTCGTACATCAGAGTTCAGTAAGTTCTGTAGCAATGTTAGTGGTTTACATGAGAAATGAGAAGATGCCGGTCGGGGGGAATTGGGGCAGATCAAGTACGTAGGCTTGTTTTTCTTGGTAGGCCACCCAACGCAGGCATCGCAGAGTCACATAGAAATCTGACGATTATGTAAGAACGCACTTAAGGCTGAGGCATGTCTTTTTCGTGTGGAATGAGACCTGTTGCTGCTGTAAAATGTTCTGGCACAAGAAAAAAAAAACTATTTAAGAGGAAAGAAGTGAAGCTAAAATTTTCACCGTGATTCAAAGAATTGCGCATTTCCAACACCTTTCCTTTCTTCCCCCGCCGCTTTCTTTCTTTTTTTTTTATTTGACCCTCTGGGAACTTACATGGCTAACGTACCAATTAGCAGCTTGGGATTAAAAAAAAAAGAAAAAAAAAGTCAGCTATTCGACACTCAGGTTCAGAAATGGTTCCCTTCGTCAGAGATGAGCTGCAACATGTGGGGGTTGGCATTTGACCTTCTCAGGTGGAAAAAGAAGAGTGGAGGGTAAAGAATAATCAGGAGGAGGAGGAGGGAGAGCGGACATGTGAAATATCACAAGGTCACATCCACCTCCTCCCCCTCCGCCACCTCGCACCCCCCTCCATATTGTTGTGCTTGCGTGTCTCGGAGAATAAGGCGTCAACATGGAGGGGGTGGGGCTAAAGGCCTCATCCTCCTGGCTCCGCCCCCACCATGCTGCAAAAATGATGCGGAGACTCCAGCCGCTTGTATGCACTCTCAATAAATACACCATAAAATATTCCGCATATATATATTTCATATATAAATTTAAAGAACGACACATTTAAATAGGACAACAAAACAAAAGTCGGCTCAAGAACAATTTTTCAAAATCGGATAAGTGTTAAGACAAAACAGAGAATATTTTTTACAGTTATACTTATTTTGACTCTAAAATAGTTACCGTATAAGAATATCGCAATCAGGCATTACTCAAGCATTATATGTCATAATAAAAGCAATTTGCAGTTTTCTTTCATGTAGTATAACATATGCAGCATACCAAGGTAAGTGAGGTGCAGTGTTTTTTGTTTTTTTTTGAGATCTCTTGTAATAGAAAGATTTCACCCCCTGGACTGAAAAGGTACCCACAGAACTACAGACCACCCTTGGTTTTTAGTCGACACCCTACCGGCTCAAGACAGGGATACTGCTGGGCACACATTCCCTCCATCAGGGACAAGACACATGGCAGGGCATTGCCCTAAGATGAAAGAATGCCATGGGCTGCTACTAGGGCTGGGCATCGTGAGAAAAGTTTCAATACTGACACTGGTTCTGTTCATTTCATGTCTACACTCGCTGTAAAATGACACTTGAATGACAGCGTACTTCACTAGGCGACAGACTCAACTGTTTTCAGTCATTCATAATAGTTTTCTATCCCACATATGCTGCTTTGTGTAAATGCCCTTCAAGAAGAAAACCGTTATTTCTCAGTGCAAGAATCTACAGTAACACTTTCTATTCTTTCTTTTTATAAATATAACGTACTGTATATAAGGATGGACGACCTGACAGCTCCCCATGAGTGAAGCCAAAACAGCTCAATCGCCCCCTGGTGGCAGTGTGAAGTATAGGTCATAAACCCCGCCCCCTTTATCATGTATGTTCCAGTTATTACTTTTCTGATCAGTTTGGTTTAAATTAGTTATTTGATTCAATAAAACAGGGGCGTTATGCCATGATTGACAGCTCGCATTGTGCTCTGATTGGGTCTGGCATTTGTTTGGGCGGGAACTTGATACTCTGGTTCCAAATGACATCATCGTGGCAAGATGGCAGCGGCCGTAACCAGGATATTTCTGCTTCACTTTTAAACTGGTGGAGGAAGTAAAGGTGCATTGTCCATTCTTTATACAGTCTATGAAATATACATATAATATATAATAATCTGCTTATAGCACTGCATAATTTAAGTTATTAGCATTCAAATATTGACAATGCTTTATAAGAATAATCGTAACACATTTTGTAGCATTTTATAATGACTTATAAAGTCAGTTATCATATTTCTTAATTGCTGGTCACTTACAGACTTTTTTTGCAAGGATCATAGTGTGTTATAATTCAAATAGCTGTTATGATGACCCTATAGTGCTGTGAGTTGGGATGCTGTGTAAAAAAAACAAAAGTCTGGTTATAAAATATGTTGTCTTTGTAAAGTGTTTGCAAATTATTGCATTCGTTTTGATTTACGCTTTAGACAGCGTCCCAACCAGCAACTATAAAATCCTATGATACTTGACCCTATAAGTCATTATAAAGGGGTTTATTATATGCTATGATTATTGTTACAAGCATTATGAAGGTTTATGAGTGCTTATAACTATAATTACACAGTGCTACAAGCTGATTATAATGCATTATAAGTATATTTATAACGCACTTTAGATACTGGCTTCATAGAAAGTGTTACCGACTCTACGATTGTAAAAAAAAGCCTCTGGGCTGCTTTCTTTTTAAGTGTGAGATGCTTCAAAATGTTGATGCCAAAAGGGAGGTACTGATATCGTGTTCTGACACCCAGCCCTAGCTGTAACAAAGAGTTGAGTGGTAACTCCAGAGGGAAAACCACCACTCGAGAGCAGGCTGACTCAACCGAGCCACCAACAAAGTCACGAGAGCATGAGGCACACTTTTTAATGACCGACTGCTTTGTTTGGTAACACACATCCCTTCCACCCCTCGGTTACGCTGAGGCTTGGATCCTCTCCTCCCCCCTCCTCGGGAGGAAGAAGGGGACTGGACGGACAGAGATTGGAACCTCTTGGCTATGTGTCTGAGTGAGAGTGGCAGTCTCTAAAGTGCTGTGCTATGTTTGTCATTC
>CAFUXE010000022.1:1318023-1337767 GCA_903364295.1 Serranus cabrilla | reverse complement strand
CCTGCTCCCTCGCCCGCCCGCCCGCCCACCCGCCTGGAAGCTGACTCACGTTTGATGGCTGGCAGGCCGACGGGTCACGTTGCAGACGCGGTACTTCCTCCGCATGGTTCCACAGTGCGTCACCTCCACTTTCAAACCTGGTGAATAACACAAAGGAAGCATTAGACTGTGTCTGTTTGTGAATGGCTGTAAAAATGTTTCTGCTCAAAGTGTCACACTGTACATTCACCCCTACATATGACATGCACTTTTATTGATTTCACACAACACTCTCTCACATGCAGGCGCACTTTATATACCTCTCTCTTTACCTTTGATTTCTTTGGTGAATTTGACCCTGTGCGAGTCAGTGAGAGGGCGAGGCTGCTCGTCTATGTTGTGTATGTCCAGCACTTCACACATGAACTGGATGACTGGCTGAGCCTTGTAGAAGGCGGTGGCAGAAACTGCAAAGATAAAGCAAGGACAAGAGTCATTTAAGACAAAAACACCCCCACACACAGCCTAGAAAACTGGCAACAACTTAATTTTCTTTCTGCAGTAAAAAAAATAATCTATGGCTCTACTGAATCTCTCTTTTTTTTTTAATTCAAAGCTCTTGAACGACTGTAATCATATTTTATAACGTCATAACAAGTAGCACAAAGTCTGTGCAAAGAAGCTTCTGCCATTGTAAAACACAGGCAGGTTCCCTTTGTTCTGATACAATACTTTTCTCTAAAAAACTGGAAAGACTGAGCCACTAGCAAATCAAAATGTATAATAGATGAGATTGCAGAGCAAGACATCCAACATCAGACAGAAATGAAATGCTAGGGAAACAGGTACAACAAAACCCAAAGAAAGATCAGAAGAAATCCAAAAATGGACAGAGAGAGATGAAGAGAGTGTGGCGGTGCGGAAGCTGCTGACAAATAATCTGGCTCAGCTGTTGTGATGCAAGAAATCTCTCTTTGTGTTTGATGAACCACTGCATCCTTGAGGCAGATGATTGCGTTGTACACTTGTTCTCTTACACCTCTGGTTTGCATCCTTGAGCCTTTCAGCGCTGACAGGAAGTGACATCACTCCTAAATGCCCTCTCCACGCACTGTGATGTAATTTCTGTGTATTCGGAAGTGTTCATGAGTCATTCCTGCACCTGTAAAATGTTTCATTTCTCTGGATTTACAATTATTTTAGAATATGCGCTCTTGATTGCCTGCGATAGCCGGCGTGGGAAGCAGTGTTTGTTCATGTACATGAATTTGAATGGGCTTAATAGTTTGCTTTGCCAGTACACAATGCCATACAGAGGAGTTAGAAAGCAAATCTTTTGCAAACACTTCGGTGTTGTACTTTGTTGTTGGAGAGCAGACAAGAGACTTGAGCTGACCAACTGATTTCGAAGGATGAGAGGGCGGGAAAATGAGACAAAGGGAGCAGAGAGGGAAAGATTCAAATAGAGACACAGGCTTCAAAGACTTGGAGCAAAACAAAAGCTGTCTCAAGGAAATGCTCCACACAGCTACCCTCCTGACCCAGGCAACACCCACCAGTCTCACTCATGCCGGCGCAACCACACACACATACACACACTAGCTGCTCACCGTCTCCACAGCAACCAACTAGTCAGTTCCCATCCAACCAAAAACCCACCTCCCTCCAAGTTCCTCCAACACTCTCTCTCTCACACACACACACTCTCTCTCCCGTCAGCAGAGACTTGGTCTCCAACAACCTCCTGCAGTGTGCATATGGCAAAACACATTCTCCATCACCCTTCCACCACTTGTTTTCCACAAATAATAACAGACTGAAATTGTAGCTCGCTATTCCAGGTCACCCAACAGAGTTTTTCTCCTGACAATATTCCAGCACTAACGCAATTGCATAACTACATAGTGAACTTTTCTTTTAGTTTCTTTAAAACTGCTTCTCAGTCAGCAGAACTTGCTCAACAAACAACAAACTGGTTGACAACTAAACAATGCGCGACATCAGAGAAGGAGCAATGTAATCACCATGTAAACTGGCAACAAGAAGGGCACTTGGGAAGTGCTGACCAACACTAGGGCCACATTTCTTATCTCACAATACTTACAAAAGTGAAAAATAACTTGTGTATCCGTCCAGGGATTCGGATCTGCTCCAAAATTTAATGTTGAAAACCGCTGATAAATTTCTTCAAACATAACATCACTGAAAGTAAACTGATCACGGCCAAATCTCTAAAAATAGCCCGTATTATGGAGGCTCCATGTCATTCCGATCTATCCGTTTAATTATTAAAATCTCATTTCCCCAGCTGGGAAAGGGGAGCAGGGAAAACAATGTCTGTGTGACTGTACAGGAGAAGGCATATTTTTTTAAGCAAAGATTGAATTAGAAAGAAAATATTGTGAATCTTTGCAAATCTTTCAGTATTTTAAAAATATGAACAGCCGTATTAAACAAACAACTCTGATTCCAAATAAGTTGGGAGGCTTTGAAAATCGTAATTAAAACAGAATGCAATGATTTGCTATTCTAATTGTGACCCACATTCAATTGAATACAGTGCAAAGATAAGATACCTAATGCTCAAACTGGGAAACCATGGTTTATTGTAAATAGATGCAGGTATTTTAAATTTGATGCATTCTAGTTTTTCTTTTTTTACATTTTAAAAAGCGTGCCAACTTTTTGTGAATCAGGGTCGTAGTATTTCCTGAATGTCTGAGGCAGTAAGCCATAAAAACAGATTGCATATTTACATAGTAAATGTATTTAAGCGCTGAGGTGCCATTGAAGCAAATGTGGAATTTGGTTCTCACCATCAATGTTAAGCATCATCTTCCACATGGCAGGGCGCACAGACTGATGGAAGCCGAACCAAACCTCCCTCCCACCTCCAAGCGGGTGGTCGTAGCCCTCTGGAGCTGAGAAGAAGGATCGACCCACCGGAGTGTACCTGGAAAGAGAAAAGTAGTAATTATTACAATGGGGAGGTTCAGACAATCATGAAAAGGGATAAAAAGTGGATTCAGTGGTAAGAGGATAGCATGGTAGAATAGGAAAGGACAGATAAAAGGAGACAGGAAATGTAGGATTAGTTCAATCATCCTGGATTGTGAATGTAAGTCAATATGTGTTTAAACAGTGTCAATGTTCCGCTGCTCCTCAACAAGGCATCAGTGAAATGGAGGTGGTGACACTCCACCTCTTATTACTCTTCCCAGGAGACACATTAATAACCGTACATGGGCCACATTTCTCCTGGTGAATCCATGACTGGAATGATGCTGTAGCAATCCAATAACGGGCCCCTGGTGGCAGCGAACAAGGCTAAATGAAAGGTGTCGATATAACCACTTTTTAATAATGCTTTGAAAAAGATTTTCATTAAGGCACTGGTGATATTGTGCTCTTGCTGAGGCTTAGGAAAGAGATATCGAGTGGAAGATGGTATGAGGTCAAGTACGAGGCTTCATGAAAGCCCATATAAGCTGCGCTTGATTTCCGTTGGGATCAGAGTGCTGATATTGGTGCCACGATGACAAAACAAATATATATTATTTACAATGAGTATCAGAGGGATCATTTTCTACAATGTTCTCTATCTTTCGACTTTACGTTTGCTGACTGAAAATGAAGGTTGGGAGATTTGGGAAGGATAAATGGGCTTTTCCTACGACTTAATCTGCGGTTAAAGATAATTTTGAAACATGATCTCCCAATTACCCAATAATAACCATTAACCTAGGCCTCCAGATGTAATTAAAAAGAGTGACCCACATAAAAACATCAGCAGCAACTCACTTCATGGAGGGCAGGTGCCGCAGCACCACGTCCACTGCGTGCACAGGGTTGGTGCTGATGGGCTTGTCCAGCTCCAGAGGTTCAGGCATGCTGCGGCCAGTCAGCACCTCGTGGAGCATGTGCCAGCTGACCAGAGACACAAACTTGATGGAAACTTTAAAGGGCCGATCTTTTCCTCCTTCACCAGGTAGAGTCACATCCAGGTCCACCTGAGGGGGGATAAGAAGCAGGGGGAGCCAGGACAAAGGAGGTTAGATAAGGACAGAAGCATTTAAAGAGGGTAGGCTTCAAGTGGTGGATCTTAAGATTTGGGGCTTTTGTGTTTCTTTTGTGTTTGCATGTGTATAGGCATGGGCCTGTGTTGTATAATGCAGATTCAGGTAAGGGCACACTGTATTGAATGTGTTTCTGGACAGCAGTTATCATAAATGGGCTGTGGTCAAAATAAAATCTTTACTTTACTACTTCTGATATGAAAAGCCTCATATATATCAACATGAATGTCTTATGTTGCTGTGGGATGCTTTATTTCTTCCTTTCCTCTAAATGCTTAAGGAATTAAGAAAGGAAGCACTGAGGCACCATTCCTTAGTATTTAGAGATTTGGACGAGTTCTTATTATTGGTTGACACTTGGATAATTTTGGGTCATTTCACTCACTTATGAACCTTCCCAAGCAAAAAAGACTATCTGACCGCAGCCATTGGTTGTGCTGAACAGACATGTTTGTGTGTTGTTGTGCGTGTGTCGAAGTCTCTTAAGCTCACCCCTGTGGGTGCCACAGGCAGTGGGTTGGCTGTGTACAGGCTCCTCTTTCCATCATAGACGGGCCTGCGATCCCCAAAGATTGTCACCTTAAAGTGCTGCACCATTGAGTCAACCACCTCCCTGCACAACACAAACAACGCAGGTTTAAGTTACACTGTAGGTAGCAAAATGCTGACATGTTTAGGACTTCACAAACAGTGTTTAAAATGTCAAAAGACACAGATTAACCCCAAACCATATCTTATGTGTTCATAAGCAGTTTTTTTTCTTACAACAAGACTCTGAAACCCTGCACATTCTCTCACTGGAACATGTTTTACATTGGATACCAGTTAAATGTCTATTTAAATACTGTATCTGACAAAGTAGGAGAGGTTTAAAATACTCTATTAGAGGGCCCGGCCTACCTGTTGACTCGCCGGGGGCACTTATCAGGCTTGATGTCCACCTCGTAGAGGTAGACATCCATCTTGGGGATCTCCACCTGGAAGCAGTTGGCCAGCAGCTTGATTGGCTTCCCCATGGTGCCATAGCCAGGCCGCCGAGGCATGGTGAACAGGGACTGGGCCCCAACGGCTCCTGAGAGGAGAACAGGAAGGGGAGGAAAGATTAAAACTTAGTGTCAGTCTGACTCAGGTTATTCAGGGTGAGAATGTGATCGATGTATGCTCAAATGTTGTTATAATATCCTGCCACAGTTGATAACTGTCACAACAATTTAATATCCAAACTTGAGGTATCTTTGCCAACTGTCAAAACGTTAGAAACACAGAGACGCCAGCCAATTTAAAAAAGGTACTATACTATTTCTGTCTTCATCTACCCTGTCAGCTGTTTGTTGGCACTGGTTGGTAAAAAACAAACACAAAAAACACACGCTGTAGTTAAGTAACAAGTGCCTGATGGTGAAACATTAACAGTGAGGCTCCAAATGTGAAGGGGAAACACCAAGAATAAACACATCTTACTTCAACGTTTTTATTTAAAAACAACAATTTAAAAAACACACCCATTAAACTCTAAATTAAACCATACTGTCATTCTTCTATGCCACATTCTCCTCCTGAGATAGGTAGAGAGATAATATGTAAGTGTCAGAGGAATAAAATAATTTTCAAAAACACAATAATGACAAAAACACTCAGTAAAGTAAACATGTATATCAGGGTGCACTTAAGCACATGGATATTACACATGGGCTGGGTGACACATATACGGAAACCACATACACCCTTTATATGCAGCATCTGAAACAGGAGGTGTATTGACGGAAAAATGAAGCAGTTCTGTTGGCAATCAGAGAAATTTGGGATGCAAGATAAACGTTTGCGATGAGGCGATACAGCATTCTGCCTCTGAAATAATTCCAACATTGTCATTGTCAATTAAAAAAGATGGGATGAATAATGTGACATTGACTCAGAAAGGATATCCACAAGATTATTTCATTTTACTGTGGTGGCAGTAAAAACAGTGTCCAACTAAGATGGATGATGTAAAAATGACTCACATTTCAGATGATGCAACCTCTTAAATTATGTAGACAATTTTCTTGATATTTTTTCAGGATAGGATTTTAACGATTTGAGGACCAAGAGGCAAAAAAAGAAAAATCAATGCATAATGATTAACCTAAATAATACAATGTGACACATTGCTCTAGGAGCTGTTCTACAATAGACCAATAAAGGGAAACATTTATGCTCACAACCGAATACGTGTTTGACAATCGACGTGCTGGGTTACACAGTTCTAACATCTGTTAAGAAGAAAAAGGACACTATTGCTAACACACACACACAAAGTCCATGAGATGTCTTAGACATGAGTCACTTTGATCCAGAAACAGTGAGTTCTGTTCAACTTAATGTGCCACACTCATGTCAGTGCTATTTTTGGGTCTGCTGTGGCTTGCCTTCCACATCACACTTGAAAAAACAACCGTGCCAATACAAGATTTGAATGATGTTATCGTATGCTTTGCTATTGTTATGCAACTGCCATCTTTACACAAAAACTCAGATGAGACTCATCTGTTTGCCTGGCAAGTGTTACTTTGTTTATGCCCCCCTCCAGCCCCCGCAGCCTTTTTTCTAGTTTTATTCAACTGTTTCGTTCTGTCCCCGCAGCCGTAAACCAGGCACTCTCTAATCTCTACTTATAAACTGCCCCAAATGTGTCATTGATAAATGAGAGTCAGTGTGATTCATCACCGATTTGACTCATAGGCACACATGTGTGGGTGATGTCGGGGTTGAGGGCCCTGCTCGGGGGAAGTTCATAAAAAGCTCCCCACAACAGAACAGAAACCTTCTGTGAGGAAGCAGCAGACAGCATGAGCAGCCTGGTTTGTTTACAGTCAGGCTGTGGAAGTGTGTACTTTCTGCCCCGCTCTCTTTTTCTGTTTCTCCTCTGGTGGGCTGTGAGAGGAGGCTAACACGGTTGGTGGAAGGTGGAGGCCTCATGTTTGAAATAGCCTGCTGGGATAAAATGATGAAAAAGAGAGGAAAGTCTGGAATTCTTGCCACGGCTGTCCCTCTCACACAAAACTAAGAGCACACAAACTTTTGTAATGCTAATTCCAAAGAGGCCCTCGGTGAAAGTTGTGAGGTAAGCCTAATTTCACACACTCTGAGTGACAAAAAGAAGGAAGACAGATATTCTGGTAAATCTTCATTAAGGCTACAGAAATAAAGTTGTCTACCACGGATTGTGATCTGTCCCAATTCTGTGCCCCAGAGCTTACTCAAGACGCCCTTGATACAAACTTCAACAGGGTCCTCTGTGACTGTGAGCACTTTTTGTCTGATGGTCCTGGCTAAGTCGGCAAGTACGAGGAGGATAGCAGGGAGTGGCGGGCTTACAGAGTGGGCAGGGTTGGTGTTTTCCGGCTTTAATCTGCCTCTAAGAACTGGCTTCCATTCAGCATGAGTCAGAGAGCCACCACGGGCAGGGAAACACACAGCGGAGCATCCTTGAGTCCATGCTCCTGGATTCAGCAGTGGATAAACTACAGTAGCAATGACTCCCAGCAAACAAAACACACACCACACATGCGTTTACGTTTTGGGATTCCACTCCCACACACACAGATGTACAGACATTTTTAGCCACACTATTGCACCAACAGACTGAAAAACATCAGATGTAACTTAGGAAATATAAACCCATTTTTTCAAAAATAAACACACAAAAACATACAATCTGCTATTGACATTAAAATCAATCAGGTATGTGGCACACAAATGCCACAATTTCTAACCTGATCCTGATTTAGCAGCACATCAGATACCTCCCTCTTATCTGCCCTTCTTGGAAACTGTGCGTCTCTGTTCCCTCTGAAAACAGACATAACAAACGTGCTTGTCCACATGTAGGAGCGGGAGGGTCAGAGAGGGCTTTAACGGGGAGAGCAGAGTACTTCGGCCTCAAGCTTCCACAGATTTAAGTCGGCCTACGATCACCAGCAAAAACAGGATTCAAAGGCAACTTGTGTAGTAATTACTGAAAAATGTAATCGGTGTTATGACTAAGACCTTGACAGTCGAAATGGACATTTTCAGGGCTTTTTGGTGTGTGGGAAGTTGAACAACCCCCGACACAAAAGAAAGACGCTTGCATGAGTTTACAGGAACATCAAAATTGTGCAAGACTAAACACAGAATTCTAATCAAAAACATGTCAGAGAACACCGACCTCAGCTGTTCGTAGGTGATGTTGGGGATGACAAATAGTGAAAACTCAACCACAAATCCACACAGAGACATCAAAGGCTTATTGACTCTTTGCACAGTGAGTGTAAGGGTTCAAGGAAACCTCCCCTTGCTGAGTTAAAAAATGCCGCACTCACTATGTTTGTTTGTGTGTGTGTGCGCCCGTATGTGTGTGCATGCGCTCGTGCATGTGCTTTCAGATAATTACAGGAAGGACATACTTTAACAAACAGAAGACAGTAGATTTAAACCTCTCCCTGTCTATCAGTATGCTTCTCATTTCCTGAACCCTTACGCTCAGAGGGTGACAGTCGACAAAGGAGGGCAAACCCTTCACCGTGAATAAAATTAACCCCATCAGCGCATTTTAGTGAAATTGCCACAATCCATGGCCTGGATGGAAATTGCCTCTTAAGCCCTGGGCCTTCTGCATCCTGCTGAAAGAGCAGCTTTGTTGTGTGTTCTTTGCTGCTGTTTTATAACGACATGCAATTGTATTTCAAGATTTTTATTTATGTATTTATTTATACATAAAGTAAAATATAGCTTATTTTATCAGCAAATTATAGTTCTTTAAAGTAAAGCATAGTTATTATAGTAATTATAGCAATAAAATGAAATGCTTTAATGTTGCCAATATTCAAGAAACTTTACAGGGATATGCAGACTAATATCTATGATTTAGCATGCTATGCTTATGTCACATACACTGTACTCCAACAGTAACAAGGTTTCACTGTAAAAATACAGTATCAAAACATCCATAGAAACTTCATAAACTACTCCTACGAGTCCTGCAACACAATCCAGTCTCCCGCTGTCCAACAGCATGCCCAATATGCTCCAAACACTCTAAGCCAATTTTTGCTGAACACACAGCTTCAGTTTGCTGCTTATACACTGAGCTGATTTTGTGTGTTGCCCGTGCGGTTAGTTGGCAATCCCTACTTTTGGACGTATTCCGCCACTTTTTTGTTGGCAGTTCAGTTTTACACAAGTCAAACTGGTTAGGTGAAAGTTGCTGGCGTCTTTTACAATTTGACCAAATCGCAAACTTTCAACATACACAACAAAATAATCTGTCCTGTTATAATCCTTGTATTATAATCATCTCTTGTATTATTTTGCATTTAACATTAACACTAACAAGTAGTTTCAAAGTCTCATTTTCTTCTCTAACATTTATCCATTCTTCATAGGTCATATCAGGAAAAATTCAGTAACATTAAAGACGTTTTGTTAGTGATTTCTTGTGTACGACTGACTTGTGCAAGGGTTGAATTTAGGTAATTAGTTGTAAACAAAGCTGAGAGATACCGTTTAGTACACCACAATAGTGCACATGGAATAAATAAATCAAATAGGTATCATATAACACACCGATTATTGTGATGCCTTTCTTAGCGTATGAATATTCTGCAGAAACATCTCAGCAATGCGAACTCGTTCCACTCTGCAGCTTTGCAACACAACACAGTCACACTGTACACAGTGGGCTGAGAGCCAGAATAACTGGATAGTGAGAAGCTAGGCTGACATCCAGTGCCTGCGAACCCCCTCAGCCACATCCCCCTAGTACACAAACGTCCACGCTGCTAACGAGTGCACATGTCCACACATACACAGGCCCACACACCAACACACACACACACACAATACAGCTGTTGTGTTTCTAATCCAGAGGGGCCTGAGCTGTAGGAACAGGCCGAGTGCTCAGTGGCGAGGCACAATGGCGTCAGTCACAGCAGGCAGGACCTAGAAACACACAGACATGCGCGTATGCAAAGAGACTGATCGCTGGCGAGCAGGGATTGATGCACGTCACACACCGTGAGACTGCACCCTCCTGTTCCCTTCATCGACCTCAAGAGGGTTTCACCTGGCACCCATGGGAGTCAGTGCCACTCTCTACCTCAGGTAAACACCAGCAGGCAGCCACATGCTGACAGGCTGACGGGGCCTGGTCAATCACAACAACATGCAAATATGTTGCAATCCCCCTCAGGACAAACCTTAGGCTGAGTGATAGAGTGCGGTGTGAGTACATGACAGAGAGATGTTTTCAGAGAGCAGGAGTGAAAGAGGTGGGGGGATTTGGAGAAGGCTAAGATATAACTGTAGTGAGAAGCTGGTCTGAGTCAGTGGCATTACGGAAAACCCAACAGTCTTACTGACACAGGTAGGGGATGGAGGAGGTGTGCAGTGTGGGCTATCCCCTACAGGTGGACACCTGTGCGTGAATTCTGTTCATGTGGGGAGACTGGTGCACACACGGCCACCACGTGGTCCTCCACAGAAAAGAACCTGCAATGCTTTTGCATAGCTGAGGGTAATATGCTTTTGCAGGAGCAGCAGCACCATGAATGCCCGAGCTGAAAAATCTCTGATAACCATTTTTTTTCTTAGTTCCCGATCAGATCAATACAGAGGCTAAACTGTCACAGATTCATCCTAAAAGGGGCCTTGAACTGACCATCATCCAGGCAAAGATCCTGGACCAGCTGATGCTACTCCCTTTGATTTCTCCTCCTCCTGAGGGTCTCATGAATGTGCACTTATCTCTGAGCAAGTGCCCTTCACCAATCCAATTTTGACACCATCTAAAATAATTATCAGGCACAGATCTTTGAGTTTACTTCACATCGGTTCGGCTGAGGACAGGTGATTCAGTGGTTGCCTAGCAACGGTAATAAAAAAAAAATGCTCAGCAAACCATGCTCTGTCTCTCCGTTCGGGCCCTTCCTCCATCTCCACCAGCCATTGCAGCAATCTACCTGTTTGATGGACACCACCTCCACCCTCTGCTCTACTGTAGAGGTCACTCAAGAGATCTGTGTCATCTGGCAATAGCTTACCAGAACGCCAAGGCTGACACTACCAGGAGCCAAAGTTCAGCTGCATCTTGGGATCTTTCAAGCTTCTCCACCACAGCAAGGTGGCGACCCTCCGGAGAAGCAGGGATGGATGGATACACACATACTCACGCACACAAAGTACTAGCTCTGTTAAACTGACCAGGAGATTCTACTCAGGCGCGGTAAATGGAGCCTTCTGTCCTCACAGGCTTGCTAGTCCGGCCTGAGTGGAACAGTGGAAGGGGGCCAGGGGTTGTTGACTTTTCATGTTGACTTGGGCAGGAGACTGCCCTGTCACTCTGAGAGTTTACATGCAGTCTAATAAATTAATTAGAACCAAAACAAGGTAATACTCAGATTCTTGTAACTGTCATGTCAACGTCTTAACGAGACTTGCAAAGGTTTTAAGGCAGCTGCAGCCTCCGATCTGATATAATGGAGATACTTTTTAACTTGTTATGCTCGTAACATTGAAAACGAGCATACCACAGCTTTCCAGCTACAATGTCTGCATACAGTTTTAATTGGGAATATCTTCCACAGAAGAAACTCACCCAAAAATAGTTTATTTTGATTGTTCAGCTTATCTTTTAAAGTTTTTACCAATTGTTTATTATAAGCATATAAAAAATGACTGCAATGTGACTGGAGGATGCACAAACAGAACACAGGGGTAGACACAGAGCTGTGTAAAGCAGCTTCTTCTCTAGCTTAAAAATAACAAATAATAATAATAAAGTAGTGTACTCATTGCTTGGCAAAGTGCACTTTTTTATGGCAGCCGCTTATAATATAAATGTTTTGACGGATTGATGAATAATTCCGAACTCTAGTCTTTTGACTGTTTCCTTCTGGTCTTTATTTGTTGCACGGAGTAAAATCAGGGCCACATTTTTATTTACAATCAGCTGAAAAACACACAAGTCAGACTCTTCATTTATATACAAATATACTTTTCATTTTATGTTGTAGAAAATTACTGATTGTCCCTTTAAATGTGAGAAAATGTAGTTGCTGTTGAGCTCTTTTCTTAACATTCCTCATTTCAAGACTGTATGGAATAATACAAGATATTTGAAATCTTTCCTGCTGCCACTTTTTAACAGGCTTGTGTCTGTCCTCCAGTGTGCCCCCCAACAAAAAGCACAGACTTCCACTTCCAAGTCCCTCTTCCTGTCCATAACCTCCCCCTTAAAATGAGCCCCTTGCCATTCCCCAAAAAACAGACCTCAGGAAGGGGAAAAGCAGGAGGAGGAGGAGGTGGAAAAGAAGTGTGGTCTGGCTGCTCTGGCTTCTAATCTCTGTGACACATCACAACCTCCAGCCTCCCTCCTCCTTGTCCCCGCACTCCTCTGTATCCCCCTCCTTCTCCTGCACACCCACTCCATCCCGAGTTCCCAGCCCACTTGTAGGAGTTCGCCGTGAGCCCCACACTCTGACAACAGCATGTGTCAGCCACAGTTGCCTCTTAGTCTACTACACCAACACATGATTAAGAGTTTGTAGGGAACCAGAGAAATGATACATTCCACACAGGGCCACAGGATTCACAATAGAAACAAATACAGCACAAAACATGATGTGAGACGACAAACTAAGCATGCACTTTTTGGTATTTGCTGTGTTAAAACTGGGGCAAACTGCATTGAACATGCTGAGCTGAAACATCTAAGTATCTATTTACTCAATGTAAATACAGTCACAGTTGTGGTGGTACACAACTGACATTTGGCTCGACTCGCCAAAAAAAATTCTGGGGACAGTGATTGTCTTATTATCATTAAAAAATATATAGAATTAAATACTTAAGAATACAATATGAACATTGTTTATTATTATGGCATTGAAAATCATTTTACTGCTGGTGCCACAATTCTCTGAATACATATTCAGTTCAGACTTTCAATTTTATGGTCACGATTCCATTTAATTTAAACTTTTTCTCAGCACTGAAGGCTATGCCGTTATTAGTCTATTGAGTCAGATCATGCACTTAAAACTTCACATTTTTCTTTAAGCTAATTTTAATCCGTTTTTTTTTTTATTTAGTACTGAAATTGTGTCATCCTACATTTCACAGCATTAATTATCTTTTTGTGGAAAAAGTTACAAAACAAATCACTATATATTAAAGAACCAGGATACTGATATTAAAACACGAGTATTTTCTCAGCAGCTCCCTGTAGATTTTGGTTCATAATGCTTTTGATTATTAGAATATTGTTTCCAACATTCCATACAACAAAGGCCTGGGCAACTACAATAAATAACACAATACGCCTAAAAGCAACGGCAAACTTAATTCTCCATAGAAACCGACAACAATATGTCAATGGTTAGCCTTATGGCTGGCTGGGGTTGGGGGTTGTCTATTGTCAACAGGCTGCTTGAATGAACTAAGTATTATGGGGAGAGACTGCAAATCAAGTGCTAAGCCCTCCCTCAATGCCGACCCCACTGTCTGTACAAAATCCACAGAGAACCAGCCTACAAGGAGAATGACAGGGAGGACAGAGTTTCCCACTGAGGCACAGAGAGGGAAACAGAGGCAGTAACCAAGGAGGGAAAGGGGGGTGGTGGTAACTTTCTGTGAATCAAAAAAAGAGCGGGAAACACTGGAGTGTGAGAAAGAACGAGGGGGTTGGGAGTCTGGCCGATGAACACGAGTAAGACATCAATGGGACAAACAGGCAGAAAGTAAGCTAATTTCCAATGTCCTCAAAAAACAACTCTAAAAATCAATCAGAAGTTACCATCCATGAACTAGTACCATTATTCTTAAGTGCTGTGTTAATGCACTATAAAACAATGCCAATACCAAGCTGAGTCATCTCCAGCCAACTCAAAACCCACCTGCTTACAAATTGTAGTGTGACAGGTGGAGGGTGGGGGAGACCCCCCTGCTGTACTGTATCTACCATCTCATTGTCTTCCAGTAAGCTTCATCTCTCAATATGCATTGTGAGTTCATGTGTACATTTGTTGCCACCACCGGAAAGGCTTTCTATGATGAGAGAAACCTCGGCTCACGTACAGTCATTAGTCACAGGTTACCCATCCTCACAGCCCAGCAGGGAGAAGAGCATCTTGATACTCACAGAAATTTGACATCTCTGACCAGTTCTGACACTACAGTTCAGCCATAATGTAACATCACATCAATATCAAGTGACGAGCTGTTTGTGGGCATACCGCGGGGTTAGCACATCAGAATGGATTTGATTTGCTTAAGGCTTGAAAGCCTTGCACTCATTATATCCTTGGTGCTAAGCTCTCCAGAGCCGTGGCTTCGATGCCACATGTGCTGCTGCTCAGACTACTACCAGGGAGAGGAGGCTGTCAGCTCCTAAGTGGGCTGTGCAATCAATTTGCATTTTCTCACGCTACTCTTCGGGCCACTGACTGACTGATGGAGGGCCCCCTTTTAATCATTCACCCAAGCATAGGACTCACTGGTTGTCCTGTCGTGGTTAGTGATATGTAATTGTGAACCAACACAAACACACGTACTATCGAGGCCCTGCTGGGACCTACACAGGCAAGCCACAAAATTATACAGCAAAAATATGCCTCTGCCTGACTGTATTAATGCACTAATGCCTTCCAAAGTGAACGCATCAACCACACTCCTTCATACATTCAATGTAAGATTGACTAACAGTATAATCTACATGAAATTGCATTTCATGTGCCATTAGGGTGCTGTGGAATACTGTGCTGTGAACATCAATACACTCAGCACAAGGCCCCAGGTCTGTTTATGGTGTCAACGTTGATTGAGGAGCTTGACAGTTAAGGTAGAAGATCACTTAAGTCAATTAAACATGAAATTACCATAAAATACTGTAGCTATAAGAGTGAAATGCAACTATTTCATTGAACCGTAGACATCTGTTTCATAAGTCAAATGTTATGCTCCATTTGGTCACAAACGCACCAGATCTAATCTAGTTCAGAGTATAATATAAAAGCTTAACTCACACAACTGCCAAAACACTGACACATAACTGTATTAGTCTGTTTGACTTCGTTGTAGGTGCTTGGTTACTGGGAAAACACCTTGTGTTCCTTTATGTTACAGACACTGGGAAGTGTCCAAACTGAGAGGAGCAGAGACGCTAATGAGACAGTAGACAGCAGAGAGGGATCTCCTCTTGAGGAGGAGGGGTGGGTTAGGAACCAACTGCTGTATCAAGTGTCACTGGCTGATCAGGAGTACCTGGCATTCAGTTTATGGTCACATAAAGTGGAAAGCTTCCGTTACAGCTGAGACAAAGCCAGGCGGTTTGGACTGTTTAACTGCCACTATAGCCGAAAAGAGACACTTCACTGGCCATGGCCTAGGTTGATTATTTTGTATCACCTGGACTAGACAGGAATTTGCAAGGTGTCATGAGGTTACTGCTTCAGTAACCAGTTTTTAAAGGGCTAGTGTGTAACTGGAAAAACAAATCAATATGTAAACTAAACTTAGCAGGTTTAACTTCATCTTTTTTCAGAAAGCAACCAAATATACTATCAATGTTCTTAAGAAAAATACGTCTTTTCTACTCACTCTTAAGGGCTTAGAAAACATTGTTAGTCTCAATAGTGTATGCACAAAACATGGGCATGAAAAAACTGGTTACATCATAAACCACAGGAGAAAATACTGCTAAATATGTCGAGGTCAGTCTGGGGTTAGTGGGTGACAAAGAGACGAGGGCCTTGAAAGAAGACTGAGTATCCCACTGTCACAAGTTCTCAGGTGACTAGTCATGCTAGATTTAAGATACAGTTCATTCTGCACCACGACGACTAAACCCCACGAAATAACTATAATGCTGGGGAATACCTGGCTTAACCTCTACACCTGTTTAATCAAGCCCACACACCTGGCTTAAGATGCTGATGACTTTACAGTGACTGAGACAGCAAGCCAACTCCTAGGTACTTTTGGAGGAATGACTTGTAAATTGCCAAATACTTCATTTTTGAGTTCAAAGAAGTTTTTTACAGTCTCGCATCACGAGGGGTGTTATTCACTAGTTTAACTGTGACTCATGTTGAGGCAAAATAACAGCAGAGGCTGAGAAATTCCTTGGTTACAGTTTAACACCTTCAGTAAGCTTCACCCAGGGCTGTCAGGCACCGATGAAACATCCTCCATCATCTCACCAGCTAATGCAATCACCGGGTTATGTTACTTCCACTGACACAGGCTCTGTAAAACAGTCATAAACTTAGCAAAAGGAGCTTCATTTACCTGTAGTTCCGATTTCCATTCATGAGGTCTCTGTCCGGATCACTTCCCGGATCACAGTAGTCAAACGTTTGGGACTCTGCCTCCGTTCAATCCGGTGTCTCCTTCGGCAGTGCACCGCCTCTGCCGCGCTGAATGGCCGAGTGTCTCTGCTAGGTCCTCTCTCTCTCCCTGCAGACTGTCAACAGGGGCCCTCGGTACGGTCGTTTCGCCGGCCCGGGGGTGAGGGGAGGGGGGTGTCTTCGGTGTCCCCGTGTCCGCACACCACCGTTGGCACACGGTCAACGTATCCAATCGGATTTCACTGCCACGGCGAAAGCTACTGGTTGCTCAACGCGACGCTGTGGCAGTGAAAACCTGCTAGTTAGCCAAGTTAGCTCGCTGCTAGCCAGGCTTGGGAAAGTGGCAGGAACGGGCGAGAGGAACTGTCAGGATATCATCACAGCGGGGTCACTGAGTCCAAATGAATTCCTACCGAAGGATGAGCATTAGCAGGGGGGACATAAATTTCTGTCTGCTGCACAGCAAGCGTCGGCTGCAGCGACAGTAATAAGCTAACTGGCTAGCTCGGCTGTTGGATAGTTGGAATTCTGACAGACGACGGCTACTTTTATCACGTCAAAAACAGCCGTTGACGCGGCCCCGTTCCCCCAGCACCATATCCCGACGACGTCGTCTTCTGCAGTTTGCACCCCGGTGCTAAAATAAAGCTGTCAACAGCGGGCAGTATCCGCCGATAAGTGTCAAGGTTTTCAGTCCGGTTGACAGATCAACTCTGCGGGGCTTCGGCAAGCCAGCTAAATATGGTGAAGTTGCCTTTCTGACACCGACAGGAAGAGGTGGGCTCTGTGTCACCAGACGTCAGAAGAATCAACTCCGCCTTCACCCAAAGGTAACCCTATGTTTACAATACTATGAATATATTAATCTTGCAAATATGATTTTTTTTTAAATATATCAGACTCTACGAATTAGTAGCTACATCTGTTTTAACACTGCAGGTTTACGGCTGAACCTCCTCTTCTGTGATGCAAAATGTATACATTTTAAAGATTTTATTTTATGACTTTATCATTAGCTTTTGAGTGTAAATTCAACTAAAACTCAAGCAGTATTAAATCTATAGGCAAGTAAAAGAAAAAACAACAGGATTAATAAAAAACAATTTTATTTTCTTTAAAAAATAACCCGCCCCAACAGAGTTCCCATACTATCACATACAGAGCCAAAATAATATGCTTCCATGTCCTTTCATTCAAATCTATTGGGAAGTGCTATGACAAGGACTGTTCTTGATCAGTGGCTTCAATATTGCTTAGTCAGACAGTGAGGCTGTGTGGAGAGGAGTGGACTCTCCGGTGTCCCCATGATGCATTTCCAGGGTGACTGCCATTTCGTCTCCCCATTTTGCAAGGTGCTTTGTGGCTTCAGTGAGTGAAGAACTGCATCTGGTTTCAGTGATACTGGGAAATGGTTCCCAGACTGATTTTTCTTTTCTTTTTTATTTCAGCACAGAATGAGGGGTAAAACACTGGCCCCAACTGTGAAAGGCCCGGCAACCGGTGAGCCAAAATACATAACAGGTTAATATTATATATTTATATATACAAATCACCTTGGACACAATGAAGGATCAGTAAAACGGTGTACAAAGGCATTTTGATTATGCAAGTTAATAAACATGATTTAAAAATCAAACTCATCTGATCTCTTATCTTTTGATCCCTTTCAGCTCAAAGGGGCTCTGACCATCAGACAAGATTTGAGGCGCTTAAAGGGCAACTGAGGTGGAATTTTGAGACCGTCTCCACAGTGCCCTCTTGAGGATACACTCTGACACTAGTCACAATATTCATAATAATAATAATAATAATGACAAAGGAAAAAGCAGTCTTTATAACCATTACACAATCGAGGCAAAACGACTGACAGGCAGTGGCGAGCGCGAGGCTCCTACCTCTAAGGAAACCAAAATAAGGTGGCTCAGAATATCCAGTCATAAAAATAATTACATGCATTTTTTTCATAAATCCAGAAAGTGACTAGATGTAAAGGCAGGGCATCTTAAGTAGGAGTAATAGTGGCCCACCCTGTCCAATGTAGCAATCCCCTATCTGTGCCGCCCATGCACACAGAGCACCAATAGGGATTGGCTAACACAAGCTAGGGGATTGGGGCAGGGGATGCTGCAGGTGTGTGATTTTAAAGTGAGAATAAACAGCAAGGGTAAAAGGTGATGATGGAGAGGGTGATGATGAGTGATAGTTTGGCTTGGAGGGAGATAAGGGAACAAGTGCATTTGAGGAGGTTGGTCTCTACATGCTAAGAAAGAGACGGAGAGGGCAGATATGTGTGTGCTTCTGCTATTCAGGCTATGAGTTGTAAATGCCTGTAGAGGGAAGAACTCCGTGTAAGAATGGGGATAGGTGTGTGTGTGTATAGGTACGCAAAGAAGTGCGTGGGTGGAAGTTTAGAGTGCACTGTGTGGCGTCATCTCCACTGATACATGCTGGAATGTGCAGAATGATCAGAGCAAGGTCAATCGCTGAATGTGAGTTCAGCTTTGCAGCACTTAAGTGATCACAGACTTTTTATTTGCCTGCATTCAAATCTACAGAGGAGTGTTGACCTTGCCTATTGCCTTAGTTACCTATTTATTCTGAAAGCTATGCAGGTGTGGGTGTGAAAACGTCAAACTAGTCTGTGTCAAGCTTCAGGACAGACAAGTCTCACCGTTTTGAAGTAAAATAAAACAATAAGTAAATAAAAAAAAGTGCCTCGTAAATCCTAAAAGAGCAACGCATACAGAGACGAAAGATTATCTTCCTGTTTAAGTGCCCCTTTTCCATTGGTTGGCATCACTTTTGGCTGGTTAATAATGCTGGTTTAGGTGCATGGGGTGCAAGTATATTTGATACACTCTATGCAAATGGTCCCTCTATTGTTATGCTAAGCTTGCCTCTATAGGCTAAATCTCTAAGGGACTGGCCAACCAGCACAGAGAGTGCGGCAGGACTCCTCTCCTGTATCTATGATATGCTACACCTGCTCTTTCTGTCTCTGCTAATATAAAGACCAGAGGGCTAGTCTCACATGTACTAACAAATCTTATGTGCAGGACTGGTGGCACCTACATGCTAACACTAAGTGCTAATGTACCATACCTCAGACTCCTCAAGGCAGTTTAAAAAATAACATTATTCAAAAACATTAAAAACATGAATGTAGTTCATGACAACGATAAAATGATACATGTAAGTGTGCGTGCCCAGTACCACCCCTCTGGAGGATCCCCATACTAAGGGGCTTGGAACACTGGCATCCGGCTTTCGGATGGGTGAAGAGGCAGCATCGTGGTGGCAGTTAAAAAAGTTTTTTGTGATTTT
>CAFUXE010000022.1:1287942-1312455 GCA_903364295.1 Serranus cabrilla | reverse complement strand
GCAGACTTGAACAGTGCGTGCTGTGATGTGTTCACCGCCATCACATCGAGCCTGCGAGGGTGTGAGACTGTTCGGCTGCTGTCTGACAGGCCTAAAAGTCTGCTTCATTTGTTGTGGTGCAGATGTTCAAACAAACTACAAATGCATAGACAGAGTGTCCCTTCAGGACAAGATGTAAATCCCATACAAAGGTTCTTTTTGTGAGTAAACAAATGATATTCATGAATTTCTTTACAACATAAAAACGTAAATAAGGACCAAATTGTGACTAAATAAACTGGGTATTATTTACAGACATTCTTTTGTTGTTTTCCAGCCATTTTACTTTATGATTATCAGATAGGCTGCAATAAATGCATTTGGATTACCACTACAGCCTTTTCTTCTTCGTCGTTCTGTATCATAATGAGGGTAAATATTATTTCAGAACATGATTCAATTAATGATTTAATACAGTAATTGCTTTACACATTTGGAAAAAGTTTTGTTTTTTTTGTCATAATTTGGAAAAACTATAACATAACAGCATTGTGGGCTGGTTTACTTGTGGATTTTAGCCCTAAGCACTAACAGACTTCCCAGGACCACGCCCATAAAGTCTGCAAGTCTGTGAGTGCAGCTGAGTTCAGATATTTGGATTCAGCCTGTGTGCCATGCAGTGGTTGCACCTTCCCTTCCTTTTTCTGAGACTGTGTTAAAGGTCAACTAATGTTGTCTAACAAAGGTGATATGTGTGAGACTTACAGCAGTAATGGAGGGCTTCTTGCCATCTCCAGCAGGGGGGTGTGTGACGTCTGCTCCCAGGAAGATAACCGGCTGCTGAAACACTGCTGACCTGAGAGTACAAATGGAGGAGGAGAGGTGTTGTAGGGTTTGAGGGGTTGTAGAGTTGTATTATCATCATCACAGGATTAAATACGGAGGTGGGTCAATATACACCTAGCAGGACTTTGTGGGCTTTAAACACTTAAATCGTTATGAGTAAATTGTTACATTAGGAGAACAAATGCACTTTTAATAAGGGGACCATTCATAAAATAATTTTAGAAAGAAATATTGTAGGAGCCACTCCTCATGGGCTGAAAGTCAATAGATTCATGAATATGAAATTAATCTTTTAAGATCATTCTAATTGAATGGTTTAATAGTGACATGATGAAAAATTGCTTTCCCATTCAAGCATCAATGGTTCACAAAACACCAGTTTATATATTGAACAGAAGTACGGTCTTTAAGTAACATTCCCACTGTTGTCCTGACTGACCGTTGGTGAGGCACCAGGATGTTGTTGATGCCTCCCAGCTTCACATTGATTTTGAGGCAGAGGTTGGAGAGGGTCTGAGGGGACGTCTTCACCACGTTCTTCACCTGGACACACTGCGTCGCCATGCCCAAGAGGGTGTCTCCCACACGCTTCACCTCGGCTGGAGGGGACAGTTTGGAAATGGGACATGAAGAACCATGATGCTACAGGACTGAGGTAGCTTTGGTCTTAAGTTGAGCTTTTAAACAATCTGTCTTTTTGCTCCTAGATGATGAAAAATAACGTAGCCTACCGTAGACTGGGGTTTTTCCTGGTAGGATGACGATGATGAGCTGCAGTCCAGAGTAGGTGTTCTTCAGGTGTCTGAACATGGGCTCCACGCTGTCTGCTCCCTGGGCGTATTTACAGAAACATGGCTGGCCCTGAATCGGCATTCCAGCATCTTTAGAGATTTTACGCAGCTGATCTGTGAAGTTCCTGAAAGGAAACCAGATGAGAAGACAAAAGTCAGCAATCATTTCAACTGGATCATTTCATGGGTCACGTCTGCACATTTTAGGCTTGTCACATGTCATTTAATGCCACATTCTCATCATCAATTCAGCACTGGGTAGCTGTACGCGTCAGACTATGATGATCCACACAGACATGAACAGCGGTCTCTTTAAGTCATGTTTGTTTGAACCATCCATCCACCCCATCTTCCACTTTACGTGCACTTTCTGGCTCTTTATGCACCACCAACTAACTTCCAGGGTACTTCTATGCACAATATAAGACAGTTTTGACTAAATGCCATAAAATAATATGTGAAAAACAATCACTGCATGGTGATAAACGGGGAAATTACTTTGTGTTATAAATTGCTGTGCTATTCATAAGTCATTTGCTAATAGCAGGCTGATCAATTTCACAATTCATGGTAGCTTTGCACTGCATCCCTGCACAGTCATCAGGGAAATATGATTGATTATCTTATAAATGAATTAATATTGATTAAATACGCCTTACTGGATGCACATTTTCCTCTTGATAGTGGATACATAAAAAGTGGGTCAAGGGACTTATCACTATGTTGTAAAAGATAATATCATGGGGAGGTTATTGAAATCCCTCAAATAAATGTATTTATACTGTCACTCCTCATTCATACTTACTTGAGCACCTCTTCTCTGCACTGTTTCTGGGGGGCAAAGCAGGCAATCGCCCACACTTTGATCTCGATGCCGTTATAAAACTGCTTCCCCCTCATGTCCCACACACCCTGGTTGGGAGTTGCTATGGCACGGTTCTGTGGAGGAGAGGACCAAAGAGATAACGTTTAAAACAAATCAGATCTACGGAAAAATTACCTGTGTGGAAAACTTTTGTTTGCAGTGTCTCTACATCCAGACTTTTCTATCTTTTTCTTGTATTTTATAGTAAATGAACTTGTATTACCCGTCCTCCATACTGCAGGATGGGGGCAGGCAGCACCCTGCCCGTCACCTCAGCCATGTCATCTTTCACCTTGATCCCAAACTCCTGAATGTACGGGTCCAGGTTGAAATTAGCATTCTTCATCTGTGGAGTGAAAAGACAATCCGTCATATCTCACAGTCTCCGTGTGTTAAATTAATGAGTCATACATTCTCCACAACTCACCAGCCTGCTGATCTCCTCCTGCCTGTCGGGTGCAGAGCGAGCTGTGGCTTTGATCATAGTGGAGGTCTGATTATCTGTCAGTTTCTTGATGCACCGTTGACCTGCTACAATGTTACACACCTGGAACCGGCAAATTAGGGGGCAAACACTGGTTAGTCACATGCATTAATCTTGAATGTACAAGCATACACAGACAAAGATCGACTGTATCACAGTTAAATCATGAGGCCTTCCTCACCTCCAGAGGCAGGTAGGTGTGCTTCTGCTCCTGCCCCACCTGTAGACAGGGTAGGTGGGGGTATTTTAGCTGCAGGTTGTACTTCTGCTTGAAGTACTGGGCCACTGTACATTCTACTGTCTGCCCACTTTCGAGCTGGAGGGGAAACCTGGTGGAAAAAAACAAGAAACATGCACTATTTTATGATCTGTTGAAAAGATGAAGATAGTGTCTCGCTGCGCGGCCAGTGTGTGGCGCATCAGTGACCTTTTACACCAAAAATTCACCGTCATCGCAATGCATCACTTGCCAGATTTGCTGATTCATCCAGGGTGTTGTTAGAAGTTACGATCACAACTTATCAGACTTTAAAAGCAACACATTTCATTTAAACAGGATGATATTAAACAGTGAAAATAGCAGCCAGTAATTCTAACTGCCCTTTTTGTTTTCACTTTATTAACGAATCAGTCAAAACACTTGCTAAATATAGTTTCAGCACTAAAAATGAATATTTATTTATTAAGTAAAATTCTTGTTTATGTAAGAGAAACCTTCGCTACTATATAATGAGAGGCTTAAACTGAACAGAAACTTTCCAGGGGATCAGGATCCTTTTGAGGAAATCAAGAACTTTGCCTGCGTCAGCATGAAGTAGAGATTAATTTAGTTCCTCTCGGAGAGTTCCAGGTGCAAAGAAAGTGCCAAAAAATGAGTCAGATAAAGAGAGACAGAAGGAGAGGCGTCTGGGAGGGCCAGCGAGTGACAAAGAGTGAATAAAAGAGACACCACTTAAGCAAAAGTAAATATCCATAAAACTGTGAAGACAAGCAGTATCGTTTTTTACCCTTTTCATTTGTTCATTACATTAATTTAAATGTCAGAAACATGCAGAGAACAACGTGATGACTGTGTTATTGTTTCCTTGTGTGTGAAAAATGCCACCGTTGTTTTGTTTTTTAAAAATCTTTCACTGTTTAAATATCCCTCATCTTCCTTGTTCTTCAAATCAGACAGAAACATAAGCAGGAATGTGCAAAGGGGGAATTTTAGTTCACAGTTTACTTCCTTAAATATGTCCCTGTGGCTCCTTTGTGTCTGGCACTACTGGGTTGAAACAAGCCACAAGATTATCTCTATCGAAAGCTGGTTATATTTCTATTTAAGCAGATTATTGTAAGACAGAGAGCCAATTTGGGGTTTTCCTGATAAAGTTTATGAATAAAGATAAACCAAGGTGATGCAGAAGTCTGCATACTTACGTTTGGTGGCTGGCAGGTCGTCGGGTAACATTGCATACACGATACTTCCTCTTCATTTGGCCACAGTGGGTCACCTCCACCTTCAGGCCTGGTTATGCCAACAATAAGTGGTGTTAACAAGAATGAACACAAACAGACACAAATGGCAGAAACTTATGTATAAAGTCAAAGAATTGTTTAAAAAGCGTTTCCCAGGTGAGAGCCAAGAATCTTTAGACAGAATTATGAATGTGAACATTTATTTTCTTGTTTAGTGTTCGTGGTGCACTTCCTTACTGGCCGGTATCCCACCTTTAATCTCCTTGGTGAAGCGGACCCTTTGCGAGTCAGTGAGAGTCTTCGGCTGCTCGTCGATATTACGAATGTCCAAAACTTCACACATGAACTCAATTACAGGCTGAGCTTTGTAGAAGGCCGTGGCGGACACTAGAGGGAGACAGAGAACAGCAATAAGTCCACACAGGTCAGAGAGAAGCAACTAAGTTTATGAATGTGCTCAACTTTATTCACCCCTTATGTTACTATTTGAGGGACGTATCAAAGCCAATTCAGTGTTACAAGCAGCCATTAGTAACATATATGCATGATATCATAAGAGTAAATCATATAATGGCTTGTAGCTCAAATCATCTTTGGTTCGAGGGGGAATTTTACTTCTCACCATTTCTTACCCAGCGTTTTATTTTGCCCAGTCATGCAATTTCAGTAAAAACACTGAGATCACTGTCTGACTACACAGACTCAGTCACTCCAGTGACTCACCATCAATGTTAAGCATCATCTTCCACATGGCGGGACGCACAGACTGGTGGAAGCCGAACCATACTTCCCTCCCCCCACCCAGTGGGTGGTAGTATCCTTCAGGTGGGGAGAAAAATGAACGGCCCACTGGAGTGTACCTAATGGGGGGAGGAGGGAGGTGGAGATGATGAATGTGCAAAAAGACTCGACTTAATTCAAAGCATGACCTCACCGTGACTTCATGTCTAGTAAATCTGTTGTCTCATTAAAGGAGGTTTCAGAAAAAGTCGACTCTAGAAATCATTAGAACAAAACAAGAAAACCTGCAGCTTCTTAACAGTCAAATTCAAGCAAATTTAAACAAAGTACCTAAACCAAATCTGTCCAGACACTGAAAGCCTTTTTCGTCTCATCTTAACTGTGTGCAAATCTTGAAAAAATACAAAATAAAAAGCTGATAGTGTCCTTCAAAATGACAAAAACACTGTTTTCATTCCTGTGCCAATCCAGCTCCGGATCAAACAAATATCATTTCAAATATTAATTAATTTTTCGTTTACATGACTGATTGTGTCCCTGAAACAGCAGAATATGTAGAAAATAAAGCATTTTTGAATTAGTATTTTCAAAGTTAAACATATTCCAAACTGGTTAAAATGAAGCATTTCAAACTTTTGAGCCGCTGTACGAACCCTGGAGCTAAAAGGAACAGTGGAGTATTTGTCTAAAACAGACACAAATGGGAACCATTTTCACTCAACTAACCTCTTTTTTTACAAACATCTCTGGCTTTTTTTTGTCCTTTTTGACCATTTTCAGGTCAAGTCCTGAAGCCAGTTATGGTTCTTCTCCTGCTCAACATTGTTCTGTGGACACTTTCACACAGGTCTCAGCTAACAACTTTTGTTTAGTGGCTCTGACCCCTGGAGCTATGACGGTCTGATGCATGTGAATGGAACAACCCAGTTAACCCTTCTACGCTGCACAGTGATTCTGCCAACACGACTTTACAATCTGCATGTAAATGACCCATAAAAATGACAAATCATCGTACTATACTAGCGTACCTCATAGAGGCCAGGTGGCGCATGGCCACGTCAAGGGCTTGAACCGAGTCGAGGGGGACCTGAAGCCGACCGCTGACCAGAGTCTCCTGCAGCAGGCGCCATGACACTTTGGCCAGCCAACGGATGGACACCTTGAAGATTCGGTCTTTACCCTCACCTGGGATTGTTACCTCAAAATCCACCTAGAGAAACAGAGGACAGAAAGGGACAGATGTGGAGAGGGGAGGTAAAGAACGAGGCTGCAGGTGACAGGACAGAAACCAGGAACTGAATGGAAATAAAGCCTATTAGCAGGCTGTGCTGTGTACTAGAAACCACATTTTATACAGGAGAAGGCATGTAATAAAAACATTTACATTTCATTTTATTTCATTTGAGTCCTAAGCTCCACAGGATGGGCTTGTAATGAGGTTTGACAGTACTTGTAAGGTTTATTTTGCTTGTTCTAAATATGTGAATTCATCCTCATCTTTTCACACAGAAGATGGTGGTTACTTATAGTTTACATTACAGCAACTCAAATGTTTTTTCTTTTCCAAATATTTTGCTACCATTGCTGTATGGCCTCTAAATATATCTGCCTGTCACAGTAAATGGGTCTTTATGCTTTCTTGCCAAAAGTTGGAGGTAAAAAAAAATGAACAAAACTCAAGAGTGTATGGTAAATATAATATGAATTTTTCCCAAAATGTAAAATTATTTCCTTAAGATTTCAAATGAATAGTAAGTAAGTAACTCTTTTTCTCTCCGACCAGATAGTGTTCCATAAACAGTAGGTGTTTGTGGCCTTTATGAATACTGGGCTGAGCATATGTGCCCTGCAGGAGATAATAGCACCTTCTATTCAGTGTTTTTCATTTGGCCCTTCCTCCCCTTGGAAACACTGTAGGTCCTGCTTGAACAGAGCTTAAGATTGACTTTATTGATCCCTGAGGAGAAATTAGCTGGTGATAAGGGGCGTTGTGTGACAGTGTAAAAGCGAAACCACTGCAAATATCTACCTTCTCACTCCCAATAGGAAGCGCTAGCACCGTGTAGATGTTCTTCTTGCCGTCATACACTGGCTTCCTGTCGCCGAAGAGCTGGGGCTTGAAGTGTTGCACCATGTATTCCACCACCTCCCTGTAGGAAGCGACACACATGAACACAGTATGGGATTAACAAGCCCAGGAAACAAGAGCGCTCTGCCAATTTAACCCAACGCCTGATCAGCATGCTCTATTGTGATCGGTGGGGGGAGCAGTACTCAAGATGATAGAATATTGATCAAGCAGGATGCAGCTGTTGGGTGCAATATCTCATGGTCACAGGGGCAAAGGCAAGGACAAAAAGAGCGAGGGAGTGGGCGGGGGGCCACCTTTCAAAGCACGGTGCCTTGGCCTTCGTAGAAGTGTGGGGGATGAGGAGATGTTCTGAAAAGACGAGGTCAAAGGGCTTGACCTTTGCATGCCTTCTTGGAACCTTTGTCTTCGAAAAGAGACCCTCTCTGAATGTCAGAGAAGGTGGCACTAAAACACACGCAACTTTCAAGGCTTCTTCCTTAGAATTTCAAGTTTTCTGAACAAACAACTGTTCAATTACAAAAAGGAGATTACTGAATTGTTCAGTTGTTTCTGTTCACATCCTTGTTAATTGGGAAGAAAACAAAGGACTTTCCTAGAGTGCTCTCGTCTTTCTGCAGAGATCTTTTAAGAGACAGAAAAAATAAATGTCTAGTTAGTCTCTTCAGGTCTTGAGGAAACATGAAAAAACAAATACCATCAGAGTTGCAAGTTTAAAGAAAACCGGCAACAATAATGTTGAATCTGGCTTCCAAAAACCAGATGTCATTTTTGTCCAGAACAAAAAGTCAGACCTTCTTTTAAACTGAAACAGACAGGTTCTCATCATTTTATAACACCCTATCTCTCTTAGTGATTATTGATGATTTTCCAAAGGACAGAGGCCATTAGTCGGCCACACTGGGACGGTTAACTTGAGAGTTCATGGACTGGGCGAGTGCAAAGACACAGAAACAAGTTTAACCATTCCTGTACGGGTTCCCCACAGTACTTTATAAAAACAAGCACCATCAGGTTTTCAGAATTTAGATCAACTTGGTAATGAAGCGTCGGTTCTTGTGACTTCCCTGCTTCACACGTATTATGTTTCTGCTTCGACTGTCCCTGATACCTGACACACGTCTCCACACAAAAGATAACTGTGAACATGATAACTGATCAGATCTTGTTGTCACTTTATAGTGTGACACAATGATTTTAGTCTGAAGCAGAGAAAGCTGATTAAAATTTTTGTGGGTTTCTTCGTGGGTTAATTTGCCGCAATGATCAATCATGACGGATCACATGTGTTGAGTGGAATGTTACCATTACCCCTCAAAGGCAGACAAGTCTTTTTTATTTAAAGGAAGTGGCTCTCTGGAGAGGCAGACATCACATTCCCTCCTTGAGTTTTGTAATTTATGTTTATGTGCTGTTTGTTGCTTGGATTAAAGTAATAAATGTGACAAATCATGGCCACAGCAGCTCTTTTTGTTTTTAATTTGTTACAGCTGAAATAAAATAGAAGGGGCCAGTGAAAACTGTCTGGGGATTAATTGTTTAAGGACAAATTACTGAAGCTTGCAGGAGGTAACAGACTTTTTTTTTTTTTTTGCAATAAACCAGCTCAATTGGACTTTTTTTGCAAACTGTAACATGCATATTTCACTCCTGCGTCTTAGTTAGAAAGAGTATGTTGTCAATATTCGTTGACCTCTTCTCAAATGACTGACTAAACCAATTTGATTTAACCAGCATCTGACATCAAACAATTCAGCCACACAACACAAGGGCCTCTTTAAGCACTCTGCAGCATAAACACCCGCCAAGGTGAAAGAGCCCGTTAAGTTAGAGTCACTTTTGACTCCACCATCTGTCCAGTCCGGTGACTTGGACAGAGTGACCGCAGGAGGAGAAGGCTTCCTACTGCTTAATGTGATCTGAAGCCCAAGCATGCTAAAGGTTTCATTTCTGCCTGATTCTGCACAGATTTATGGTCTTCTCTTGCATTGATTTTTGCTCTCCAAGGCCCGATGAGGAGGCACATTACTTATGATTATCACAGGGGCTGTACAGAGAATATCTTTAATAGTTTGAAAGATATATTTTATTGCCTGAAAATATTAATAGCAGGTCATGAGGTTTAGGTTCCTTTTCACCCAATTTGAGTAATTTATGACTTACTATGAGGGGTGTCGTGATTTAATACCTGAATTGAAAATCGTCCAAAATGAGCTTTCAGTTTGAGTCATAAAAATCAAAAGCAGGATTGTAAAAAATTTATATTTGATATGTCACATGTTAGTGTGCTGGATTCCAGAAAAAGATGGTAGTTATTATTAATAACTCATTAATAAAAACTTGGCATAATGGAGGCATGTGAAAATGTGAATCTCAGTTGTCAGAGCATAAAACCAACTAAAGTTGAATCGAATCGTGGTCTTACAATCAAAAAGTCTAATCGAATCTTGAGTTTGAAGAATTGTGACATTCCTACTTAATATCTACTTATACCCCATTTCATCAAATATTTATTTTCCAATATGCAAGAGCTGCATGGTGCAAATATGATGCACATTAAAGCTGTAAGACCAATCCAAAGCTGAAGAGCTCTGCTTTAGCTGCAGCTGATTTTTTATTATTTTTCTGCACACAAAGACATGTAATCAACCAGTAAAATAAATAGTTGTTACAAAGAGTTACATTTGATTCCCAGTTGCATTGTTCATGTTGAAAGAAATGTGCTGTTGCTGTCGCCTCGTGACAGACTGACAACACAGTGATTACAAGCGACTGTTGGACTTTCATTATCCAATTTCAAACTGTTCACCGCTGCAGACGTTTCAGCTGCTTGTTGACTTCCACAAGTTAATAACTGCTCATGGCACATGACAACTGACAAGTACTGATCTTTCAAATTAATGTGGGACAAAACTGACAGGAAACGTGGCTGCGATCAGAGAAAAGTGTAAGCAGCGTCCTATTACCTGTTGACTCTCCGTGGGCACTTGTCGGGCTTGATGTCCACCTCATAGTGATAGACGTCCATCTTTGGGATCTCGACCTCGAAGTAGTTGGCCAGCAGCTTGATGGGCTTGCCCACGGTACCCATGCCTGGCCGGCGGGGGGCATGGAACACCTGCTGCAGGGGTGGGGGGAAGGCCCCCATGGGCACTGGACAGACAAGGGATAGGGAGCCATGGACAGGGACAGGTGACAGAGGGGAGGGAGGTCCACAGCAAAGACAGCAGGAAATTAAAGTAATGAGGAAAGTGGGTGTGTGCAAAGCAACAGCGAGGGCGAAAAAAAAAGCAGAGGAAGGGTACAAGTAAAGCAGGCACACAGATAAAGAACAGTTAAGTGTGGAGGTGGCAAAGGAAGTGGTTGTGGATACAAAAAAATGTGGCATGTGCGGGGAAGGAAGCGTGGGCAGGGTTCAAGAGGACGTGATAGGTGGACAGAAAGACAGGAAGAGGGAGAGGAAAGATGGGACGAGAGAAAAACGATGAGAATGGAACAGTTGAGCAGCAAAATGTGCATTTCGAGGCCAGAGAAAGGGACAGATGCATGTTATATAAGTGGCAGGATGAAGGGTGATGGAGGAGGATATTGACAAGGCATAAGGAGAAGGAGGAGGAACGACCACATAAGGTCAAGGGAGGACGGAGAAGGGAGAGAAGGGGGGGTAGTAGAAAGAGGAATTGTGGAGAAGGAAGAAAAGGGATACATTAGAAACATTCTTATTTATGTAACAAAGTATAAACGTAATCAATTAATAATTGATTTACATGCAAAGATTTGTAGCAGGCAGATTGTACAAAAACTTCTGCTATGTTGGATTTTATGGGGGCTGTGATAAATGCAGGTGCAGATCCCACTGCTGATGGCATAAAAAGTATTTTTACTCCTCTATTTTATGCATATGGTGGCGTGTTCTTCATCCTGACAGTTTTCTGAAATGATATATATATATTTTTTTAATAACAATATATCATCTTGTTCACAATGTATCTCAAACTGTAATCCTCCACATTGTGATTCTTGCAAGTCCTCATTAGCAAACTGTGATTTCTGGACATTATCCATCACATTCATTTTAGTTTTGTTGTGTTTTTGACATCCAAGTTATACAGATTACCAACAATGATGATAAAGTAATTGATTGAAGAAAGCAATTATAGTTTGGGCTGGGCAACGTGAGGATATCTTTAGTCAACACAATATATAAATGTGTGGTGTTTGTATTTTTCCATACACTTTCTATCACAATGTCAAGAAAAATAGTGTCCTACATTATGGGAATATTTACATAATTTAGACGATGCTTTACATTCTGATCTTGCACATGAGAGCAAAGCTGGAGTGAACCATATTAGTAAGGAGTGCACAAAAAATAAGCTTTAAGATGTGGTAATTTCATATATTGATTTTCATTGAATATATTGTTATGAGCAAAGAAGACGGCCATATCTTCAAGCCCTAAAGAAAAGTTCTAAGTTTCTAAAAGTTATTTCATCCAACGCTCACTCTTCAGTGGGCTCAGTGGCTAACAGTGTCCATACCAGCATCATGTCTTAAAAACAAGTCTGAGCCGGTCAGGAGGTCTAATACAGAGGGGGTGCTAGACTGGGTGCTAAATGTGAGGCTAGCTGTGACTCCTGCCTGAGAGGGGCCCAGTGCCTTAACCTCTGGGTCCCCAGAGAACAGCCCTCCTCCAGCACAACAAAGACCCCAGCTGCCCTGCTCCTCCGTCTCACACACACACACAAATAGACGGGGTGCACGACAGAGGGAGCGCCCTTGCTACGGTGAACACACACCCTGATACACACAAACACAGGGGGCCCCCTCCACATTCCCAGCCTCACCATGGAGACACCAAGGCAACACAGCATTGTCATGGATATCAGGGGACCTGTGTGTGTGTGTGTGTGTGTAGGGCTGTTGGAGGAGATGGGAGGAGGCAGGGTGCCGCCGTGGTCATGCTGAAGAGACCTTGGCCTTTTTGGACTGAGCATGTTTCCACATTGGACCAAGGCCCCTGTGTATCCCTAACTGGAAAAGCCCTGCTTTAAATAGCTGCTATGGAAATCCTTGGGTCAAACATACCAATCAATCATATGTTCCATAAGCCTTCAGAAAGTGCCAAACTGACAGGAAGAGTAAAACTGGCGATAAAACACACAAAGATGCTCCGCTCAGCGTGTGTGTGCGTGTGTGTAGAATCACACCTCACCACAACACATCTGACAAACACCATAAACACAGACACCAGACATGTGTTGACCACACATACCCTGTGTGGAAGAAAGCATGGATGTGTGTGTGAATAGTGTCTAGAGTGAGTTGTGAGCGACGCACACTCACACAATGACACACACTTCGCCCTCGTGCCAGTGAAGGCAGATGGCGAGAAGCGGAGCCAGCGCTTTCACATATCCCAAGACAATAGCAGTCTTTCCCGGGCGATAAGACTTCAAGCAGAGCTTCGGTGCTGCATCATAACATGAAGACACTCACTGCTTACTGTCTTTACCATGACGTAACAAGCAATAAGCACACGTCACATGGGAAATTACTACTTTAAAGTCATATCAAGGGGAAGGTGTACATTTTCGTGCACTTTATTTGGGTTAATTTGCCAGATTCATCATCCTTTCGTGAGGTCTGCAGTACAATAAGTTTTAAGCACATTTGCAAGCCTACAGAACTACACAGTACCTTTTTTACATCCTGGGTTCAGTATGTGCCTTTTAAATAATTCAATTTTGACTTTGTCTGCAATAGCAGCTCTCAAGTGGAGCTAATAATAAAGTGCCACTGAGCTTAAATATAAGTACACACTGAAACTGAACAGTTCTATCACAATGAAATGAGCCATTAAATCTCAAAATAGGTAACAGTAGTTTATGTTTACAAGGAGACCCCTTCCCTCATCAGGAGATCACGACGGGCCAAGTACATGAATGAGAAGGAACAGCCAATTATGCATCAATTGTTTTGGCCAAACAGTTTGGCTCTCTGAATAATTGGCTGTTGACCATGAGCTAAACATGGCAATCAGCTCAATCTTGGAAAATAGCACATTGAATAATCACCCTTCAAACACAAAAGCAGACTTTGAGATGAGGGGCCCCTGGGACCCTTCCCCCCATCCTAAAAAAAATAAAAACAAGCCCATTCAACTGAATTCAATGTTCAATGTCTATAATGACAATGTAATTTCAATCTCAGGCCTACTTGTACGAATAAAGAAGATATCCATAGAGGGTTCAGAGATAGTTAACAGGGTCTAGAAGTTCACCACCTTCTTAATAAAGGCATCAGTCAATATATAAATCGTGCATTCAAGAGACAAGACTCAAGGCTGGATTGTAGCTAGGGTTCAAGATTTTCCACAATAGGTGGACTTCAGACTTTGGCATAAAGTTAAACGCCACCTAGTTTCCATTTTAACTGGACGCCTCCACACCTCAGTGTCAACCGAGGAAACAGCCAAATAAAGATCATCACTCGTACTGATAAGCATTAGCTGTAAATCTGAACATGAAGCAGGCAGAGAAACCTCTCATACAATTGCAATGCACTGCACATGCTCCTCAGTCCCTCCAAGTCGGAAAAAACAGGTCCTGTCAACTCAGATGCACAGATATTACAATTGAGGATTATTTTTGGTTCAACAAAAATAAATAATTCATATGTCTCTGCAGATGTTAGGCCTGTGTGTCTAATGTGCGCATGTAATGGATAAGAGTTTAACACTCTTTAGACACCCTGAGCAGTGTTAGCAACCATAACCTGTCAGTGAGAGGGAGGCTGGTTTGCTGTGTGGGGTATGCGGGGTGCAGCCAGCTGCTGCTGCTGCTGCTGCTGTGGTGCTGCTGCTGCTTGAAGGCGGGCTTCACCTCGTCCCTCCTCACCCAGATTCCCACGACCTCCCTGCCCCCGCGCATGGCTGAGGATATTGTCAGCGCTCCAAAAGGCTTGTCTGCAGCTATAAATCTGGATAAATAATAACATTCTCTACAAAGCGGTGTGCATGCATGCTGCAGGAGAGCCCCCTCCATCTCTCCCTCTGTCTTCTGTAAACGTTGCGATGCAACAGACAGGGTTGTCACCAAGCCTCCTCTTCTACATCCCCCTGACGCTAAGGCCAGGCTACGGTGCCCCGTTTTTTCCCAACTGCAGTCTATCTGCAGCCATAACTTGGGTATCCGGATTGATACTACGTTAAACCAAAAAAATACACCTACCAGCGCCAGACGGTCCCGGCTCCATCCCATTCACTTAGCCGCGCGGGTACAAGCTAGCTTGTCCGGGGTGCTGTGGCCAAACCGCCGGCCCCCTCAGGCTGGAAGCGTATCAGACTTCCAGCCCCCTCCTCTCGGCGTGTAGTCTTCTCCTTTTCTCGGTGTACCCCCGCCCCCTGCCCCTACCAGAACCCCCCAGACCCGCAGAGGAGTTGAGGCTAACGGCGATAGCTGCTAGTTGCCTGTCTACCCGTTGACCCTGGAGGTAGTAACGGCAGAGCTGCAGGGCGATACTGTCGTATTTCTGACCACTCTTCCTCCGCGGGGCAGTGTGGTCCCTTCCCGGAGCCGTGATTTGGCCGATTGTCCGCGGCGCTGTGGTTTCTCGTCGCTCTGTTGTGCTCCTGCTCACCGTTCAAGCAGGATTCTCCAGCGGAACAAAAAAGGCCAGCCCTTCACCCCCCCAAAAATCTGAAACTTCTTCTCTGCCATCGGGAAGTGCAAAAGAACTGTTGATGAACTTGCTGTCACACCCCAGAGGTCGAAGGCGGAACTACACTGCAGATATGCAAATATGAGCAGGTGGCACTGTGAAGTGTCTTCAAAATTAATCAGCAAAACATTTTCTTGAGTAAACACTTAATTGTTTGGTCTAAAATGCCAGAAAAAAGTGAGATCTGTCTATAACAAATTCTTAAAGACTGAGTTGATGCCGTCTATCCATAGAGTTCTGATTAACTTCTTTGCTGATGTTTTGTATTATTGCTTATATAATGACCTGTGTTTAATTGATTATAGTTGGCAAATAAACTAGGAATCATTTCAGTATTAATTCACATTTTCTAGGCTTCTTTCACAATCTAAAATGTATTTATAAAACTTCAAACACTTTAGATCTCCACAGACTTTTTGTCTGTAATTACTCACAATTTTTAATCTACCCAATTAAACTTTCCATGATATGAAAGCCATACTACTATTTTAAAACTAAGCTGCATAACTAGTAGCAGACAAACATAATTATTATGAGTATGGCTGTGGTGAAAAATATAAGTTTTTATGCTAATGATACTTCAACAAATTTCAGAATGAAATGTTGTACCTTTTTACCTAAACAGGTGTAATTACTAGTGTACCCAAAGCACATAATCGCCTTTAAAACAGGATGAAACCACCCAGCATAATATAAAGTAACTAAATGACAACATAGACTAGCCAACATCGAAATTCTACTAGCATATTAAAACAAAATCAGTAATAAAATTGCAATAATATAAAATGTTATTTTATGACACTCACAGGACCATTTTTTTGTGAGTACTTTTACTTTTGGTATTTTGGTATTTTAATTTAACCAATATTTAAAATCCAAGATTTTTTATTTTACGTGTAATGTATATACAAATATTAAACTAATATACAAGTATTTTAATATCGCGGTATTTCTTCTTTTACCTCGGTAAATATTGAGTAGATTCACTTTCAGTGCACAGAATGGACGTTTTAGTTCATCCCATAGACTGTAAAAATTATCGTCCATTCATCCACATAATTTGAAAATCTACCAACGTCTGACAGGAAGTCGTCATCACGCTGTGGCGTCACTTTACTCCAATGCGGAAGGGGTCGTCATCGTAAAGGCTGTGAGTTGGAAGGTCTGTGAGATGTGATAAAATTATAGTAATTTTGGGAGTAAAACAGCGACTGGTTCAATAGTTTGAATGAACGAAGCAGATTCCGTCAAGAGTAGGTGTTTTTCTTTACGATACGTGACTCGGTTTGTGCTTTTATAGCCTCATAGCAGTTAAGTTCATTGCATGTCTCGTGAGCCGGGGTGGCAGTTAACGGTTAAATAAATCACTGGCTGTATGTAAAATGACACATCTTTTAGTAAATTACACGTTAATAACACATCTAGATAATCTTCTTTCCGTACAAACAGTAGCTTGGTCATTTTTTTCTGTCTACTGCAGGGTGGGTTACAAGGCTGACAGCTTTTTTAAACCTTTTCAATCACCTGTTTTTAGACCGTTTAAAGTCCGAACATGTCGTGGATAAAAGAAGGCGAATTAAACCTGCTTGAAAAGCTTTCAGCCAATATCCTGAAGGTAAGATTAAATCTGCATTTTCTTCTTTATCTTGTTGTATGTACCTATCATATTTCCCGAAAAATAAATGCACACGCATGTTTAACACACCCAGAGGCTTATTAAACAATATTAACCGCATAATCTGGAGATTTCCTGAATACTCAATGACTCTTCAAACCAGTTAGATGACGAAAGATTCAATTCACCACAATTACAATGTTTTTTTACTCGTGTCGCAAGGCCGCCAATGTTTTTCAAATCTGAACTAAGATAGTAGCTGAAAAATTAAATCTCTTTGCTCAATCTGTACACAAAACACAATTTAAAAAGGTTTTTAGTGTTAGTTATGCTTCTTTATACAGCCTAGATGATGCATTATATATTTAAATATAAAATTATGTCTTTATATCTATCTTGTTTCATGTGAAATAAGAGATGTCATTTATGGCATTTTTAACCATGCTGCAGATGGATTCTTATTTTCATGCAGATGGTCAGAAAAACTGGAAATACCTCCAGAGAATTGTTAAGTGTTTAAAATATATAGAGAGATTCTTAACTCTGATCTGAATGTAATGGTAATCCATGAGAGGCATCTATGGCTACTTTATGTCACCCAAAAGTAAACAGCACTACTAAAGGGCTGCTACTAAGAATTATTTTTGTTATTAATCTTAATTCTATATTTGATTAATCATTTGGTCTATAAAATGCTGGAAATTAGTGAAAAAAGCTCTGAACAATATCAAAGAGTTCAAGTTGATATCAGAATTGTTTAGTCCAAAAGGCAGAGAGATTTTTCCGTTTTAGAAGCAAGAACCAGCAACTATTTGGCATGTTGCCAAAATTGTTGCATCATTACTTTTCTTTTCATCATTAACAAGTTATTTTGGCTCTATACAACTATATTATTAACATAATGTCTCTGTGAGTGTAACCCTAATCTCTCTTACTCCCAGGCTGGACCCATGCCAAAACATGTGGCCTTCATCATGGATGGAAACCGCCGCTTTGCACGTAAGAAAAACATGGAGCGCCAGGAAGGGCATATGCAGGGCTTCAACAAGCTGGCAGAGGTGAGTTTGCTTTGGGATTAAATCTTGCCTTCTCAAATAAAAGTTACCTGTATGTAAAATAGGTTGCTCATGTATCTATAACCCTTTGTCCCTTCCACTCCAGACATTACGTTGGTGTAAGCATCTGAACATCCAGGAGGTTACAGTGTACGCTTTCAGCATCGAGAACTTCAAGCGCACTAAAAACGAGGTGGATGGGCTGATGGACCTGGCAAGGCAGAAATTTGAAAAGCTGCTGGATGAGCGGTGAGTTTCATTTTTAGGATTTAAAATATCATTTCCACTTTGTTGTTCCTAGAGGGACAAGTCACATTTTCTGCATATGATTCACAGCTTCCTTAAAGTTTAGTGGAGAGGAACCAAATGCAGTGACTGCGGTGTAGTTCAGTGTCTTTGCAAGGCTGAGCTGTCTTTGCAAAAATTAAGTAACTTTTTTAAAACGTCCAGTTAAACGCTTGTAAATCAGCATATCTCACAGTTGTATTTTAAAAAAGAAGATTTTTTTGCTGCTACTGGAAACAAAAATAGGATTGCACAATATCAGTTCTTTCCAGTGCTGTTTTGGCAAGGTTATAAGGTTGGCTAGTTCTGCAGCATATTTGCTTGAATGACAGGAGTATCACCACACCTCACCTTGAAATGACATTTTTCCTACAGCAGTAAGGCTGCAGAAAATAAATCATCATATTTTTGCTGCACATTGGACTTAATGAGGCTTGATCATGATACCTTTAACATTTTATGCAATTATTACACATTTTCTGTGTATCATGATGTCTTGCAACTTTTGTTAGTATAACTACAAGGCAGCTGCTGCTGCTGGTCATGGATGATTGTGTAATTATACTTGACAAACCAGCCTTATGCAGAACATTTGACTGCTTCAGGAAAACTTTTAAGACTTAGTGGACATTCCTATGTCGGCACCTTTGTGATCTCTGGTTGGGAAATACAGACCGACATGTTTTAGCAGTCTTGTCTAAATGGAGTGGTCTTCTTGTTCTCCCTGTTTTTCTTCATACTCCTCCACTCACTTCTCTTGCAGGGAAAATTTGGAGAAGCACGGTGTGTGTATCCGAGTGCTGGGCGACTTAAACATGCTGCCACTCGACCTTCAGCAGCTTATCGCCAAAGCTGTGATCACAACCAAGGAGCACAATAAGTATGTTTTATTAATTAGCACCTCTGGTTCTGTGATCCTCATTATTAGTGATTCAGCTTCACCACCGCACTTGTCATATGACATATACAGACTATAACCACTGATATCCAAATGCCTTTTCTGCAGATGTTTCCTGAATGTGTGCTTCGCCTACACGTCCAGATATGAAATCACCAATGCAGTGAGAGAAATGGCCTGGGGAGTGGAGCAGGGCCTGATCAAAGCGAGGTAACGAATGGCAGAGACAATATTGAGCTGATCTTGTTGATATCCTGCCGTCATCGTCATCCATAATTCAACACAGATTATAAAAAGGTAACCTGGGGAGCTGTTGCTCTAACAAACTGTGTGTGTGTTGTTCTGTGCACAGTGATGTTTCAGAGGCGTTGCTAAGTGAGTGTTTGTACAGCAATAATTCTCCCAATCCTGATCTGCTCATCCGCACCTCTGGAGAAGTGCGACTCAGCGACTTCCTTCTTTGGCAGGTGAGGATGACTGTGTGGAAAAATGATATTACTTGTTGCCTTGATGGATCTCACTTTAACTTTTGAAGCACTAAAATAAGATTGGGGTTATGAACTCTCAGGCATTGGCTTATTTTCAGGGAAAGTAGCTGTAACCCTGGTTGGACTTGTGTTTCAGGTTGTTCAAAATATTCACCACTAAACATGCTTTTAAAGTTAGTTTATGTTTTTTAAGTGTATAGACATTGCTCAAAGTGTGTCTTTAATTTAAACAAAAATATTTGAAAGAAATAGAAATATGTGTTGAATTTATTCAAATGTATGTTTATCTGTTTCCTTTGAAGAAACGTTGCTTGTATGTTGTATGTTTTATATGTTGTGAATTTAAACTCAATTGTGCTACGACAGACCAAAAATACAGGGGATTCTTTTTGTATTTTACATGTCTCTTTAATATTGATAATTTATGTTTGGATTGTAGGAAACCCAAGGGAATGATTTTTACACAACATTTTTGAAATGATATAACTTGTAATTTCTTGTCCACAACAAAGACTTATTTCACTAATTAGGCTTCCAATCTGCCACCCTTTTCCCAAAAAGTTATGACATTGTCTATAACGCAAATATTGTAAAATGTAAATAAAAACAGAATGCATCAAAGTCATAATTCAGATCGATATTTACCAAAATTAGCCATTTATCATATTTTCTTTTATTTCTGTATTCGGCGTTGTATCATTGAAAGCATTAACCAAATAGGCCAAATTATTTGATCATAATGTCAAACCGTCCACAGCTTTTCTTTTTCTCCGAGACTTGTATTGATTTTTATTTGATCTTCTGCTCTGCAGACTTCCCACTCCTGTCTAGTGTTTCAGTCAGTTCTGTGGCCAGAGTACTCCTTCTGGAACCTTTGTGAAGCCATTCTCCAATATCAGTTAAATCACAAATCCATTCAGGTAAGGCCTATACTGTTGTGACTAATTTGGGACTTGCTTTGGAGAGGGTTAAGAGGGAGATTGGCAAAGTAATAAGAACATCTCAGAATGCAGTCATCTTCAGACTTCACTTAAGCCTTAAATGAGGCCAAAATGCCTTGATTGCCCTCTAATGGCTGGATGCAGTATAGATCATGGGACAAGTATACGTCAAACACATTGTTCCCACTTGTGGCTTATGTCATTTTATGTGGTTGTTATCATGCTGATGTATTTTCAAGTGGATATTTTCCTGATAAGTGGTTTAAATGAGTTATTAGATGCTATAAAACGGGTGTAACTTCATGATTGACAGCTCACATTGTGCTCTGATTGGATTTGGCGGGAGTCTGGGCGGGGCCTCTTGAGATACCCTTCATAGACTCAGGCTCCAAATCATGTCAACAGCGTAATATGGCTATGGCTGTATCCAAGATATTTTGGCTTCAGTTTTGTACAGAGGGAGCAGGTGAAGATGCAAAGATAAACACAGCACATTCATTTTTCTAGCTTTGCGCTTTCCACGTGCTGTTTTTAAAAGGGGTGTACCAGAAATTTCAGGCAGCCAGTGCGAAGCCATACCAACATGGAGTCTATCTGGCCTTTTTCAACAGTGCAAGCTATTCTGGCAAACGAGTAATATCTGGTCACATTATCAAGATTATTGAACTATACTTAATGGCATATTTGTATATCAAAATGTTGCCTCAAATATGACTCATCAATCTTTACAAATGTTCTTTTATAATTTAAAAATATTTTTTGCAGGGTTATTGTATTGTAAGATGTTATATGGTGTGAGATATCTAATTTTATCCAAGCACAGCATGTCACTGTGTTATTATTCTGGGGCAAAATGTAAATTAGAGAAATTTAATTTAAAAAACTATTGCATGTGTAGTTGCAAAGTAGCAAAGGCTGTAATAATGTTATTACCTTGTCTTTTAGATTTAAGCTTAATTGGCCAAAAGCTTAGATTTTTTTCAAAGACAGAGTAAATATCTTGGGCCAGTATTATTTGGTATAATAGTTTGTGTTCCCTGAGTCAGAGAGTCATGAGTATTATGAGTTCAATGAACATTAATGTGATCAAAACAAACATGGATATCTTTAATAAAAGCAATTCCTCCCTATAAATGACTAATTGGAATTTGGATGTGTGTTATGTTTTAGAAAGCCAGAGACCTCCATCGAGAGCATCAGGCCTTACTGCAGCTAGAGGCGGATCGTGCCTGTGTGGCAGAGCACCTGCAGCACCACGGGAATGGAAAGCCTGCCGACACCCAGAGAAGACAAGAGGCACTGCTGCATTACTCCACCTGCCGGGAAGAACGGATTCAGGATTTCCTAGAAGCACTGAAGCACAAGAGAGACTCCTTCTTTAATGAGTTATGGAGCAGCATCGTCTTGGCTTAGGAAGGCTCCGAAGAACAAACCCCATGTTGAAGTGGGGATGAAACCTCTCCGGTCCTCTTCCCAAAAGGGCTTCTGTGGAAAAGGTGAAGAGTGAACATTAGCTGGGAACGGTTTCATTGTGTTACTGATTTGTACGAGACGAGAGGGCAATTTTACCCCTATGGGGCTGTAGAATAATTGATATTTATGATTGTAGATTTAAAAAAAAAAAATCTAATATGTGGAAATGTCTGGTCAAGATGTAGTTAAGTAATTGTGTAAATTGTCAGTCAAATGCATGCCATGGATTGGAAGATTAAATTATATGAGTGAAAGTCAGGGATCCTGTGTTTTGAGAATATTTCCAAAGCAGCCGTCCAGAAATATATAAGTCATACAGTTTGTGGCCCAAAGAAGGTGTTGTTTGTTGAGTGTGATGTTGGTGACATAACTAGATTTTGACCAGCTTTCTCAAACAGAATAAAGCAATTACTATATGTCAGATATGAGTAAAGGATGTATGATTTTGTCCTGTCCTGTCAATGTCATGGCTGTCTTTAAACAGTTGCCCCAGTTAATGTCTCCATCTCGCTCTGAGTATATTGGCATGTAATGTCTTAAATTGTGCATCAGAAAAATATCTTTTTGTAAAGTCCATGCTGATGATGTATAGCATCTCCTGAGAAACCAAATAGTCTTCATATTTGGTTTCCCATTAGATTACTGTGGCCTTTCTACAACTGCCAAAGTCATACAGCCATATCAATTAACCTTTAATTTCTCCTCGTAACTGTTGGATAAGTATTGCACCTCTCCACTAACTGATATGGTAAATATACTGTTGAAATTAAGAAATTTATTGCATACATTAAATCAATATTATTGTATATATTTCCTATTTTGTTCAAAGCAAATATTTTGCTAGTAGTTGTAATGTTGTACTTATAAAGGTGGGTTAACAATGAGTCCCAGTCAGTGATCTAACACAAGTAAAGAGACATTAATATTTTTCAACACTATGTTTATTGGTTTTTGTTCATTTGGGGAAACAGAAGACTTGGTACAAAATCATTATCTTCAGTTTTATCTCCCAGTTAAGTCCAAACTACCAGACTTCTTCCTAATCCAGTTGCTGGAATTAGGTAATTGAATGTCCTTCAACAGGAAATATTAACAAAAATAACGTATTTTTAGAGAAGCAGCTTATGTCACTTTTACCCAATGGAGAAAGGTGTAAGTAAAGTGCAATGATAAAAGTCAAAATAGCAATAGTCCAAATACACTCCATTAAGTGTAAAAGTATTAGCAGCTAAATGTACGTAAAAGTGTTAAAAGTCTAAGTAGTAAAATGCTAAATGGCCCCATTTACAGTATTATGTTTATGATGTATAAATAATTGGAAATGCATAAATAAGTTAGAAATATGTCAGAGTCAAGCTAATTTTAACTACTTTGTTGGATAGTTCAATCTATAACATTGCATGACATTATAGACTGATTACCTTTTGCATGAAAAGCTAAAAGTAAAACTAACTTGTAGATATTTATATTTAAATTCTCAAACTCGTGTACTTTTACTTAAGTTTGAATTTTTATTGCGGTAAAGTTGTAGTCTATAATTAAGTGCCTCTTTTCCGATGACAACCATAATCAATCAAAAACATTGCACACAGCGCCCCCAGTCGGCGCTGATCAGTATTTTCCAGGCTGCGTCCTGCCTCTTTAACAAATGGGCGGTGCCTGTGAACACGTGACGCATTTGCAGCCAATGGCAGCCATCGAAACACAAAACTGGTTCTAACCAGTTTCGTTCTTATATTTCACCGTATAAACTACAAAAACATTCGTTTGCATTATACATTCGCCATTTTACACAGCGACTGGTCGGTTGTTGTGTGTTATCCTCTCCGGAAAAAAAAACACCCCGTTTTAACGGTTCTATTTTTCGTGAACTTTCAATTCATTTCCTACCAGAAACATGGGCAAACCGAAGGTAAGATTTTTATTATATTTTTCTTTTAACTCCGTGCACTCAGTCCGTGTTGTTAAGTTGAGGTTACCGTTGGTCTGCGTTTGATATATCTGCATCAGAGGAACGTCATCATCACTAACAAACGGTGCAGCCATGGCGGTCTGACGGGAGAGACCTGGGCGGGCATCCTCTCTATTCGTCGAAAATAAAAGTTTGTAGCTTGGGTAACAACATAAAACAAACCCTAATCAGTGAAACACGACTGATAAAGCATACAATTATATTTTCACGCCCTGCACCAAATCTCTGACAAGTGCAGCCGTTGACATTGCGCAGTCTTTTTTCCCCCCCTTTGGCAGCAGGTTGGGGGGGAACCTTGACAGGTTGCGTTAAATGTATAGCTGTCAGGTCCGCGTGAATGCATATTAACTCGTGATCTGCAAAATATGCAACAACAAAAAAAAAACTGTTGAGCAGTTATCTGCCAGATCAATGTGAGTTCAACTTACAAATTTGAGGAAGGAATTGGGGGAGGGGAGGTCGCATGTATTTATTTCTCACTGTTTTGAATAGGAAAAGTCAGGGTTGCGTATGCATGTTGATTCAAAACAGGTTTCGGCAGCCAGATTGAATTGAATCGCTTTATAATATCGGCTGGCATAAAAGAAAATTGCCACATGCATATTATATATTTATAAATGCGATATTAAATATGATTTTTCAAAATATATATTTTTTTGTATTTGAGTCTAGTTCATTTTGGCGTGTCTGGATTACACACCCTGAAGCGCGTGTGGTATCAATAAAATTAACGATTTGACGTAATCATTAAAAAAATAGAAATAATAAAAAATAGAAAGAAATAGCTGTTTTATTATAGTTTTTTTTT
>CAFUXE010000022.1:1264456-1284155 GCA_903364295.1 Serranus cabrilla | reverse complement strand
TTAAAGTAAAGCATTTCTTTCTCTTTGTGTTTTAATGTCCCATTGCAAACTATTTGATAAAATATTATTCTTTTAAAAGGATCTGTCAGAAATATATGTGGCATTTATGTTCTTTTTTTAAATTATTTTTTTCTGTCTTTTGTGCACTAGTGCACTAGAAGCCTTGTAATAAAAATACATAAAGTATGCATTTACAAAAGTATTATGTCTTTGTTCACTATTTTCTAGTAGAGCTATACTTTTTAAACTTTAGAGACACCAGTTGTTAAAAAACCTCTCACCAATTTCACCACAAAGTCAAGTTGGTAGTCATTCTGGAGCTTTGGATCACTCAAGCTTACTGGAAAGTGTCGAGGAAATGCAGACTTTTGTTCTCAATTTACAAACCATCATGGACGAGAGACCCTCAAAGTATTCAGAAAAGGAAAATGAAATATGAAACAGTCCATCTGCTGAGGAAGATTGTGTGTCATGATCAAAATCTCCAGAACAGCCAAAGAGTAAGATCTTCTTAATCTACTCTGAGTTGCCAAAATGCATAGAATTCCTTATGTTCAAATATACCAGAGGAAGATTCAGGGTATTTTAACCAAACAGGAAACGTGTAAATGCCAAAGAGATGATGTCAAGGTGACTCTGGCAACACCCTCCATCTCCATCCATGTGGGGGTCAGTGGGTTCACATGCATACCTGGGGTCAGTGGGTTCATCTGCTTTCCCTCCTCAAGGAGACAAAGTGTGATGCCCGACACACACTGTGGAGTAAATACCTCAAACCACCTGGTATGTCACTGTACACGTAGTAAAGCCAGGGGGGAAGAAGACACCAGGAGAAGCAGGCAGTCAGGGGGCTGCAGCACAGCCGAGCTGCAGGTCTGCTGTGTTTGCACATGCTGCACAGTTTTAAAGGTGCAGTTCAAAATTATTTAAACACTGTTGCTGAAAACACTCTCACCAAAAGTTGCAGCCAGCTGTCGACTGCATCACACTATCTTTCTCAAAGTATAAAGATTTAAAGTCTTTAAGCAAACAGCGACATGAAGCCCTCCTCGTAGAATGACCTTTCCCCCAGACTCTCCCTCAGCGAGGTGTTTATCTACAGTTTGTGGAGCATCAGGGCTGAACACACCATCTTTTGTCCACCAGGTTAGAAATGCAGAAAAGTCCAATGACCACCAATCAAAAGGCATTTACTTTTTCCCCCCTAGCTGGTTCAAATATTTTATCAAGACCTCCAAAGTTTCACTGGTTAATTGATTAGTTATCAACGATTAAAGGAGTTTTTTTGACAGAAAAAAAGTCAAATTTAGCTGGTTTCAGTTTCTTAAATGTGGATATTATCTGGTTTCTTTACTCTTCTGTGACGGTATAAGAAATATCTTTGAATTGTGGACAAAACAAGACACCTTTTTCACCATTTTCTGGACCAAACAACTAATCGATTAATCAAGAAATCCAGACTCACATCGATGCATGGTTCTGGTTTGAGCATCTGGGGCAATTTTGGAGGTTCAGACGTAGAAATTAGTGTTTTTGAACCATCATAGGAGAGAAGTTAAGGTGCTCATAAAAAAAGGACATTTGAGCATCTTTTATATCTATATATAGCATTTTTTTTCATGACATGACGACTTTGTGAACTTCTTGTTCATATTGCATTGAAAACTGAGATCGGAAGGATCTGTTTTTACACCAGCATAAACTTAAAGCCATTAAACTCAGAGAAAATGGAAATCTGAACGTAGATTATTGTGACAACTGGCTGGGAAACCCCACCTGCTGATATGAAAGCTCCAGGACATCTACAAAAAGGACCATATTTTGTTTTTTTGTCTATTAAATTAACTTTCAATGTAATGCAAAAATAAAATGGGACTCTGGAAAGATCCCTCATATCAGATACCAACATAAAAAAACATGTTTATCTGCTATGATGATGCTTACTTTCCTTAAAGCGTGCACAATTACTTTTAGTCCAGCAGCATTTTATCATGAAAGATAAAGCAATAGACAAGTTTTTTCCACCTGCTTACTATTTAAAATAAAATATTCAGCTTAATAATGAAATTTTATTTTATTTTTTTTGCCATTTTATCTAAACCACTTTGCCACAGTGCACACATGACATGCACTATTTGCTGTCATTTCACGTTTAATGACAGAAACCTTCAGAGACAAAATGTACCAACAAGGAACTGCACGTGAGCACAGAACGTGGACGAGCCCATTTCTCCCAGACGTGGGGGTTCATGTGTTTTGCATGCTCACAGACATGCCTTGTGTGTGCTGCAGGCCGCCGGCTGCCCCACCCCCCTGTCCATATAGAACATGTGCCGGCCTCCTATAAAAACTTTACATCACGGACGCGCTGTACTATTCACCCCAACGCCGCCTGAACGACCCAAAACCGTCCTAAAACCAGCTGCAGCTGCAGGTAAGCACTTTTATAATTTACACTATTACAGAAGTACATTTTTAAATTAAAATAAAGAAGTAAACGTTGAGGAAGCAACCACAGCTGGTTTTGCCACAGAGGGAAAAAAAAGGAAAAGTGCCCCATTGTCTCCGTGTGCTATATGTTGCGGTGGCTTTTTGTTAGGTTTACTTTTTCATTAAAAACCTGAATATTTTGATTATTTATTATTCTTGCAGAGTTTTAACTGGTCAAACCCGTTTTTATTGAGCTGTTTCTGCTTTTCAAATAAAAAAATATTTAAAAAACTACCGGCTCAAGTGGCTCAAATCTATAGAATTTAAAGGGCTAAACACACCTAAAATTAGGAACCGTGTGTAAAAGGTTTGCATTCATAAAAATGCACTTTTAAATGTAAAGTGAGTTTATTTTCTGTGTGATTAAGCTAACTGGGACCAAATGTTCGTCCATATTGAACTGGAGATGTTTTCTTGAACAATTTGTACTTTTTCTTTCTTTGTTCTTGGCAGTGTGGTTCTCCATTTGGTACCAATGTTATTTTTTTTAAATGTTCAGTAGGCAACATTTTAATTGTGTATGTTAATTTTAAGCATCAATGCAGATTTTCATTGTGTCAATAGCAAGCATGAACTGAAATCCTAAAGAAATCTTGTGATTTGCTGCTTCTTGCATCTAAAAATCCTGCAAAATATTAAACCTGACTCATTTTAAAATGATTATTTTGCATCCAGTTTGTCTGTATATTCAGCTGGTGCTTATCTGGCCTTTCTGCAGAGTCTTGTATGTGTGGCATGTCCTCTGTACATTTTGTACCCTGGCAGTATAGAGACTGTAGAACAACACGCTCCTTTTTTTTAAAGCCTGTTTTCTTGGAGGTGCAGCCAGTTTGAGCTTTGAGAGGAAAATATGTAGGAAAAAGAAGATTGGATTTTGATTTTTTTTAAATTTAGTTTGGATGGAAATGTTTTATTATTTAATTAATATGATGGAATTCTGGATCAACAGAAAGCTGGGAATGTTTTGAATGCTTTTTTGTTGCTTTGGTGCCATCTGCGTCCCACAGATTCAACTATTTACATAAAAATGTTTATTTCTCACCAGCCACTGTTGCCTGTTGTTTTCCAAAGTTACTAGCCACTTGGCATTTTTGCTAGCCATAGTTTGGTTGTTGGAAGGGGGAGGGGGTCGTTTTATCTGATTGAAGTGGACCATGTCTGCCTCAATTTTCTTGAGAAACTGGTTTTCTTTTTAAATGTAAATACCAAAATCAACAAGACAGAGACCGTCATGATTGTTCAGCTCTGGTTGGGGGATCACTTTCCCTTCATGATTAGATTGACACTCATGTGTGAGCTTTTAACAGTAGGTGTCCAAACAGCTTAGCTTAATGCTAATTAACCAGCCTGAGATCTGCCTGATTTAACTGACAAAAGCTGCATTCTTCAATCCGTCCCTCTCCCAGACTCAACTTTTTTTGTTTCTGTAAGTCAGCCATGTTTGCTTCACAGCAGGGGCCCAAAATGGAGGCTGTGTCTCTGGTTACACCTTGAGTAACTCAGCAACTAAGGCGAAAAAAGAATCATTTGACCTCTGACCTACCACCCCCCACCTAGAGTGGGAGAAGAAAAGCAATTTGGAACCAATGCTGACAACAATGTCTGTTTGTTCAAGCCACAAGCTTGTAATAAACTTTACTATACTTTACCCCAGGTGCCTTTTTAAATGGCTGCATCACAATGGAAACATGTTTTCTGACTTATTTTTAGAGCTGAAATTGTTTAAAAGAACATTCATAAAATAATGTTTTGATCAGATTTATTCAGGTTTCCTTTTTCCAAAGCTAAAACACAAAACGCAGTCAGATGTCACACTGAGCGCTGAAGTTTTGACTAGTGGTCTTTACTATTTTCTGACATTTTATGTATTATGTTATTAACAATTAATCATTTCTATGCACAACTGTGCGTTGTCATTAGATCTTGACAAGTGTTTATGTGGGTGTGAAAGGTGTGTAGCTACACTATGGGTGTGTTTTATACCCCTTTTACCATATATGGAATGCCAGAAAAAAGATTTGGTATGTCCCAATGCATAGTATGCCAAAAATACCAGGAAGTGCTACTGCAAGTGGTTGCATTTTCTGTCTGTCCTGACCCACAATCCCCTGTGAGACATGAACGAGGGGGTCAAAGTTGAAGACGTGGCATGTCCCAGTTCTATGCATACTGCGTGTAACAGTGCATACTTTGTAAGAGCAGCTGTAAAAAGTTAATGTATGTGATTTGGAACGCAGTTTAACGTTTCTTCAGCACAATGGGTCTCCTCTTGGTGGTTACCAGTGACAGCATTGATGTTAGCGCAGCAAAACCAACCCAGAGTCACAGAGGAAACCATGGAAACAGTGGTGTACATGCCACAGTCATGAATGTGGCGGATGCCCAGACGGTGAAGCAGAGCAGTCGCACAAGCAGACAGGTTGCGGATGATGTAATCTAGAGCGGCTTTTATATTTTGTCGATCGTTGTGCTGCAGCTTCCGTGCCTCTGTGTTTCACACGGCTGTCATCCACACACGCTCACAGGGGAGCCGTCGCTGCAGGGTGGGCTGCAGAGGGACTATAAGAGACATGTGAAGGCGGGACTAAGAGGAAGATGGGAGTGCTGGTGATGTCTCATTGGCTGTTTACAGTTAAGAACACAATGTACCCTGTTAATGTTGCTGGGCCTGGGGCAGGCTGATTGACATCCATTATTTTTTATTTATAACAATCTCCATGGGAGAGATGGAAGAACATGAATTTGGTCCCAGTCCTCTGTCAGTCTCTCCTTATGGAAAAGAAATACATTTTTGTGCTGTCACAGCATCTCTTCTATTCCACATCAGACCAGTTCTGTTTCACTGAAAATTAAGAATCTATTCCATTTGAAATGAGGACGTAGTTTTGCACGAAAACAAGCATCAGTCTTGGATATCCAAGCGTCAACCACTGCATCCAAGATCCCATACTCTCCACTTAATCTGACTGTTGGTAGTATGTGTATTTTTGGACGCGCTCAGCTGTAATTATCACGTCACTTCCTGGCTCCTTGCTGGTCGAAGACGCGTAACCTGTGCCAACCTCATCTCTACCGGCATTTGCAATAATGAAAGCATGCATGAATTGACTGTCAAGATAAAGAAGAAAAATCCACTCTTTATTAAAGACAATATCATAAGGACAAACAAACACCAATAACAATGTCTAGGTTTGAAATGAATAAACGTATCCCTTGATTTTCCTTCTGAAAATATGTCAAAGAAAATATCCTTCAAACAAAAATTTTTTTGATCTCATACTTCTTTGCATGTAAATTAAAGTGTTATTGATGTTGCAGAGCTGCCCGCCATGTCTGCTGTGGATGTTATTGTCAGTGCCGTGTTGCATTGTGGGATATGTGTGACCTGACATAGTTTCCAGTCTTTGCATTCTGTAATATTCCAACCAAATACTTTGCAATTCGACTGTTATTGGTTTCATACTTTTGGAGCCTCCCAGACGCAGCTCATGTGTTACTCATTGAGTCTGTCTGCAGCTGGTATTTTGAAATGTGGTCACGAGTGATACACATGTGGGGAAACGCCCTCTCGCTTTTATGATAGTCCTCAGGTAAACCTGCATTGTTTACTGTTGATTCACCTGGAATCCTGCCGAAGCATGTAGTGAACCACTCCTACACACGACGCGGCTGAATCAGCTGCCAGTCAGACTTTCCTGCATTCACACTGGTGACTTGGGATTCTCGACCCCCTGAACGCATGAAGATTAACATCTTCTTGCCATGATATGATAGAAACAGTTGAGACTCAGTGAGTGGAAATCATGGGTGACATTAACCTGACCAACCCAGTTTCAGTTTTCTACACTGTTTTGAAGGTTTTTGCAATAGTGACTCTTCAAATGTTTACATTTGTTGGGATCAAGACGCGTCAGAACCAAGCTTTAGCTAATGATTTCCAAAAATCATCTTACCTTGTTGTTTATGTAACTTTTTTAATTACTAGAAGCCTCTGGTGTCGCCAACTTGATGCCAAAGCATGTTGAGTTTGAGCCAAATTCTTGAAGAGTTTGCTCAAGGGGTGGCCAAGCGCTTCACTGGAAGAAGCCCGAGTATCTTTATGACATGTTGTGCAAAGCTTTTTCAGTTGCAGCTCTTAAACGAGGAACTAAATGGATGTAAGTTAAAACTCAAATTGCATGATGTAAACATTGGTTTGTCTGTCATTCAAGGATCCATTGGGAGTGACTGCAGCTATTTGCTCAGTGAAATGGAAACAGATTATGTAACCGACAGCCATTGGAGCAACTAAAATGCACAAACAAATGTTTAATAGCAGAACTTGTTGTTCCAGGTTTCTAATCTGAAGGTTTATAGTTCCTCATGGAAAGTCCTGAGGTCTGACATTTAATTTCTGCTCCGGTTTGAGATTAAATGGACACATGAGGCTGGTTATGTAACTCTATACTTTGACATGCTGCTTTAAGAACGCGGTGTCACGCTGTATTGTTTTCTTTGCCTTATTCTTATTTTGTGTCGAGTTGACTGACTGAGCAAATCATATCTGACAGCTCACAAAGGGTTTTTCCTGTTTCAGAAGGAGGTGGGAAGGGGTGTGTTTGGGGAAGCGACCCACTGAGAGTAATGCATCTCGACAGTGTGTATGTGTCTGAAAGTGGGCGTGTGCAGCAGGCGAGCCCGCAGATCTGGTTGGGTGAGAGCGGTGCTGTATAAAAAGGCGGAGCGCGGTGCAGGAGCTCTCTCAGTTAGTCAAGTTCATCACTGTTTGGCATCTGTTGGGATTTTCAGCGTGGCTGCAAAATAGAAGTTCCCACTTGTGGGTTACTGGATTTTCTTGCCATCAGTGGGTGTCTGGAAGGCGAGGAATCCAAACCATCCACAGTTTGGTTTTCACGAATAAGACCAACTTCCCACTAAAGGAGGAACTTTGGAAGATTGGATTTCTTCTCCTCGCAGGGGGTGTAACTGCAACCAGGTTGGCACATTAATGCTTCGCATATGTTTAACCTGACCCTCAATCCTCTGCCTCTCCTTCCCTGGAACCTTGACAACAAACCCAAACTTTTCTTGTTAAAGACCTTGAGGTTTATGTCTTGTAATGCATAACCTCATTTCTTCATGCGGTCTTCCTGGGATGCCTTTTGAGATGACTTTCTCCATCCTCGCACTGCTGGGCGATCCAGTCTGCACAGCTTGAAAATGCTGAATGTTTGCTTCTCCCTGTTGGGTACTTTTTGTTCTTTAACTCATGTTTGGATGAACATCCATCCCTCCATATGCTTTCTTTGTCCACTTCCTTGTCAATTAGTGTCCAACAAATGAAGTGAAACACCACTTTCTTCATCAATTATACATGTATGAATGAATGAAATTGTTCTTTCTTTGCTGCGTCAGTTTATGGCGCAGCATGAATACACGCTCTGTTGCTTCGCTTCAAACGCGATAATTTAATAATGGAGGGTTTTTAGGGGCATTCCAGATGGAAACTGTACCGACAAGATCAGATCTAAATCCTTATATAAGCACTTATATGTTGGGTTTCTCCACATGGCGGTCATATTGGGTTGTTATGGGTCATGGCTGCAGGCGATGGTTGTTCCTGCCTCATGCATGGATCAGATGGTTTTCGTTTATTTGCAAGTCGATGGCAATGTTCTCGTCCTCTTTTGGCAGTCGTACTCAAAACCCCATTAAAAGTTTGGGGCTGGGAGTCGATACTGTCTGATGGTTCTGGAGAAGTTGTCTGCATGATAGATTTACTTTAGGCAAATGTTTTGCGGACATAACTCCTGCACACATCTGCATATTCGACTCTTCCGACTGTATTTCTGTGTGTTTTAACTCTAGTCCTACAGTAGCGTTTCTTCCGTCACGTTGCTGCGCAGTTGCTTTATAGATTCTCCATTTTCTTCGCAGGTCTTGAGAGCCGCCCCAGCTCTTCCCTCCGCTTCGAGCCACCTCACACCACAACAGCAGACATGATCATCAGACTGGGCAGACTGACCCCTGGATACTTCCGCCTCCTCCAGGTATGTTCATCTTCAACACAGAGTAAAAATGATGGCTAAATTTTAGTCTACACACTATATTAGAAGTGTTTTTGATGGTCCGTACTGACATGTAACCTCCACAAAGTAATGTAGAGTAAAAGAAAATCTTGCTGAATTTTCACTTTTTTTGCGGTTTATATCAACATGTCCCTTACAGTTGAACTATAATCTGACCCGCTCTTAAACAAAGGACCTAATGCTGTTCTGTGACCCACAATCCTTTATAATTAGGGTTGACACTAATCATTGTAATATCATTTCCTCTCCATTCCTTTTGTTCATCCCGCCATCATCGTAATCCACTCACTGGTAGTGACCCTCCACATGTCTCGACCATTGTGTGAAGTCTTTGTTTGCTTATGTACACTAATTCGGACACAAAAGCTGTCCCCTTGTATGGCTTTACATGAACTCAAAAGCTTAACAGACCGGAGAAAAGTGACCGGCTCTTACATAAGATTTGACACACTAGCGACACAGTATTTTTTCCTATTAACAAAAGCAACATTACAGTGAATTTTAACTTCACGCAGAAAGATGGATAACTCTATTTGAAGTCACACGATTTTCCAAATTGGAGATAACTTGCTGTTGACTTAGTCAAAGATTTCTACACCCAAGTAATACGTTGTATGCTTTTGTAAATTTGTGCTGCATATTTTGCTCTAGTGTAATATCACCGAAAAGGTCAGCATCAAGCAGAGGACCACATGTTAAGTATCTGCTAAAAATTGAGAATGTCGGTGTGAAAAATGTATTCATAAATAAAAAAAAAAAAATCCTTTTTGTCACCATAAAATAAACCATTGGCTCTTAAAACATTCACGCTAGCAACAAGTGTTTCATTGATTTGATTATTAGTGTCTGACGTGTTAAAATATTCCTCTATACGGTCATTTAGTTTAATCTTCGTAATATGTTAAGCATTTAGATTGGATATTTTTGTAATATGCTACTATACAATGTGTTGTTTAACCTTGATGAGTAACCACAATATAGCTGAACCCTGAATTCATATCTTTCATGTGACACACCACTGTACTCTGATTGTACTAATCAACTGTTCTGGTCAAGCTGTTCTTCTAATATCTTACCCACGCCGCCTAGATAACACCCAAACACATTTTGATTTGTTACACTCTGACGAAGATGCTGTACATGCTCATGTCCAGATAACACTCGGTTGCGTGTGAGTCCAACCTCCTAACCACCATACATTCTTTAAATGGCTGTGAGGGTGTATTTTGTAGCATGGGAGACTGTCTTAGATGCCGCAGCTTTCTAAAAGCTGACATTCTCACCTTGGTGCTCCGGGGTCACAGGGTACAAGAAGGAGCTCTGCTTTTGGCAACTACATGCAGCTGAGCACGATCCATAGTCTGCAGTCTAACTATACAACAAAAGTTTGATTCTGGGTGCATAAGTTGTTCTTTTTTTGTGCACAGAACATTGTGTTCCCCCTCATAAATGTTTAATAACTGTTGAAGGTTTGGTCACATGGCAGAGGGCTGTGCAGTTAAAGTTGCAGATGTTAGGCATTTTAAAGGAGAAGTGTCTGAGGGCAAATATTTGGTGAATGTTTGCTTTTCTACTAGTTCGGCCGATCTTGCTTTAACATATTTTGCGGGCAAACACACTTTGAATGGCTCATTGTTTCTACTGTTGGCTGACCTCTGACCTTTGTCCTGTTTGTTTTTGTCTCTGCAGAGGCAAGTCGCCGGGGAGGTGCAGACGCAGCCACAAGACCGTTCCGTCAACCAGATAGCCATGATGCTGGCCATCATGGGCCTGAGTCTGTCCTACTACAGCGCCAAACAGATGACGGAGAAGGTCCAGGCCCAGCCTGCGCCCTGAAGAGACTTGATGACTCTGAAAAACGGAGATAATGGATGAGCCAATGAGAAGTGAAGGAGGCGGAGCGAGGGGGGGGCAGACGGACACAGCAGTGTCTTCCAGGACCGCACTTTTCTCACCTCACAGTCAAAGTCGCACTCAGACACTGAATCTTTCAGACCCCTCATGCAGAGACTTCAGGGCTGCTGCTAAGTGTTTTCTCTACTTTCTGTTGTTGGGACCCTGATGGGGTTTTTGGGGATGGCTCACTTGGGGTCTTGGAGAACCCTGGTTTAATGGACTGGTTTGGGTGGGTGATTAAAACCAGCTGACTGCCAACTGAGTCTGACCATTAGTCGTTACCAAGGTACATGCCTGCAAGATGCTGTCAATACTGTTCAGAGCTATGGAAAGGAGAAAAAGCTCTAATATAACTGTGAATTTTGCTTTAATCCTGCCCCGAATAGGGTTAATAATATGAACAGTAATGTCTTTTTAAGGGAAAAGCTTTCTGCAGTGGAGATGTACCTTGTAACGAAGTGATGGCAGGAACAGAACGTGGTTAAAGGGGATGAAATGTTAGATCAACCCTTAAGTTTTCTGTATGTCTTTTTTTCCCTTCACGAGAGAGAACCTTTCAGAGCCTTGTGAACAGTTTAAGAGCTGTTTTCACAAACTGTCAATATATATACTTGTGAAATGTGTCTGTCAGGTGTCAGAGATTCAGTGAATATTTGCGCAAACGTGCAGAAACCTTTTTAAAATGCAACAGTCGGTCTGCGAAGGGACTTTAAACTACTCACTACCTTTTTTTTTTCTTTTTTAAAATGTTGTTTTTCCTGTGATTTCACACTGTTTTAACATAAATCGATGAAGTCCTGTTAATAAGATGTGTGACTATGTTAATGAGCACCCTGGTTAAGAACCCTTCCTGCAATATCTACTACATGTTAATGCAGACATTCACTGAACATTGCATGGGTGTGCAGACTTTTAATCAAAGCAACATTTTTGACTGTCTTGTTTTTATTGATGAATGAATGTATTACTTTATTTTGTAATGATTTAATAAAGCTGTGAATATTTTCAATGACATGTACAGTGGATATTTAGTGATTTTAACGCTAATTCCCAATTAATCAAGTTTCTCTACAAACTGAAACGGTCTGAGTTGAGTTTGAGCAGTTTCCTGGTTGGTTGGCTGCAGAGCGACAGTGTTTTCTGTATCAGAGAACCTGGTGTCGGCTGCACGCAGCAGAAAGTGGTCCGGCTGATTGTGTCTCTCAAAGTGAAGTAGCATTTTATCACCTGCTAGTGTGCCCTCTGCACACGCAAGCCCAAATTTATAGCAAACTTGCAAAAATGTGATTGTGTAGAGGTGCATCGAGTGGGAAGGTCGTGCAATAAAGACGAGAGGAATGAAGATCAAGCTGTCAGAACATGATCGGAAAGTCTTTAAGTTTTATCACCTTGAACGTCAAGTTTCTCTGTAGCTTGGATTACAGGGTAGTCTGCTTCAAGTTAAAGTTTTAAGATTTGTTCTTTTTTTAAAGAAAGTAATGAGATGAAGTTCTGATACTCGAGTAAATAGAAGTTTGGAAGAGGGAAAGGATTATTTTGTGTGATCATGCCTTAATGTGATGTCTCTGGAAGTCAAATTAAAGGACAAATATGGAGCTTTAAGAGCTTAATGTCCTCCACATTAAGAGTTGATTAAGCGGCAACCGTTTTCATCACCGGACATACTATTTATGAAGCATTATTTACTTCGTAACTGGATATAAATAACCCTAAAATGCACTTTACTTCCATGTTTCCATGCGAAACAAACAGGTTTGAGGCAGATTGGTGGCTGCTTTTCTGCACGTCCTCCCTCCTCTCGCAGGGCGTGGAGTTTAGAAAGTGCGCATGCCTGTCCACCGTCTGATGTGATGCCCTATGACAGGCTGAGACCTCGTTGGGCGCCACGTGCCCCTCTGCCCACGCCGCAAGCTCCTCCCCATCGCCCTTCCCCGTCCCCTCCCCCTCGCACATCACTGGGCAAAAAACCTCACTTTGCCGTCTCAGTGATGCGAGGCTCAGGACACAACCCCTAACGAAGGGCGCCCATTGGCTGAGCGGTGATGCGTCACCAAAATCGGCCTGGTTCTGAGCCTCGGAGACAAAAGGATTGGTGGGGAATGTGGGTGAGGTGGATCATTAGGGATGGAAGTGGGGGCTATGTCCCTTTTGTTTTACTTAGTTTTATCATCTGGACAATTCTCACAAAGGGGCATGAGATTGGACTCGGAGAGAGGTGGCCTTAACCGTCAAAACCCAAGTGATGGTTCGGTTTTGTAGATGTTTAAGAAGGCCTTTTAGAAAGCTTTTGTGAAAAACGATTATTCAAGAATGGCTGGAATTTGGAGCTGCAGGTGTGAACAAGAGACAAACAGGACTGTGAGGCTCTTTCTCAGATGACTGTCACCTTTAGCAAAGAGCAACTACCATAAACATGCTCAACTTGTGTGTGCATGATGAATCTGTAAAGCGTTGGGAGAGTTTGTTGTACCATCTTGTATATTAAATATGACAGGCTGTATAATAATGAAGATATTTTGGATTTTTTGAACTGATTCAACCGAAGCTCTATAATAAGAATTTTTAGCACTTTAGCTTTATTTTTTGTCAGAAATAATGTATGTACCCCTTTTCATTGGGGATAAAGTATTTGAGCCTCCAAAGGCATTCCCTCCCTCCTGTGAACATATTTCATGTTTTGCTGCTGCTTTTATCAATAAAGATATTAAGAATTGATATGTGCTCCATGTATTTTTGAACTATTGTCTTGTCATAAGCATACCGCGTCATAATGCATAAGAATTAGTCACCTTTGTTGCATTTAATCAGGCCTGGGTTAAGAAATCTTGAGGCGCTAGGCTACTAGCATTTGAGGCCGATGTTTGATCAATTTAAAACTGATATTTTCTCACCATGTTTCTGAAACTTCAAAATGAAGTCAGATAACATCAAACTGACAACAATAAAGGCATTAGAGAAGCAAAACAAAACACCAGAAAGCAAGTTTTGCTAGTTGCCTCTCTGTCTGACTACGGGCTGCTTCATTGTTGTTATTATTATCAGTTATTTTGAAAAAAATTGCGATCTTTTTCTGCTTCTTGACTATTTGCTGTTTTTTTTTCCTCTTAGTGTTTAGCTGCAGGTTTGGACACAAATGGGGCTTAAAAATAATATTTTTTAAGATGTTTTGCTGTCTTTCCTAGAGTATTCATCATGTTGAAGTGTCAGAAATAGTTTAACCTCTGCTTCTTTCTCCTCATTTTTACAAAAAAAATTCTTGGCAGACCTGACGAACAGACAGTTAATGCACATAAAAAGGTGTACTAGAGTCATAAAGAGGCACACATGTAGAATATAAACCACAGTCCTGCCGATCAGGGTCCTCAGCGGGCTGAGGAGTCGGCAGTGTGCACGTGCGCGGCTGCAGCATGTGCTGGGTGGAGGTTCACTCAGGGATGGCCTCTGCCCGGGGAGCTGCTGTTGTGACTGGCATCCAACGTGCCGACTACAGAGAACACAGTGTCTGTCAGGTCGCAGACTCCCCCGCCACGCAGCACAATCAGCAGCATCTGCTTTTATCTGATGCCACATTAACACCTTTAAAAAAAAGCCCTTTTAATTACTAAAAGTCTATTTTTTCAGTGATTAAGAAATCTATTTTTGTTTGCGAATGTGCCATATAGGAAACTTGCCATGCCCCAAAAACAATGCAATGTGCTATATAAGTTAACTTTATCATTTATAGGTTTCTGTTAGATAGTTGCTGTATCTCTGCCCTTTAACTTGCCAGGTCAGAGATGTAGGCCGCCATGTTCTGTCTCCTAATCTCACTCCGATATTTTTTTCTATCTCCCTACGGCTCCCTTTTCATTAGGATTTACTGAAAAGCAGCTTATCTCATCTGGACTCGAAGGGCTGTTTGTTTCTCTATTTATGGGCTCAAAGGTTTTTTCCCCACTGGGTTTATGATCATTTTGCTTCGTGACTGTTGTTAATTGATGTCATCCATTTAGAGCAGACAGAAACAAGAAAGTGTTACGGAAATATATAGCAGACAGAACTGTCCGTATCTTTACTTTACAGGATTATGCATTGTAAAAGAAGAATAACTGTAGTTAAAAATTGCAAGTTCAGTTGGGCCTTTCCACAGCCTGGTTACATAGAGTTTTTTCTCTGGTTCTTGTGTATTTAAAGTATCTCAGCCACATTATAGTAGTGAGGTTGTAGGGATGGAAATGTTGGTAAAACACAAAAACAAACTATTTTCCAGCTGAGTGAAATGCTACTAAGTAAACGTTAGCAACAAGCTAACCCGAGATGGTTAACATGTTAAACATTGTTAACATTGTCAATTTGGAGCAGGTTAGCATGCTGGCATTAGCAATAGCACGACTTCACAAAGCATTAAGCATGGATGCTTCCTTATATTTGTACTTGTATTACATGCTTTGTGTGTGAAATTCAACAGAGCAGTGTTGTCTCATATCATACTTGGTTGTGTACTTACCGCAAATGTGCATCGACTGTTCAGGTGCACCATCCAGTTCTGCATTTTTCCATAGCTGTCAGTGTAAATTGACTATGAAATGTTTGGACAGAAGAACACACATTTGTCTTGTTGAAACCTTAAACAAAAATTTTATTTAGCAGACACTGTTATCAAAAAGCGACATACATCTGATAACTTTTTCTGCTTTGTCGCAAAACCTGAAACAACCATCTGTCTGTCTGTGTCCGTGTCACCAGGAAACACATTGAGAGAACCATTTGCACACAACATGTTGCAAAACTTAAATGGAAATCACCCGAGGAGGAAGTCGTGACTTGGTTAACCACAGATATTCGTCACCGTCACGCAAGTTTGTGCCTGCACTATCGTGACAAATATATGATGCAACAATGCAGATGTTGAGTATTTTAAATGTTTGATGTCATCCTTCCTCCTTGCTGACACAGAATCAAAAATTTGGATATACTTGATTTATTACGACAGTCAATAGTTTTTTTGCTTATTTGAAGAATTTGCATTAATCAAGTGACACTTTCAGCTGTTTTAGTCACCTCCAACTGAGTCAAAACTGTCTCAGTACTTTCAGTGTTATCTATCTCTTTCTGAAATCACTCAACCAGTTCAGACCAGTCTTTTTGCTAATGAAAGCCTGAGAATGTTGTTTCAACACCCCACATGGTTTTCATGGGCACATTGTTTTGCTGAGCTGCTGCATGAGAGGAGCAGCGACAGTAAGCTGCTGATTTCCTGTCTGTATCGGTGGGGAATGTTTGTAAGAATACCGGCGGCTGTGAGAGCCCGAGCTGGGAATAGACGGTGGTTTGGAAATGATAGACTCTCAGTCTTATTTCTGTCATGAGCAGAAATAGAGACTGTGTTGTAAGGAGAACCTCAGTAGTTTTCTACTACTTTCTCCAGTATTCAAACACTAAGTTGCCTCTTTCTCCACAGCAGTGCTGTACTTAATAATTAGCTCAGTTAGAGGATATCTGACCCAAATGTCTGTCACTCTGAGGAAACAAGTTACTTCCTAGCAATACATCAACTTTCCAAGCTTCGTGTTATCATCAGGCCTTGACATATATCCCTTTGACATATAGCTTCCAGACATGTGACCTACTTTTTAACTGTAAACAGGATCCTATACAAGTTGTGACATGACACAGGACCCACTTACATTTATACACGTGAGCACTTTCCACTGTGACCCTGACTCCAAAGAATGATGTTCCCATACAGTGAAACTTTCTGTGTCTTTAATCCATATTTATGAAATTAAAGAATTGCTTAATTTAGAAAAGTTAGTCAAACTGCTTTAATTTCTTGGATTCAAACTAGAACTAGCTAATATCTTATCAGCACACTTCCTGGTGGTTAATGTGAACTAAAGCCCCTTTTCCACTGGACTTAAACCCACTATCAACCACTGACATCTGGCTTTTGTCTTTCATGCAAAAAAAGGTAACAATCTGCATTCATTTCTGGCACGAAATGACTTTGAACGACTCCAGGTCTGATTGACAGCAATGGACAGTTAGCGTTGAAACATGACAATCAAGCTAGTTATCGTCTCTTTTCAGCTGTAATACTGTTACTCTTTTACATCTCAGCCACAAATTCCATCCCTCTCCATTTAAGCAGCGCTCGAATATCTTTCCAAGTTCGGCTACACCGAGTTTGAAAGAGGCTGAATAAGAAACAGACACACAAAAGAAGTAATCACTGTAACATTTTAATTGGCTGCTATGGTGCTTTCTAGTGTTTACTATGCTTTGGATTATTATTTGTTTTATCATGGTAGGGCTAATTGTTTCTACCTAATATTCAGTTATGAGGTTTAATTTATACAAATCATGTTTTTTTATGTTAAATCTTGACCTAAAAAGTACCTAAAAGTACAATATTTCCCTTTAAAGTGTGGTGGAGTTGAAGTATAAAGTTCCATAAAAAGAAATACTCAAGTAAAGTACACGTAACTTGAAATTCTACTTAAGTACAGTACTTGAGTAAATATATTTAGTTACATTTTATCTCTCCTCACCATGTAAATTTTCACAGATTTCCAGGAGTGACACATTGCTCGTCCACGTGCAGATTTAGTCTCTGCACTACAGCTCATGTATCTCGTCCCTGTGTCAGCATGTTCTCCTGCTTATACCTGCATCTTTATGTTTTTTTATGAGTTTGCATGCCAGAGTGTTTATTTAGTGTTAATTCAAACAGGTGTTGTAACTTGGCTTACATTAAACAAACGTCTTGTTTGCTCATCACACCTTGCTGATGTCCAAATGAAACACCCACCGCTCTTTTTGACTCCTCTCTCTTTCTACACCCCTTTCTCCGTTTCCTCTTCTGTCACTGCTGTTATCTAGAACTCACCCGGCACCTGGTAGAGTTACACTAAAACCAGTAGCCGTTCCAGAGCGCCATACCAACGGCTGCTATAAAGAGACTGAATGATAGCTGTAACTGTCTAATCCTCTCATCTCGTCCTCGCTCCCCCTGAATCCCTCCATCTAATCTCCGCTGGCTGCAGCCCGTCTCTTCTTCACTGATCAGGCCAGCGGAGGTTACTTTAGGAGGGAACATTCGAGGAGAGCTGTTGATATCTGAGAGACTTGTGGCACGAGGGGCTTCATGTGCTGATTTTAAACTGTGTGACTGCATCCAGTTATTGAAACCACCAGGATAATTACAGCCATTGCACTCTAGTAAACTTTGTTGTGCACAAAGTGGCGCCTCATTGGTTAAAAGAACTTAATTGATCTCTTTGGCGAGGATGAGAGGAGTGCGTGTTCAGTCATGGCAGCAACACTTGATGTTATAAAGTTTAATGGATGGTTGTGATCGCTGAGATTGTTTAGCTGTGTTGCATAACCTGGTTCACAGGCTCCGTCATGCACACTTGTATGCTAACATGCTATCGCGTGCATGCACACAAGTACAGAGACGGCGCATACGTGTTTCATTTGAACACATAGAGTTTGGATTTCTTAACCTGATTATTATTAAGGAGATCTGTGCACAAAGTAATTCAAATAAAATCTGGACTTCGTGTGTATTGGGACAATGAACAGGTGATTCCATTTTGGTGATAGTTTCTCTGCTTCTCTTTGTCTTTTTTTGTGCTTTTACTGAGCATGCAGTGTGGTTCTCTGCAGGTCTTCAGAAAGTCAGAGTCAACTTAACAATTGCTTGTGAAGATCATTTCTCCCTCTGGGTGTCTACATGTTTATTTTTCTGATCCCTAAAGTAGTCAATCAGTAGTAATGTGTCTTTTTAGTGCAGGTCCAATGAAAAGTAATAGTTTGCTTCTGTGCACATGGAGGCATGTACGTATTAGAGTCTATCACATCTGTACAGCATCTTAGTTTAAAGCCCTCCGCTGTGAGCATGCATGTGTGTTTTCTTCCAGGCATCGACCTTTAAATTCCTGTCGAGCGAAACAGCAGGCGTCCTGTTGGAGAACTGCCTCCAGCTGCGCAGTAAAAACCTGCTTGTAACCACCTCGCAGCCGGTTTGAACAGGTTAAATCCTGACAGGAAGAAAAAGTCCTTAAGTGTGCACAGAGGAGCAAACATGAAAAGAGCTCCTGTGTCCTCAGGTTACTTACACATGTGAATGCAAAGTTTGATGTTTTCCTGTAAACACGTGTGACCCTGATCCTCCTCACTTAATGCTGCATGAAAGTCCCCACCCTGACACCAAACCAACACTGTGCATGTGCTGCTTTCTGCTCTCAGGTAGTTTACTTAATAATCCTGGAAAGCAAGAGTGCAGTCTTAATCCAGTGTGAACTGAGGAGACCACGACATGCCTTTTAAATATGGTAACAGTGTTAAACCGGAGAGTATCATCTCTCGTACAGTACATCATGTGAGTTCACAACAACAGCAGGTCTATATATATTTATATCGCCCTCGCCCTATATCACCCTGTGTAAACCACAGGTTCACCTGCCGTGACCTGTCACCCTCCGAAACATGTTCAAGGTGTTTCTTTTGTGTAACTTAATGGATGTTATCAAGTGCCACATGCACAGAACAGGGGTTACTTCTCCAGACAAAAGACACATATTTGAAAGCAGTAATGTCTCAGCAACTTACTGCTTTTTGTTCTAATATATTTTTTTACAGAGTTTTGTGTTTCCCTTTACATAAATCAAGACATTTCCACCATAAATTGGTGCATAGAAGTTTACCTGAATGCAGGAAATTAAGTGGTGCAAAAGTCCATCTGTGAGTTTTCAGCCTCTAAACAAAATATGTTCTATTTTTATTTGTTGGCTCGGCTAAAAGCAGAAACATGATGTGTTTATTTCGTTGTGAAAAGATTGTTTTTCTCCATTTTCAGCAGGTCCTGCTCCCCAACAATATCAATGCTTTTTTGTGTGTGTGTTAATTATTAATTTCTGTCTAATGTTGCATCTTATTTTATAGATTATCAATCAAGTTCATCATAGTACAAACAGATTTGTCGAATTCAGTCCTCTTAACAGTGACGGCTGGGCCTGATAAGATGTAGGAAGAAAGGTTAGACTTATTGGAATAAATAGGTGTCTGTAGATAAACTGTAGCAAACAAATATGGCAAACAAACAAATAAATCTTGTTTACCTTTTTTTAGGGTTATGTAGTTGCTGCTCACTTTTTGCTTACCTGGGCCGGATCCAGTGAGTTGAGGCTGATAAGTTAAAAAGCCGAAGGGGGAAAGGAGTTGGCAGTCTGCTGTGAGGCGGCAGCTTTCATTTGTTTGGT
>CAFUXE010000022.1:1244229-1256770 GCA_903364295.1 Serranus cabrilla | reverse complement strand
ATTAAGTTGTTTGAATTAACCCTACATTGGCAACAGTAAAATGCATTAAAAATAATAATACAATATATGTGGAATATATAAACCAGTCTGAGTGGGTCCATTCTGCAAAACAAGTACTTTTACTTTTGATACTAAAAGTACTTTTTGCTGCTGATTCTCAGTGGTGGATTGTTATTAAGTACATTTACTTAAGTACGTTTTGAGGTACTTGTACTTTACTTGAGTATTGTAACTTTATACTTTTACTCCACTACATTTAACTGACAGCTTTAGTTACTTTTCAGGACAAGATTTAACATGATCAATGTAATTAAAATAATCACACAATTTTATAAATTAAACCACATAACAATATATTAAGTTGTTAAAAATCCTTACCGTGACAACATTAAAATGCTGCTTAAATGAATGCATAATTGCAGATAATGCAATACTATATGTGGAATATATAAAACCATATTAGTGAGTCCATTCTGCAAAACAAGTACTTTAACTTTTGATAAGTACATTTTGATGCTGATACTTTCGTACTTTAAGTGCGTTTGGAATGCAGGACTTTTACTTGTAGTGCAGTAATTTAACAGTGTGGTATTAGTACTTTTACTTAACTAAAGGATCTGAAAACTTATTCCACCAGTGATGCTTTGTCATTTTCTGCCTTTTGAGATAAATGATGGAGAGTAGAGGATGAAAACTGAGGGTTTTATCTTAAAATATGAGAACTTTCTGAAGCCACAGGGCTGCTGTAGCAGCATCATCATCATCCTCCATCCATCTGTGCATAAACGTGTCGATAATGTGCATTTGTGTGCATCAGGGTTACAGGAGCCAGTCTACCAACACTGGCTGACAATAGACCTCTGGCTCTGGGAAAGAGACCCTCTGAAATATGCATGAGGAAATCCACACCTGTTTCCAGGTAACCAAGGCAGGGATTCTGAACCGTGACGCTGAATTTACTGTGTGTGTGTGTGTGTGAGTGTGTGTGTGAGTGCACGAACAGCACAGCTTCCCAGCTTTTTACCTGTTCAGACACTCTGGGGGGACGAAAGCAGCTGTCAGTTCCATCGGCTTTGACGAGACGAGACTTAATCTGAGCAGGAGGAACGCTATGAGACAGTGCGGGCCTCGGTGTTGAACACGTCCCCCCACTGAGCTGCAGAGAACTCTCTAACGCATGGAAACAAGTCAGAGTCGGTCCAAGTGAGTCGAGCTGAAGCTGGGAGCGGAGACTTGGTGGAGGGTGGACCACAGAGGCAGAAAGAGGTCTTCACAGGTCTTGCCCTGAGTGTCGAGCATCTGTTTGTGCAAGCATGAATCCGATGTGGAAAGTCTATAAGAGCAAAGTGCTGAAGACTCTAAACCCCGAGTATGAGGAGGACGCTGCAGAAGAGGTACAGAATTTTCTCCATCTTCATATATTAAAGTGGCAGAAAGTTGACGCGGCGGAGTCAGAAAGTCACCAGGTTTTGTTTGCTCATCATTTTTTATTCATCACAGGGTCAAATGAGCTTGTGAGGCTGTTGTGTTGGGAGCTTTGAGGCAGAAGTTAGGCCTACAACAAACTTCCTCTTGTGTATTTTGACAAGTTTAACCCCAGCCAGCTGAATTAGTAACTGATAAAAGTGTTAATATTGGCATGCAGATGTTATTTTCCAGTGTAGAAGATGAAATCCAATATCAGATACAATCACAGGACCAATAAACCAGCTTGAAACTGAAGTACTGTGCATGAAGGAAGCATTATAAGGCATGAAACCAGTGGTGGGAAGTAATAAAGTATCACATTTAGCGAAGTACTTTTCTTAAACACAGTTTTGAGGGACCATTTCCCTTTAATGCCACTTTATATTTCTGTTTGACGGTGTTTCAGAAGCAAATACTGCACACTTTACTCCATTACTTTTATTTTTTACAATCTTTTTAGCTGTTGACCCTTAATGCACATTGTCCCTTCTCAGATGGCTTCATTTAAATAACTGTTTAAGACCCTAATAGGTAAAAGTGTCCAATATTTCACCACTAAAGAGAAAAATCCAACAAACCTGCTTGACTTTGTGAAGCAGAACATTGTTTTTGTCCAAATTTACACCATTTATCATCTCATGAAGCCCATTTTTTTCAAAATTTGCACCTTTTAGATTGGTAAGCACTGGATTAAGCGACCAAATTGTATATAAAGTGACTGAAATAAGGTCCCTCTCCATCAGATACAACAGGAAAATACTTCTATTGAGTATTTCAATTGTTTTACTTGTACTTAAACTTCCCCACTGGTTTTCAGTCACCTGTGCTCCATCCAGGGTTTGGTACCAACGAAACAGGCACATCGTTGCGTTGACCCAGATCTCTGGAGGACTCAGAAACTCGATCCTGCACAGGAGCTGAACAAACGGATTAGTTGGCATTCCACCGACTGACTGACACGGGTGAACGGGGCAGATAGCCGGGGCCTCGGGGTGCACGCACAGCTTCAAACGGCATCTACAGGGACGGCCGGGAACACTGTGTGTGCTGGGACAGATAGTTTCCATTTGGAGGGATGTGCAGAACCGAGTCTGCATTGCTCCACCTGTGAAATATGAGACTACTAAAGAGTGTCACTATGACCGCCTGTCAAAACAAACACAGACGGGGAAATACAATTCTAAAACTATCAAACAAATAACAACACTGCTGTAACTTCAGGCTCCAGTGTCTCTATATCTGTAACCTTAAAGAACATTTCTTGGGTCTTGCTTGTTTGCTGCAGTATCCACATTATGCACTAGATGGCGACAAATGTGCACAAATCCTGGTTTGGTTCCTTCTTCAACCTTTCTGTCTTGTTTTCTGCTGCTGCAGGTCACAGAGGTGGAGAATGACATGAGCCCGGTGCAGGAGGATGAAGGACCCAACGCTGTTTCCCAGCTGGCCAAGAAGGTGTGTTTAAGACGACTCTGTTTAGGACATTTTATAAACATAGAAAAGTACTGAAGTCAAGATAAATATAGTTTATAATGTGCTCATATAACAATTAAAACACACCCAGCATCTTCAGAGTGGTATCAGTAATGTGCATTATCATAATAAGTGGTTGTACAATCATTTTCTAAAAGTCTTTCTCCCTAAATATTAGAAGATCCTTCTCTAACTGATCCACTGAAACCACCTGAATGTAAACCTCTGACCTTTGACCCTGTGTGTACAGATGCAGGGGGCCGGGACTAAAAGCTGGAACAGACTATCCTCCCTCTTCAACAAAGACGATGAACACCAGCTTCTAGAGGAGACTGAGAGCCCGCCGGTCGCCGACCAGTGAGTGGAAATCTCTTTTTTTGTTAACATCCGTCCTTCTGGTGCCGTCTGTGGGGTTTCTGTGTGATGTGTGTATTCAGAGTTTTCATTATAAGACTCTTCAATGAAGCCTAAATAATGTTAAATAAAATATAAATAAAACTCTAAGAAATGTCTCTCTGAATCCTCAGTCCACTTGCAGTTAAGCCGGAGGAGCCTCCACGGCCCGCTAAGCGCAATGCATTCTGGGATAACTTTGCAGCCAACTGGGCTGCCAAGAAGCAGGCGGAAGCTGCAGCCGCCGCCACCGCTGCTGCAGGGAACGAGGCGGCTGCAGGTCAGTGTGAGGAGGTGGTGACCCAGGCTGGAGGGGAGGAGAGCCAGGACGGGCAGATCGCTCAGGGAGAGGAGAGCGAAGGAGGAGGAGGAGGACGGAGCAGCAACAACAGCTTCTCCAAATATGTCTCTCTGGGAGGAGGAGGAGGAGGAGGAGGAGGAGGAGGCGGGGACGCATCCTTCAAGTGGAACTTTGTCACCAGCAAGCTGGCAGAGCTGAAGACCAAAAGCAACTAGTGGGAGGAATCTGGAGAACTTAAACAGTATGATGTTAGATCAGGAGGAAGTTTAGGAGGATATATTTTACACAGGGTGTCCTGTAACTAAACTGTGCAGCTATTGTAGAAGTCCCTTTTTATCTAAACTAATGCACAATCTCAACAAAGTTACAAAAAAACAGATTTTTTAACCTTTACACAATTTTACGCCCACATACTCACAGGAGACAAACAGAGAATAGTTTTAAACTGTTTTTTTTATTAAAAATTTTAAGAGAAAGAAAGGATTATATTATGAAAGAAGGCATAAATCAAACCTGAAGATTAAATCTGTACTCTGAAATAGGGCTGTCAGGATATCAGATCTTTACGACAAAATTATAATTCACAATAATACAAAAACAAATTCCACAGTAAAATGAATCTTTAACTTTTTACATAAGAGTCTTTGAGTATAACCAGCTGTGGAAGAAGTATTCAGATCCCTTACTGCAGTAAAAGTACTAATACCACACGGCAAAAATACTACAAGTTAAACTCCTGCATTCAAAACTGAACTAAAGTAACAAAAGTATCGGCATTAAAATGTGCAAAAAGTATCAAAAGTTAAAGTACCTTTAATGCAGAACAATCCCACTCAAATTGTATTAAATATTCCAAATATATTATAAGATTATTATGTTTTACGGATTCGTGTAAGCAGCATTTTACTGATGTCAAGGCAGGGATAATCTTATACGTTATCCACTACATATCTGTGGTTTTCATGTTAAATCGTAACCTGAAATGTAACTAAAGCTGGCAGCTAATCACAGTGGAGTAAAAAGTATAATATTTGCCTCTAAAATGTGGTGGAGTAGAAGTATAAAGCTGCATAAATGGAAATAATCAAGCACTCAAAATTATGCAAAAAAGTACTTGAGTAAATGTACTTAGTTACACTCCAATACTGACTTTAACTGTACAAAAAGAATAATTACAATTACAGGTGAATTAATAAACAAAAAAAAAGCCATTAATAAAATATCAACTGAAACATGTCACTAAAATATAACATCATCCCTTCTATGTTATACATACTTTAAGTATAAATGAGTTAAAAGGGGACTTCTTAAATAGCTTGTACTTAAAGACAGTTATACTAATTGATACAGTGATTTATTATTCTGCCTACAGAGCCGATTTCTGCCTCTGTACTGCAGCATGTAGCCGGCAGTGTAACAGCAGTGAATCCACTTTATCTGGTGTCGACCCTGGTTCACAGGCTGCACGACACTGACCGATTTCTTGGGGTTTTGTGTCGATATCGACCTACTCAAAGCGCTTTTCAAACCACAAAAAGCGGCTTTCATACCTGTCGGCAAACTTGATCTAATCTGTAGTTTAGCAACAACCAGATTAAGAGATTAAAGGAGGTGATAGCCGGATTAGTGGAGGATTATCTCACCTAACCTGTGCAGAGGGCAGGGATTTAACAGATTTAACATACATAACATAAGCATTTATAAAGCGCTGTTTCTCTCCTCGGACATCTGGAAAAAGGGGAAATGTGCTGCACGATTATATGAAACGTGTGAAATATGAATGTGTGTGTGTGGCGAGATAACGTCAGGTGCTCCGACATGATGACTTAACTGACTTTAGTTTCCTGATTGTGACTGAGGCTGTGCAAAGTGTGAGTTTTTAACATTCCTAATGTTGTGACATGAAAGGCTTAAAATATTATTTTATCTCCGATTTTGGTTTTTGTTGTATGTTTTATTCTGTTGTTTTGTTTTCTGGTATGCTGTAATAAAGCATTAAAAGTTCTGACAAAGCTTGAAAACAGTACATTTCATTTGTTCCGCCAAAGAAAAACAATGTATATATAAAAGTTATGGACGTCTCTATCTACAGAGACTCTTTCCTCTGCCTGTAATTTCTCTTTTCTCTTCATTTTGTTGTGTTCCAGATGTTTCTGGGCATCAGTCTTTGGGCTCCAACTGCTGGTAGGTCAGTAGGTCGTCATCTATTAATGTCTGTCGTTTAGTGGAGCCCTCTACTGGCAAAAGTAATTGTGAATGAGGTCGCGAAGGGGGAAGTGACGTGAGAAATCTTCAGGTGGGTGAAAGGAGTCGATGAACGGGTCAAACAAACGGTGGATTTTCACTCAGGAGACCATGTGAAACTACAAATGAACAATTTTATTTGAGGTAATGTGACTTAACTTCAGTGCTTCAATACATCTACTAGCTAACTATATCTATTATGTCCTCATAGCGGCTTCATTTTTAGCATTAATGTGCAGTTGTTTTGCTTTTTAAAGCATGTTTTATAACATCTTACCAGGTACTTTTTAGCGTTAACTTTAAGTAGTTTTTTTTGCCCAAATCGAAGTAAACGGCTTAAACTTAAAGAAGTCCATTAAATGGGCAGAGAAATCTATTTAATCTACCTATTTCAATAAGTAGATGAACCTACTAGAAGGTAGAATAGGCTCCTACTTACCCAGAGTTATGGAAATATCTAATCAAATTGGGTGCTAGTTGAGGGACTTTAGAAGAAAAATTAACAATTACTAATTATTTAGCTACAAACCATTTATTATTATTTATTTATTTATTTATTTATTTATTTATTTATTCATTTATTTATTTATTTATTTATTTTAAATAACTTTATTCTGGGTTATAATAGTATACAGTCATACCACTTATTCCCAAGATAACATCACAGAAGAACCACATGATGGACCAAAAAAAAGAAAAAACACAGAAAAAGAAAGGCAAAACTAATTAACATTATAGACTCGACAGATCACCAAATAATTGGTAGATATCAAATTTTAAAAAAAGCGTTAGATGACATCACATGAGGATCAGCGGCAGGTGAAAGGTCATCATGTGACCTCCGTTTCTCTAACGTGCAGCTGTGACGCAGGACGCTGCAGACGCGCGCGGGGACGTTGAGATGGTGAGTTTTGTTTGATTGATTATCACGTTTTATTTACAGTCTTTGCAGCGTTACGCAGCGTTTTATCTGATTATTAGGATCGATAGTTGGCGCGCGCAGTGACGCTCACCTGTGTGAACTCTCTGGTTGATATTATGGATGTTATATTATTGTTTACCTGTACGCTGAAGCTGTGGTGTTGCTGCTGGAGGACTCTGAATCATTAGCATGCTTATATCTTTCTGCATTTGGTGTTTGTTCAGCCTTTTAGGATTTAAGTGAAGTTTTGCTGCATAATGAGTCATTAGCTGTAATAAGTCCACGTGTTAGATTCATGCATTGAAACTTTCTGATGTGGAAGAAACTTTAAATCTGCTTTTTGTGTTTATTTTTTGTCATCATTCAACTCTGAGCTTTGTCATACTGTAAACATTTATGTATGCTGAGAAATAAGTCACGTGTCTATGACATGTGCATCGTATTATTAACAATCTTAACATTTTCTGATGTGTTTTGGTGTTTTCCACACTATTGTCGTCAGTTTTTCATTACTTTTTATATATATTTGACAAGCAAATGCAGTTCACTATATCTAAAGTCAGGTTTTAAAGGTTCAGAATATCATTAAATTCACTTTTGAGTTTAGTTTAGAGTCTATCACTCTATTTTGTTTTTTTTTATATTTCTTGTTCTGCATCTTTTACGCCACAAGAAGGCAGAGTAGTACCAGGATGTGCCGATTTTAAATGAGGGTAAATAAATGTATGCTTGTTAAATCTAAAATACTAACTTGCTAAGCTGTTAACTAATGACATAATTGCATGTTTTCTTTAAGTTTCTTTCATAATCAATTCTGTTGATTTTTGTAAATATATACACTCCTTCTGATAGGATGTATTCTTTTTATACGGTATCCAGACTTTTTTGGAATCAGTTTTGAAACTTTTGATTAATAATAATAAAGATAACATTACATTGCATTTATATGGCACCCTTCTTAAACCCAAAATACAGCAATAAATAGATCAGAAAGACGGTTATAAGCAGCTAATTTCAAGTATTTATGCACATAAGTGCATATAAATAAAATAAAAGCAAAGGGATTTATACTTCCTGTATTTTCACATCTGTGTTAATGAAAAGTTTTACAGTAACTTTACTCTATATTAGTTTGACTAACAGATGGATGCATAGCAACTACATCTGGATCCGACTGATCCTATATGAATATTTAAAAAAGGACAAAAACCTACAACTTTAATTTTATCTGGATATTTAATCTGGATCCTGCTGTTCTCCCTCTGACCAGCAGGGGGAACCCTTTGCTTTCTGACTGTTGTCTCCTCTCTTGTCTGTCTTGATTCACACTGAAGCATCCTTTGTAAAAGAGCCAAAAACATGATTATATTCACTGTCTGTAATATTATCATCTTTATTTTTCCTCTCCTTCACTTCCTGTGTTCTTATCCGCCTCATCTACACCCATTTCCCTTCTCGCTGTGCCGCGCTTCCTCTGATACAACACCGCTTCCTTTTTTAATTCATCAGCCTTTGTTGACGTTTCCATTTGAATTTGACAGTACACCCTCAATAAAAGTCCCAGATTACGTGAGCACATGTACCCAAAGCTCGGGTTCATGCTTTTTATAGCTGACCAGCCTCCATTATTTCCATGTGCTGCCAGCGTCAGTCAGATTTCAGGGCTGTCAGCGTGGATCCTGTGAAGCTCTGAGAGTCTCAGTGGTTCTGTCCAGACCTCCACAGTTGTCAGTCTCACTTTGAGTCAGAGCAGATCTTTCCCCCCCTGCTCACAACTCTGCTACACGTTCTGCCTGTTTTGGATTTATTTACGTAACGTTTCTGTGTCAGAGACCATTAAACAAGCCCGGGAGGTGAATCTATTCCACAAAAGCTGATTGTCATCGTCAGAGTAAGAGCTGATGGCGGCTCCGGAGCATCAGAGCTGAGGTTCATGTTGCAGTATTTCATGACACCGAGTGAGCAGCGCTCAGTGGGAAATGGGGTTTGTAGAGCATGAAAGCATCAGAAAGTGAACAGTTCTGGTTGGAAGTCTGTGCAGGGGGATGAGAAGCCTCTTCACATCCTGAGTCACATTTAAAATGTGTCTCCGAGGCTCTCAAATAATTTATTATCAACGGGAAAAACACGATTTTTACTTGGTTTATAAGCTGGGATAAAATGAGGAGATACTTTTCACATACTTATTTTTTCTGTATGGTGATAATCACCAGTGATATCCAAGGATTATTCTTTTTTTCTTTCCTTTTTTGTGGCATTTTTCAGCTTTATTAGACAGTGACAGAGTGAATAAAAACCAGGTCCACTGCAACAAGGACTCATTGAGTCATTTGATCCATTACTCATATAAAAATATGGCTAATATGAAGTTTATACAGTTTTATATGAACATATATACATTTTTTACGTCGTCTTCACATCCGCTTCCCTTTGTCACATTAACACACACCTTTCTGACTTTATCTCTGCACTTTACACACATTCTGTTTGTACTTCATACTGTGAACTTTTGCCCTCCTCCTGGTTAATGATCTGCACGTTTCTGCATAAAACCGCTACTTGTTCGCTCAAGAGATAGACGTACAATAAATAAGATAAAATAGATTAAATGATCTGATTCTGGTTTGGCTTTGAGTGGCGATAAATGAAACCGCTTCCTGGATGGATTTGTGTTGTCTTTTAGTTCATGTTTGATCATTTTTAATGTACGCTTCCATCGATGCTGCCATTGACGTCTGATAACTCCCTCTATATGAAATCACGGTTGATGGATTTGCCCCGTGCTCACAAGCAGGAACTCCCACTTTTAGTTGCGTTTCATTGTATTTTTTTCTATTTTGAGGTGAGAGATGTTTAAACTCTGAGCTGTCTGGAAACGCAGCATCGTTGTCAAGGAGATTTTGATCCGTCAGGAGGAGAAATCGTACCTTTTTTACTCTCTTTGATCCGAATTGATTAACTCATTCATTCATTATCCTGAACCAACTATCTGCACTCTGGTCACTGGATGCTTGCTCTCATTTACTCCTATGGGCAGTTTAGAGTCACCTAAGCTGCATGTTTTTGTACTGTGGGAGGAAGCCGGAGAGAACGTGCAGACTCCACACAGAAGAGCTGCTGTAGATCAGAATGAAAGTCCTGAAAAGATCCAGCTCTCTCATGCACACACACACACCCTCACACACACACACCAGCATTCATTTGTCTTTTCAAACAGGTGTGTGTGTGACCCCGTCTCTCTGGCCTTTGCCATTTGTCTCACTTTTGGCTCTGCAGCACAAACATCTCCCGCCCCTCCTCCCACACGGAAAAACATTCAGACACGGGACTTTCTTTTTTCTGTCGATGAACAGCGATGACTAAAGCGCTTCACACCTCGCCCCGGGCTCTGTTCCACGCACTGTAATTACTTCAAACAAAAGCGGCCCACAGTCGCTGTGTGAGCCTGCGTTAATTGTTGCACACAGCCCACAATGCTGTTCTTTCTCTGTGCTGGACAGGAGACAACACAGTTAAATCTGTTTACATCCAAGACTGTCTTTTGTGGTGGGATTATCTTTGTCATTATGATCACATACAGCCATTATAAGCGCTAATCATGGCAACAGGTTAATGCTACAAAGGTGTAGTGGCTCTTAATGGAGGTTTTTTTATCAGGTTTTAAGTGTAGAAATAGATTTTTCTTATACATAGATGCTTTCTTAATCCACGGAGGGAAATTTGGTGACACAAAACTCAATTCTTTGTTGCTGAAAAGACTTCTCATGAGGTCAGCGGGATTATTTTAGAGACACAATACAGAATTATGATTTGGGGTCGAGCTGCTATGTGATTATGTTGTATGTTGAAGTTGTATTTCCAGCGTCCGTGCCTTTGTGGCTCCTGAGACGTGAATAATGCAGCCAAAGTGAGCAGACTGCTCCCGGTTTGAGAAAGTTTGTCTTCCAGATTACAGCTCGCGGTCTCCAGTTTGTAAAGCGTGTGAAACGAGGCCCCGAGGTGTCGTCTCTTCATCTTGTTTTGTCTGTAAAATCTGAGATCAGAAGTGAGTCGGGGGGTGAAGTTTTACAGGTGGAGTTATGGAAAACAGGGAAACTAAAATTTGACACACACACACATTTGTGAACATAAAAGCCCTCACAGACAGACAGACATGTCTGGTAGCACTCAGGTATGACGACTGCGTCTCAGCAGACGCGGTGACTCACACACTTCCAGCAGCGGTCCCATCTGGAAACCGACCTGCGGGTGCAAAGATGTACACAAAAACACTCTGTCTGAGGATTTCTTACCTACGACTGCCACACCTGCTTGAGGCAAGAATGTGGCAACTCGTCTGTGGAAGCAGACTGAAAAATACCAGTAAATAACACACTCGTCTCCCCTACTGCACATCTGATTAGAAGTCTATGAGGGTGGAAAGACCCGACTTATAAGCTCTCTTTATCCGTATACCTCCCATTTTAGAGACAGTTATTTTAGAAATACACATTTTTTCAACTAAGGAGTTTTCTTCTTAGTTCATCTGAGCTGAAGAACAGACTGAAGCAGGACATTAAAGCAAAAAGAGAAGATAGCAGCAGTTCAGGGTCAGTATAGCATGAAATATTTAACATGTTAGGCTTTATTATATCCGTATATATACATTGAAGGCGGGGCTGTGGCTCAGGAGCAACAAGATCTTCAACCTAAACAACAGAACAGGTTGTTTGTCAGTAGCACCCACAGTGACCCATGTGAGCGTTTTGCAGTTCGCAGTACAGATTGTTCTAAAAAATATTGCACACGTCATTATATGTACACGGTTGTAAAAACCAAAAAGGCTGCAGTTTTGTTAGATTTAGGCCTTAAAACCACTGATCTACGTTTAGTGAAAAACATCCCGGTAAGGTGTTATAAAAGACGGTTTAAACACTGAATAAATTGTTGTCGAAAGTTACGTTAAAACGTGATGCATGGAGCTTTACTGATGTTTAAATCACATTGTTTACCTTTATTGTCCTTCTGACTTCTGTCATTTACACTCCGACTATTGATCGTATTTTCCTACCTGTACAAACAACCTATGTAGTCGTTTTGAGGAGTCCGTAGACAAGCCTTTCATTCATGCACTGTGAAAATCAACCAGACTAAATATAAAATGAACCAAAAGTATCAATTTCACTCTATTCGGACTAACCAAACAGACTTGGGCTGTAAACTTAGTCTAATTATTTTCTTATTCTAACCTAGAACTAGACGTCATCTTGTTGAACCTTAACAAAGTAGTCAAAAAAAAAGGTTTTTATCAGAAATTAAGTGTATTTAACGTGTTTATTAGCTCTCAAGGATAAACACAGTTTGGTGAGTAGGTTCACAGAAGTAAGACTAAGTTAACGAGAAGTAATCTTGCAACAGTTTTATCTTTCATTTCATTCATCATCAACATTGCTACATGGAGCATTTCAAAGCAACATCTATTTGTATTGTGAACCATTACTTCAAGTAGATTTAACTTTCTAATCGACCACACGATATAAAATATCTCCAGATGCTGCTAATCTCTTCTCTGATGCTTCTTCTTGTTTACAGTGATTATTTATTTGAATGTCCTGAGAGTAAAGTGCTCATATTTAACTGGACGTGTCTGTCAGCTGCTGCACAGAGGTCGTGTTACAGGCAGAGGAGCGTCGGAGATTAGCTGTAACTTTGCACCAGACGACACTCTGATAGTTTTATCAGCTCGAAGCAGGAGATCACCC
>CAFUXE010000022.1:1226082-1236476 GCA_903364295.1 Serranus cabrilla | reverse complement strand
TCAAAATTTCTGTCCAAACCCTGTAGTTAGCATTAATTAGCTAGCTACGATTTATAGAACCTTCTGCTGACAAAACTACAAACTTGGCAGCCATTGGCCAGAAATGACAAACATTTTATTGTGAAATCAAAGACCGGCTACTTAAAGAATCTCTAAATATGCTTAATATGCTGTGGATATAATCCTGAACTTCTTATTTTCTGTGTGAAAACAAAAAGCTTGACAGGCTGGAGTGAAGTTTGGGGATTGGTGATTTGGAGTGCTGCAGACAGAGACTGATCTACTCTCCAGTGGTTCTGCTTTTAAGTCTGCAAAGCTTTCTTTGCTCTCCACAGCCTGAAGGTTTCAGTCTGAGCCTGGACTCAGTCTGTCTGCACTGTAGCAGAGATCAAACTGTAATCTGTGCTGCAAAAAAAGTGAAAACCTGCAGGCCCTGTGCTTTAAGATGTTTGTGAAAAAAAAAACAGCAAACGGAAATTATTCCATTTAACAATGAGGAACATTTGCATGTCAGATTAATCTGAAAAGCATTCACACCGACCTTGAACACTGTTGTTGCACAAAAAGTAGAATAGAGTGAGGAAAACTGGAAACCATAAAAAAATTATAATAGTTGCCTATATTGTAATGTTTTTTAGTACCTCTTTATGAGTTCAGCAAATGGGAAATAAAATAAAACAAATGCAGCTTTAATTTGGAATTATATTTACTTTTAAATGCAGTTTACACATTCAGTAACTGGACAAGTTAAAGTAAAACTCAAGGTGGTTTTATTTAATATTTGGTGTCTGGATTCTACAAACTTCAGGTCTGAGGAGATTCACTGCTACTGTTACTCTGCATGTTTAGTATCACTGTCCTGCTGCAGGAAGTCCTGTTGTTTTTGTAATCATGAAATGCATTGATTTTATGTCTTAAGGAGCCTGTGAAACAGTTGTATTTAGTGTTTTGTTCCTCTGGAGGAGTTTTGTCAAGCCTGAGAAAATTATTGGAGTGATATAACTTAGGTTTCTTGACTTGGAAACAAGTTATATGCAGCATATTGTCTTTGTTAAAAACTAGTAATTGAAAGATGTCTGTATCTTACAACAGAAGCTATCAAACTGCATTGTGGGATTTGTAGGATTTCATATTTTGACCTACTGTGCTTGCACCAGTCCCTGTTAAGGTAGATTATAGCTGCATATAATTAATTATTATATTATTATATCCTGCAAACATCTTGATAACTGCACAGTCTAAGGACTTCACCGTCAGTGAGGGCTTGTTCGAGGAGGAGGAGGAGCCGAGGCAGACTATTTGAAGTTGCGGATGATTTGTCTTTTTAAACATACATTTTCCCAAACAAATTTAACTGTCTGTGGAACACATCAAAGCTGCCATCTAAAAAGGAAAAAGGCCTGTCATTGGCTGTGCCCGGGCCATATTGTGAACATATGTCCCCAGGAGACGCTTTTCCCCCGTTTTTTAGTGAATACATCAAGACCTGAAAGTGAAAGAGAGTGAACGAAAACCGTAGGGGTGCAGCAAAGGCCCCAATAAAGACACTGTATCGAGCAGTTTGGGTTCTGAACTCTGTGGCCTCGTGGGAGTCGAATATCAGAGCCGGAGAAGTGTAGATGAATGTTTTCATGGATGCAGACGGGGAGCGAGAGCCAGCTGTCGACCTGATGTTTTCTTGTTCCCACATGACTGGGAATAGATCTGACTGTGTGATTAGGCTGCTTTCTCACTACCCAGTGGCCTAAAATGATTTCACAGCGAAGCAAACTGTAACTGTACGAGATGAAGGGTAGATTTACATACAAGATGTACTGAAAAAATAATAATTTTCAACTTTGACAAGAGGAGAAAACACTCATTTTTGAACGTCTGCACACACCCATGTTTCTGGCCTCTGTTAGGGTGGCATGTTGGAGTGGTAATCACAGAGTCTGTCTGCTCTGTAACAGCAAGTTTGAATCCTGGATAGTTATTTGCCCGTCAACAGCTGGTTGGTCATCAAGCCTTTAAGCAAAGCTCTCGCATGCTCCCACTTGGTAGTTGCAGCTTTATTCCACATATGCATGTAAGTTAACTGATCATTTGAAGGAAACGTATAATAAAATTGGATGGATGTAATCTTTTCAGGGATTCAAACTGAGTTACTGGGACTTTGACACCCAAATTAAACTTAGTGCATAGCAGAAATTCTGGTTTGCAACCAAAAGAAAGCTGACTTTGATGGCCGCTTGCCGCCCTGCTCACCAACATCATCACTAAGATGTCGTGCGGCTGACTGTGGGTTTTTGATTTACCCCCTTTAGTTTTATTATAAACCTGTTTACTTCTTGTTAGGAGGAACATCTGTTCTCGGAGTATCTCCTCTCACAGGGACTCGCAAACTCCTCCAACCAGCATAAATTACTTTTAATTAGAGTATGCTGGTATTCACAGTGACATGTTATAGTTAGTTATCTGCAAAACTGCCAAAATAAACATTTTCTTCTCTAGATTTGTAATAATTAGTAGCTTTTTCTATCAGAATATTGGCAAATTATGTCACAAAAAATCTGATAATCTTATATCTCAAGATGATGCAGCATAAAACTCTATAACTTTACATCTCTGACTTCTCAATCTTTCTTTAAAACACAATTAAAACCATTCACCACAAGATCTTTGCTAAATGTTTGTTACATTCTTCTCCACCATATGGGAAGCATACAGTATGAATATTGTTTAAATATACTTTACACTGAGAACTTTCCCTTTTCTCACAGCAAAACATAAAATAAACCTTCATAATCTGCTCTCCATGCAGGTGAAAACAAACACAGAGGATTATTTGCAGCTCTGCTGAGCTTTCGACCACACAGCATCAATCCCGGCGATCCAAAACACTGGACGTGTCACAATACAGAACATTAATTTCTGTCCTTCCTGTTACAACAAATAAAAGTCTTATGTTAGCTTGCTTATAATGTAGAGGCTGCTCAAAATATGTGAATGGATTTTATGTTCATGATCCGACAGAACACCTAATCCATTAACATTTCTTCTGCTGTATCAGTCACAGTGTAGTTGTACAAAATGTCACTCAAAAAGTTGTGTAGCAACCAGGAAGAGACTCAAAATTCCCACAATGACTGCAGAAACACACAGAGAGGAAACAAAAGTACCAAAGCAACTACAAACAGATGCAAAACAGCAGCAAAGAGACTGAAAATGACTGCAAAAAGTCATGCAAAACTATTTCACAGTGAGACAAACTAACTACACAACAACAGAAAAGAGGCTTTGTGTTTAAGGAAGCTGCTACCTGAAGATGTGTAAATTATACTGGAAGTTTCTGGGAATCTACTGTGTTGCTCTGACTCCTTTTTATAGGGGAAACGAGTTACAGGAGAAGCAGATTACTCGATTTTTGTGCTGACAAGTGCTGCAGCCTGCCAGGGATTAGCTGCCTGTTAGTAACTGGAAGTTCTTTACTAGTGCTGACTCAGCGAGAGAGGAGGAGGCCGGCAGCTTTGCCGTTGGATAACTTAGTGTTTCACTGTAGTGGAAAACTACAGGGATATCGGGATTGTTTTCAGAGAGGGCTCATTCATGCATGGTTACACTACAGTATTTATCTAAACTAATCAATAGCGGAAAGATTTTCTTGATGAAATTTACGCAAATATATTTGAATATTGAGTTTCACTTCCTTCCTTCTTCAACAATGAGGGTCAGCTGACCTCACTGAGAATAAAACATCAAACTTTTGTCTCCTTTTCGTGTAAGTTTCCGTTGAAGCAGAGCCCCTCCGGCAGTCTCTGCTGACGTCAGATAGTTATTTGAAGAGGACCTGTGGCTCCTGGTCAGGTTTCCCACAGGCCCACAGCTCAGCCCATCTCCCTGACCCCCTGGGAAGCAGAGGTCACGCATGAGAGAAGGGGAACGAAAAGGGCCACTCCTCTGATTTATGACCTGACGCAGCCATAGGATACCTCCAGCTCAGGGATGGTTTTTGTTACGGCGGTGGGGGCACAGACTCCCCCTCACCTCCTCCTCCTGCCAACGGCGGTTTAAGATTTCAGCCGTATCCAAGAGAAAGCTTGGCATTCGGAGCTTTGTGGTGCGTTCGGACAATAAGCAGGTACTTTGTTCCCTTCTGACTGGTAGGTTGCATCTCCAGATGTAAGCCAGCTGTTGCTCTTTGGATTCAGCGTTGCATAACTGATTCGACTGCTGCTGTCTTGGATCATTCCAAACATTCCTTGGAATCACTTATGAGGATTTTATTTTAGTCTTCCAGTTGTGAGTCTGTGACTGTATCAAATCAAACTGCAGGGTCACGTCCTGGTGCCCTCTCGGAGTTTATAAACTGCCTACAGGTCGAACATTTTAAATTTGAACTATTTACACGCAACTTGTTTGGAATTCAGTTGCACATGTAACCTTTTGATAAACGTCGGAGGACCGGTGTTGTTTGCTCACCCATCGTGGTGAAATAAGTATTCAGATCTCTTACTAAAGTAAAAGTACAAATACCACACTGTGAAATTACTCCACTACAAATAAAAGTCCTGCATTCAAAGTACAAAAGTACCAACACCAAAATGTACTTAAATATCAAAAGTAGAAGTTCTTGTTATGCAGAATGGGCCCACTCAGGTTGTTATATAAACTCTAAATATATTATTAGATTATTTGTATTGATGCATTTATGAAAGCAGAGTTTTCATGTTGTAAACAGGGCTGGTTTTAACTACTTCATATACTGTCTAATCACTTTAAACTTTATGCATTTCATGTTAAATCCTCACCTGAAAAGTAACTAAAACTGTGTAGTAATGGAGTAAAAGACGTGATATCTGCCTCTTATTACCTGTTTTTTCGCCTGTGCTTTGTCCTTTTTAGCTTTTTTTTAATTCTTGGGTCAGATCTTCTCCTTTTCTCTTTGCTGATCCTGCCTCAGTATCAGCCATAACCACCTAATATACCATGAAAAAGAAATTTCTCTTGTGGAAAAATCTCCTGCTTCCTTTTAGGTCGCCATCATTTTACTCACTTCCTAACTTTGCCTGAAAAAATGTAAACATAAACTCTTCAAGTCCATAAATTCTTTCATCTATTCTCACAGGGAGCTGGACCTGAGGACAGGCATTAAGAAGAACTTAATATGATCTCATTTGTTTATGTAGGTCATATAGAGGCATCAGTACCATGTTGAGAGTGTTTTATATGTAGTATAACTACTGTACAATATGCAGGACTGCTTATAGCTGATGTAACGCAAAGAAAACACACTTGTTTGTATCACTGAGCACTTAAATTATCTCACTTGTTCTGTGTTCGAGGAGCTCTTTCTGCAGCACATTTTCCAGCTCTGAGTGGGAGCTGAAGTTTCTGTTTTGTATTGCAACGTGGGACCAGAGTGCTTATTTATTATGCACACTGACATCTCTCAGTATACTTAATTTTGCAGCTTTTCCAATGTTTTGGGAATAAATCCTTAAAACCTACGTAGTCAGGAACTGGGGCACACTCTCCTCACCAGTAACTTCAGCTCCACCTCTGCTGCTGAGCCGCGGCGTCCCCTGTGCTCGGAGCTTTCTGATGCATCAGGCACATCACTGATGAAACGCTGTCTTGGTAACAGCTGCTAATTGGCCATCGTGTTTTTATTCTTGCACTGGCAGATCATACAGACCTTTGTGCTAGTTTTGTGTGTTCAGCCTCTCTGTCCCTGAGTCATGAACCGAGCGTCTCTCAAGCGTAGGCACCCACAGTCTGCTGGAGCTGCTGGCGCAGAAGAACTAGGCCAGATTTGACACACTTCACAACCCATGCTAACCCTGACACACATTATTGCTTCTCAGAGCACACGAGGAAAAAAAATCCCAGTCGTAGTTGGAGGCCAGTCAGACACAAAGTGATAGTATTTGACTGGAGTTGTTGTCAAACAGCTGCACTGGAGGTTTTTAGCCCAAAAGAAGCTCATGTGCTGTGTGCTTCTGCGATGTGACACTGAAAAAAATCTTGTTATGACAGTTGCCAGAAGCGTTCAAGACCGCAGTGAGTTTAAAACTGCAGGCGAAAAGGGAATCAGATTGTCATTTGTTTCCCTAGAAAATGAGTCTGTTATGCTTCTGTGGTAGTCGGACACAAAATGTAAAGCCACATGTGGATTACAGGCAGTTTAACGTACATCTGTGGGTTGTTTCGTTGCTCAGAATTTTTTTTGTGAAGTTTCGAGAGATGCTTTATTCGGATAAAACTCCAAACCAGAACGTGAAGTCATAATTGGGTCGTAACTTTGCTGGACAGGATTTGCTGGTGGGCAAAAGTGTAAAGCAGGAGGTCTCTGGACCCCCTGTGGTGATTTTTAATGCGGGTGGAAAACCACATCAGCAGCATCAAAGCCTGGAGTGGATGGTGGATCCCTGCCAGTTTATCATCCACTTCTCCAACCAGGCACTTTCTGCAAGCTCACCAAAAACATTTTTAAACAGGTAAACCAGCTCGACTTCCTCCCCCCCAAAAAAGCTCAAACTAAAATAAACCCTGTAATAATACAATCTGAATTGTCCTCTACAGTACCAGCTGTTGTGTGTTTATTTCCAGGCAGACTGAGAAAGAAAGGCCAAACCCAAAACATGACCATATGTTTAAACCCTGTCCTATGAACCCCAAACAGGATGTCACAGCAGGCCCTCCGGTCACACTAACTGACACAGACACGGACACACAGCAGAGCTATTGTTTTCTCCTGCTTTGGGAAAGACAGAAAGAGGAAAAGGGAAGCGTGGTGAAGGGATGGAGCAGTGGGACGTGTGTGTGTGTGTTTATATGTGAAGGTACACTGCATGTGTTGCTCAAGAGTCTTAAAGACTTTAGGGCTATCTGAAGAAACAAACCAGCCAGCAAAAATTTCTTCACCGTCTGCAAAAATAGAGCTGAGGGAAAGTGTCGGACGATTGTATCCTGAAATGTCCTTAAACCACGTTTGGGCTTCTTTAAAGGGAAAGTCCTTCCTGAAATAGAAATCATATAGTTGTTTTTTTTATAATTTTAAAGTCTCTGATGAAGTCATCTTTAGACACACAGGAGCTGCTGGACGGTGAATAATGGAGTAACTTGTAATTCACAGCTTTAAACCAATAAATAAACAAACCAGTAAATGAAGCTCATTACGATACTTATACAACATATTCTTATAAACAGTTTCGAAAGCTTTTGTCACATCTTACAAAATATGAACGTTATATTTGCAAAAAGGTTTGTCGCTGTTTTAAACACATCATTAATGTTGTAATACCAAAGTACTTGGTTAGGTTTAGGCAACATGGTTATGGTTAGGAGAAAAAAGAAAAGGGTTCAAACAGCTTCTTCCAAACTACTGGAACAGTTTCAGCATATTTCCCAAAAGGTTGCATTTTCCAACTCCAGAACCTGGTATTTTTCAGCGCTGAGACAGAGGAGACACCTCAGCATAAAATAAAAATAGTTTAAGTTTTCGAGTTCATTGTGGAACAAAAGCTGAGTCAGGTCTAAGAAGGACGGAGGAGACAAAGCGAGTCTGCAGACAGGACGGAGGCTCGGCTCGTAGACATAGCATCAGGCCACACAGAGGCCTCCTTGTCTGTAAACACAACCTGTTGCAACTCACTCAAGAGCGCAGTATGCAGGGAATGCTAAAAGGATTAGCGCGTAGCCACTTGAGATAATGTGAAAAATGAGACGTGATGTGGTGGAGGGAGGCAACAAAGAGTCAAGGACGAGGCGGCGTTGCAACACTGACTCAGTGGAGCATTACCCTGTAAGAAGATTAGAGGACAAACCAGCCACAGCTTTGTTTTTATCATCACTGCTGTGTTTTGTCTGATTTAATGTCGTATAAGTTAAGTTTTTCATCAAATACTTAATGTTACAATCATTTATTTAAGTATTTTTGAGTGATTTCTGAATCATTTGTAAACCTTTAAGTAAAATATTATCTAAAATATAGCATATAAGTATTTGTAATATATGCATTAAAACGGTAATATAGATTAGCCAGATATTTGTCAGCGCTTAATTAATGATTGTTCTATAAACCGTCTATAAACTTTATTTGTATCAAGTTGTAACTAATGCTCATAATAATTATTCAGTGATTAAAAGGTGGTTTATAAAAGCATTAAGTTGCATTAATTTGACCCCATTAAATATTTTATTATGAAAGTTATTTAACTTGGGCACTGATTAGTGTAATTAACCATTTAACAATGTATTGTAATAAATAGTTTAAAGTTATAAAAGCCATCCAAGTAATGTTGATAGACAGTTTACAAATCATTTGGTGATCATTAATAAATACCTAATATAATAAATGAAATGTTTATGTTTTATGTTTATAATATGTGCAAAAATTTAGTGTCAATGAACATGAATTACAACATTACTAATAATTAAACATGATTAATTATCATTTTAACAGTAAAATTACAGTTTACTAGAGTTTAGGTAATTATAATTTACCATTTATTATTAATTTGTAAAGGGAAATTTTACCAAAAAAGACAAAGAAATGACTCTCACACCAACGTTTCTTTCTTTGTGTTTATTTGCTGTGTACATCATATACACAAACCTCTTTGGAATCAAAGCCAACTCTCAGTTATATCAAATTAAAAATAGAGATTTCATGGAGCCTCATTGTGAACATGCAACCAAGTAGCTTTTAACAGGGAGATATAAAACAATCAAACAAAAATAAAGAGTCCAGGTTGAAGGGATTCAGGAGTGTGCCATGCTGATGATACATACAGAAAATAAATCATATCAAAGCTGCAAGTGACTGTTAATTCACCACATGTACAGATTTATTGTGCCCTCTCAGTCTAACCCCGCATACCTCAGCAGACCCCCACAGTTCATGTTTCAGTGGCATCATCCAGGCCCAGCAATGGAAATGACCTTTCATGGAGATAAAGCGAGAGTCACTGAAGGATGGATGAAGTGAGGTAGGATCTGAGGTTATCAGAGAAACGAGGGCGGCTTCATCCTCCTCCTGCTTGTTTTGAAGGGAAACGGGGCGACTGAACCAGCTGGGGAGGTCAAACGTCTGTTAACTGCCAGATGGTGAACGGGACGTCCCAAAACATTTGGCAGTAAAGGGTTCGACAACTTCAGCATCTTTACTTTTGGAGATGAATATAACATTTTCCTGATTTTTTTTTAATACCATTTTTGGAACTTCTTTTGTGAGATTTAAAGTGACAGTGCACCCTAAAATCAAAAAGACATATTTTCCCCCTTTAGTGCTATTTATTAATATTGAATTTTGGCGCAAATTGTTTAAGATATTGGCGCTTTGCTGATGGTGCCCAAAAAAATCTACAAAACACAATTTCAGTATGAAGTGGTTTTCATTCTTTATCCTTATTTACGATGTATACAACCTACGACAATGGTGGAAAAAGTAATCAGGTATCCTTTACTTGAGTAAAAGTACTAATACGACACTGTGAAATTACTCCACTACAAGTAAAAGTCCTGCATTCAAAACTTACTTTAGTAAAAGTACAAAAGAACTAGCATCGAATTTTACTTAAAGTATTAAAAGTAATAGTACTCATTCTGCAGATTGACTCAGAGTGTAATATATATTCTAGATATATTATTAGATTATTTTTATAATTATTAGTCAAGATAGGGCTAATTTTAACTAGTTAAAAAGTGTCTAATCACTTTCAATTGATCATGTTTTTTTATGTTAAATCTTAATCTGAAGAGTAACTAAAGGCTGTGGCCATATTTGCCTCAAAATGTAGAAGTGTAAAGTTAAATAAAATGGAAATACTCATGTCAAGTACGTCAGTATTGTAGTAAATGTAAAAAAAAATGTTGGGTGAAAAACTCGACAGCAATGTCTCTTTCCAAAATAATAACAACACGGTCTGTTTACAGACCTGTCTCTTTAAATCTTACAAAAGAAGTCTCAGAAATTAAGAAAAATGTTCTCCAACACACCAAATTGCACTCTACTGGTAAAAGAATTTACATATATTTTAGATTTTTTTGGGTGAATTGTCCCTTTCAATCTCCATTGTGCTTTTATCTGCTTCTAAAAATCCAGTTTTGCTCTGACAGAGACCGTGTAGCTTACACAGCTGTGAGCACACATGAAGCATTAGCTGTGGTGATCAATGACTGTGTCACAAGTGATTATTGGACAGTGTTTATACCGTGTGAGAATCGACCCTCTTTCAGAAAAATGAGATGAAAATGGTTAAAATGACAGGGCAGGTATGTGGCTCTCCGTCTGTTTTGAATCCAGCTCAGTGTTTATAACGTTACATGAGATGAATCTCTGTAAAGAGTCAAAGCTACATCTCTATCTTTCATTTCCTCTCTCTGTCCAGTTCAGTGCATTAACAACCCCA
>CAFUXE010000022.1:1202797-1223828 GCA_903364295.1 Serranus cabrilla | reverse complement strand
GCAGGTAGTCTGGACCCTTGTTGAGGAGCCTCAGAGGAGAGGGGGATCCTGCTGGCGTGAGGGGCTTCATGCTGATTCAGTTAGCTGGGAAAGACATCAAAACTGCAGCCGCCAAATGACTGACAGCTTCCGGTGTCCCCCAGAGAGCAGTTGTTGGCCCTGTGAAATTTCAAACCTCGTGAGTTAAAATCTCTCAGCGTCAAACGGTGGCAGCTCTCATTCCTCTTCTCACAGCTCTTGAATCTTTAGAGGGGGAACAGATAGGTAGCAATTCTGGAGACCACAGCGCCCAAATTTGTAGTAACGTGTTCTATAGATGGCGTATAGTCTCTTTGTTGGGCAATGCTAGATCCCAGACAAGTTGATATCTCTATCCAGTATTTACACAGGCATTTGGATAGGCAGGCAGGGCACAGGGAAGTCCTTTTTTTGTCAGCAGAGAGCACTCCCAAATGAGAAGCTCCCTGCCCACAGCGCAGCAGAAATAGCACTTTGAAAGGGTTACTTTTTTCCTCCCCCTCTTTTTCTTCTCTCTTTCTGTGTCCCAACAACACCCTTCACTGTTGATCTTTTCAGCGACGGCAGCCCGGCGAAATTAGATATAATGGCCTCAAATATTTGCTCTGTGCAGGGACGCCCGGGTCAAGACTTTTTATTGTTTGGCGCCCGTCGTGGTTGAGGTGACCTGAGGGTGGCCGGCACCGAGGCACTTGGTTCGCTGATGGACAGATGGGGCAGATGCAGATCTCGTCCTTGTCCTCACCTCACCTTCGTGGACTCCTGGGAGACATAGAAAGAGAAAGAGAGGGTTTTAGTTGGAAATGTTACTCTGGAGGGTGAGACACGGAGACCAGATGGCAGGAAGGACGATGGTCCCTAAAGCTCAGCTCAGATTGTGCTTATTTAAAGCTGGAGGGAGTTACATGTCTGGAGCAGACGGCTCGGATGAGCTGACATGTGTATGCATTTAATGACAGTATACCTTTCATAATATATACAATAACCGCTGCTTTTAGACTTTATCTAAACAGGTTCAACTGCAGGCTACATTAGCATGTTGCAGCTGAAACGGTAGCATTTCAAAAAAAGTTAATGTTTTTCCTTTGTTACTGTATTTGGTATCAGCAATTTCATAAATATGATCCCAGATGTGAATTAAAAAGCACATTTAGATCGTTCACATGCATGCATTTCATCTTTTGTCTGCGGTTCGTGTCTGTCCTGCTGCAGCAACTTTTATTTTTAAGATGACAGACGTCTGCTGTCCAGACAGTGTTGCAACATCCTGGAAGTGTTGAATGAAAGATGAATGGGAGCAAGAATGTGTCTGTTGTCCAGCCGCATGATGATGTGTCTGGTTTTCTGCACAGGAAGTTATACTGAATTAATTATTTTATCCCCGACAGATCATCATTGATAATTGACAGGCAGCAGACACAACATGGCCGAGTGTTTGACTGATCATTGAGACAAGCAGAGGCAGAGTTATTTATTAACAAGAACAGGATTTTCTTGGATTCATGTTGTATCCTCAACTTCTTTTTTTATAATGTAGCACTGCTGCAAGCAAACTGTCTCGGCACCAATTGTTCTGTCTGTCAAAGCCATTTCATTGACACACCAGGACGAATTACTCAAGGGGGGAAATCTGTCAGACAAATAACAATGTTTTGACGTATCAGAGTCGCTGACCACTTTATGGTTTTGAATAGGGCTGAAAAGTTGAGTGATAATAATGTGTTAATGTGAATTCTTTTTAACGCTGCTAACTGTTTTGGCAACTAGCAAGCAATGGATGAAGAAAAAGCTTATTATGAATAGAAATTTCAGCTAAAAAGCCTTGTCAGATGGGTCCATCAACAGGTTTTATTTAGTCATTTGCAGCCGAACACACAGCTAAACAGTCTCCCTCTTGCAAAATCCACCATCTCTTAATCTTAAAATAAACTATGAAGACCGCACAAGTAGAGATTAAATGTTTTGATCGATTCACACATATCTGCTGAAAACCCGACTGAGTTAGTTGTAATTCAAACACCGTAAAGTTCTGCTTAATTAAACCCAATACACTTCTGAAGCCATAACTCTTTCATAGTCACAGTTAAACAGCTTGTTCTTCAAATTAACAAGCCACTAAAAAAGTTACATGATCTTCAAACCGAGCAGAAAGCACGACTCTGTGAAACGGGACGCCACGTCTCGTACTTATGTGGTGTTCTGTGCAGAGACGTTTCATATCTTTTGACGTTTTCATGCGATGTGGGGGGAGGAAGCTGCACGTGTCTATAACAGGATAGGCTCGGCCCCGAGATGTATTTATAGCATGAAAACAACCCAGCGCAGTTATCATGTGTCTATGTATGTGTGCATGTATGTGCATGCGGCCATGGGTGTATTTGTGTATCTGCTCTAGTTTTGCACCTGAGCTTATGAGCATGTGTGTCAAACATATAAATAAATAAAAGCAAATGAAAGAGCCACATACATGGCCTATCTCTTCTTCTGCACCTTTTTCATGTCCACAGAAAGAGGCAGTGAGCTCGCCATGTGCAAACTGTGAAGACAAAGAACACGTCTTTTAGACTTGAAGCTGTTATTTATACCCCGAGGCACGAGTGGAGCCTGTTTTTCATTCACCTCCCTTCAAAACGTATTAAGAGTCCATCTGGAGAGATAAATGGGCCTTGTGCTGTGCTCGACAACAGGAGGGTGTTGTGCTTATTGTTCCCTCAGGTCTGTCTCAAGTGTTATCAAATGCTATTTTAACTTTTCCTTCACATGAGGTAAAACAATGAACAACCTCCCTCGGCAGGAAAAAGGATCCGTGTCTCATCATTTGAGACAAACCACACGACCCCATTGATAGCGGCGAACACAAGCAAACACTTAACCCAAGGTTCCCCGTCTTATATTTATAAAACATGCGATTTGTAAAGTAGAAAAATAAGAGTGTTACAGACTGATATGCAACCAAGGACAGGAGCGACATCCAAACCAACAAAATGACGGACTGCTTTTAACCATCAAATCAAAGTGACTAGAAATAAGGAAAACAAAGGGTGCAAACAGCTGGAACAAAAACAAGAAAAAACAATAATATAGTCTTATACTCACACTTCAAAACATATTTGTATAAAACTATGAACACGCTGCCACTTAAGTGAGATTTTTTTTTTTAAATTTCCCAGTTCAGTTCAAATTTTGGAGTGAAGAAGTTTAAGAAAAATGAAACTAGATGGACGCTCTAAGAGTGCAGACCTCACTTACAAAAAACCTATGAATTGAAATTGAAGAATGATTTATTTCCAAACTAAACAATTCCTTAAATGTTCTGAATTTAATACAGGGTTTAGCTTGACTGTTAGTGTTACTTTCTAGTGTATAACCACTAAATATTTAACTGCTATTGACACGTTAGAAGGTGACATTTCACATTCTCGTAACTCTACCTGCCTCAGTGTGTTCACAGAGAAGCTTGAGCCTGTCAAATGGCATGACACTATAAATTCACTGTGGAGGTGGTGGGGTGGGGGGTGTGTAGTGGGTGAGGGGGGGTGACAGCCGACTGGTTGTTCTTTTCCAGATGTCGGCCTGTCAAAGCTCGGGAAAGTCCGGCATTGTTTAGGACGAGTTCCGGGAAAAATGTCCTGCAACAGGTGTGGAAGAGGAAGAAAGAAAGGGCATGAAACTCGAAAAATGGGTAGAAAATGAGGGTGAAGTGGGACTACAGGTTGCAATGTGTGGCTCCGGTTTGAGGGTTTTTATTAGACACCTTTCTTCCGGAACAATCTGTCCGCCATCTGCGTTTGAAATGGGAAAGGTGCAGGCTAATGCTCCTGAGCTATGAACGAGGGATTATCACCACAGGAGCCTAAACAAAGTCATTAATCCAGATGTTTGCTTTCCATTGAAGGAGATGGCAAAATGATATCAATGCAGCAACTGTTAATCCCCGCTGAGCCAGCAGTTTTAACCTTGAAATCCACAAACATATGGGCAGTATTTGTCCTACTTTTATTGTATTTCCATACGTCTACTCTTCATGGCAGTGACATCACAAGCTTGAAGGAAAGCAGCAGCTTTTCCAGAGGTCATCTCTTGCTCGAAGTGAAATCTCAGACATGATGTGAGTCACAGTGCTAACAAAGTGCTTTTTGGGACAAAATGTCTCAACCAAAAATGGTGCTGAATATAGACAGCGACTGAGAGGAAATGTGCATGTAGAAAAGATGACGTTTGAAACACAAACCAGCAGCTCAACTGGGATTTGCTGGAGAACAATAGCTGCCATTAGCTCCACTGACCATAATGAGCCAGATTAGCACCCGGCACCTTCTCCTGTGATCTCCAAAGCTGGAGAATCTTTCTCGTGTTTCTCGACCTCTTTTGTCTCTCACTGTAGGTTGTCATTAACCTCTTCCCCTCCTTCTCATCTCTATAGGGAACAACCCCCTCCACCTTTCCTCCCTAATGCTACCTAACCGTATGTCTTTCATTCCCCTGCACTCTCCTGCTCCCCCGCTCTTCATCTCTCTCCCGTGTACGCCACAGGGCCTCCCTACCCTCTCATTTTCCTCCCTACCTACTCTATCACTCTCTTCCTGTCTCTCTCCTGCTTTATTTACTGTATACTCCCCGTGACTGAGTGCAGTCTTCACAAGCTTTTACCAGACATGATGTTTTACTTGTGAGTTCGTATATTTACTCTGTTATTTAAGTAGCAACCTATGTTTTTATATGGATTTCTTTTCTGGAATCTTTTCTTATTTATAGAAAAATACAGTTTTGCCTGTTTTGGGCTCCAAAATGAATCAAATTAAACAACCAGAAGGAGATAAAAAAAATTATATTTGGGGAAACTGGCAACAATTCAGAGACAAACCAAAAAAAAGTTATTTCCTTTTCTTTCTTTCCTGCCCTGTGAGCTCGACACAAAGCACCTCAGTACGATGTTGCCATTTTCTTCTCCTGTTGTTGTGAATTTAGGAAAATGCACACATGTAAAATTTCAAAGAGAAGTTCACCAGATACTTCCTCACCTCTGCACACCTGGGCAAGTGTCAGATTGCAAAAGGCCAGTAAATTTCCGTAAATTTTCCAAAGGAAGGGAGGGGAAAATTTTAACCCGAAAATCTTGTTTTTCAATAGTGAACTTAATTGGGGGAAAATACTCATAAAATCTGAAACAGAAAAAATCTAAAGGGATATTAAGCAAATATTTAAAAAAAAGTGTTCAATATTATGTGAATTTTGTCAAATAATTTATTTAAAGCTCTACTTAATTGTTTATTTTTTCCTTTCTGTCTCTGCATGTTCTTGTTAATTCTCATGTAAAGGTTCCAACTTGACGACCACCAGAAGTTTACAACCCTAGTCAAAGTTGCAAAACTTATTGCTCATTTTCAGTTTTTAAAAGTTTAAAGAATTGTGCATAAGATGACGTTTGACGATTGTCAGTCTTTACAATTAAGTATGTATTGCAGGTGTGGTTATTGTATATAACACCTGTTTACAAAAAGAGAGAATAAGTGCGTGCAGCGCAAAAGATAAACAGAATCAAAACATTAATGAACTCCAGAATTAACAATTCAGCTTGTTGTGACCGCTCTTTTACACCTCCCATCCCTCTGTCTGTCTGTCTGTCTGTCTGTCTGTCCATCTGTCTGCCCTCGATCTTCCTCTCCTGCCTCCCCCGTGTCCTCCCTGTGAAGCGGATGGCCCGGCCTGCAGGGGAGGCTTAGCCAGGCGCCCCCATGCAGCTAAAGAGGAACCAGATGTTTTGTGTCATGCTACATCAAAATGCTCGGACAGAGACCTGTCATGGGAAGGACTGCATGCTCCACTTTTCCTTTTAATCACCAGCATTGTTTGGGCCACTTGAACTCGACCCCCTCGAGAACACAATGAAGGTCATGTTTAAGTCGTGCTATAGATTAAACTGTCACGTACACGGATTTGACAGTGAAAGAACGCTTATTTATCTGATGTGAAAGCCCCAGAAAGAAGAAGAGAAAAAAACCCAGGAAGTGTTTGTTTTCTCTGAGAAGAATAACTTCATGTGGGTATATCCAAAGAATACCAGCTGGCCTCGGATCAGAAGGTTAAAGGAAGTTCCTGTGTGAATTATGTATTCAGTGCCGTAAACACAAGATAAGAGGTTAATACATTCACGAGGACCATCTTTAAAGCTCTTGGGAAAGACTTCAGCACGCTTACCTGTCAAATTAATCTCGGGACAGATGAGACGCATCTGCCGCCGACAAGGAACCAACTGGCGGTCTCTAACGCCGCTCCTCTTACAAACCTCACTTTCTTTATCCGAACATCTGGCCCCACTCTTCAGGACGACACTGACTAAGGGGTCGTCACTAATGGACTGAAATGTCTGAATGTTCAAACGTTAACCCGAAGCTCTTTATGTCAGGACGAAGCATCTGTGCTCGCCGATTCTTTACAGTGAGTATAAAGCGGCTGCGTGGCCGCTAATGAGCCACGATTCATGAGTTTGTCCGGTTCGGTCATTAACCAACAACACAGACCTCAAGAAGTCTGTTCGGGGGCAGGGCGAAGAAAAGGAGGTGTCTTCTTCTATTATCCGAGTGACGAGACATACCGGCCTTTCTTTGCATTATTAATGGACCCAAACAATGGTCCTCCTCCAGGTCTGTGGATAAGTGTCGACCTGGTTGCTGTGCCTCATTAGTCAGGGAGGGAAAGGGACAAATAACAACACGGTGACAGTGAAATGAAAGAGACGGAGCCACAGGACACACTAAAAGACAAAGCCAGCTGTAAATCCTATCGCCATTGTGAGGCCTTGAGCGCCATTAGCTGCTTGATCTACGGTTGGAGGCTACCTACCTACCCTCGCTCCACGTTCATGTGGAGCAGCAGCAGGCCACCTGGGACGACTTAAGGGACCCTGACCTGAATAGGCCTCCTCCCCAAACCGTAAAATGGACAAGATGGGCTCTTAACTCACTGCTGCAGCTCCTTTGTCATTCAAAGCACATCATCGCAGAGACAGCTGAGCTCTGGAGCCGCAACACCCTCCAAAGACTCTGAGGAGACGGTGATAAGACTCAGGAAATACAGTCAATTTTAGTCAAAAGTAAAACAAGTGCTGCTCACATTGACCAAAATTGAATGTAAAGGCTAATAAGCCAATAAACTAAACAAGTTATTTAATCACCTTTTTCTACCATCACTCTGAAGGAACATCTTCCAATTTAATTCCCAAATTGATTTATATAATAAATATCATTTTCACCTCCATCTTTACAAAATGAAATATGAAATGTGAAAATAATTGTTATCTGGCAGCGTTCCACTAATCAGAGTTAATAATGAAAACGATATTTCAGTGGCTGCTTTAACGTGTGACACAGTCGTCATACTGTAAGTCAGGCGTTTATCAGCACTGTAACACCCATACAGTGCTAACAAAGATAACATGTTCATTCTTACTTTTATCAACAGCCCCTTTTCTTCTCAGCCAAGGGTCCAGGAAGAGTGCTGCTGCTGTTGATAATTAAACAGCTCTGACCTATAAAGTTTTATGAGTCACTGTTTACTTTTTCAGCTACAGTTGAACTGTACTCAAGCTTTCCCTTTGAACGCCGACATTTGACTTGAAAATGACTCTTAAATTAGATGATGAGAAAAATGAGAATCATTAAAATCCAATTTCAGCTCAAAGTTTGACATAAGTGACCCAAAATTCACTCAGAGGATCTCCACTGCAGGTGCACTGTGCCAGAAAACCTAATAATCCTCACAGAGACACTGAACCTGCCTCTCAGTCCAGGAATGTAAAACCCAGCTGTCAAACCTCACCGAGCGACTGACGTGTGATCTTACAGGGACATGACGTGAACCTGGATCCTCATAAGAGAACTGTGCAGAAAATCTTCATTATTAAAGCCCCAGAAAGACATTGGTGGGAGATAAATTGAATGTTTCTTTAATAAGAACTACATTTTTTACGACTGCACTCATTTGTGGAGCACGGATCTATTAAACAATAAAAAATGTGCCCCAAAATAGAAACTCATCCATTTCAGTGAAAGCTCCAAAAAAAGAAGTCATACCACTCAAGAGCCCATATTAAATGCACATTAGTGTCTCTTCTGGTTGAGTCTGCCTGACTAACCACTTGTAGAAAAGAGTATGTTTTATAAGTGTTAAAAGTCCCATTTTGTAAGAAGATTTTCATCATTGTTTTGAATATAAAGCTGGTCTATGTGCTAAACAAATACTGTGAAAGTATCAAAAATCTCGCACATATTCATAAACTGTGGCTTTAAAAAAGTCAGTTGGCTGCTATGGTACAGCAAATTAGTGTTGCTAACTCTTTTCCAATTAAAGTAGCTAGCAGTAGCTCCAAAAGTGACTAAAAGTTGTGCATGATGTCATGCACTCGTTTGCATCATTTGCATAAATGTTTCTTGCAGAAGAGCCGTGTTCAATCTGAGCAGCGTGCATGGGAATGAACTGCAATATAATATTTTTCTTTTTGTTTTTCCCTGATGGAATAAGTTGCTAAATGTGTTGCTAGTTGACTGTTAGTAATAAAATCAGCAAGACAGTGTGAAAGTGTGCTAAATCCAGCAATAAAGTGACAAAGTTGGCAACGAGGCTGCGACCAAGAGACCGAATCAGAGCAGACTGGGCTTTTTCGGGTTAAAGAGACAAATATAATTGATTTTTGAACAATGACGCATTAAAATATGTTCAAATAGAAACCAAAAATACAACTATGGACCTGAAGATAGGCATTATATGTCACCTTTAAAGTAATTTTTTAAGATAAAGTGCCAAAAAGTCAAAGGTTTTGGTGTCCAAAATGTAAATAATTGGCTGCTCGTTTGGACATTTCTTTTTTTAAAACAGACAAATGTATAAAAATCCTTACATATCACGTGATCTGCAGTTCCAATTGTAGCCACTAAGTTTAAAAAAACAACCTTGTTCATGATTGAGGACAATCCTATCGCAAAATGTGAGTTTTTCAGGTAAATCTATGAATCTTTGTTTGAGGGCAGCCAGAGTTTACAGTTTTTCAACTGCATGTTTGTGTGAGAGAAGACAGTGCGAGTGTGTGTGTGTGTGCAGGGGAGAGAGAGAGAGAGTTCGGATCTGGGCTATATCAAGTAGACTTCCAGGCTTTGCAGAGCATTGTTTTGTAAATTATGACCGCCGCTGCTGCTCCCTCCACATGCCAGCCTGGCTTATGTGACCAGCAGTAAACCGCAGCGACCTACTGTGTGTGTGTGCAGCACAGCCCTGAACCGGGAATTCACTTAGCAACTCAGGGTAACACAGATCTTACCCCTCAAAAAAAGCCTGTCCTGAGGCTGTTTATACAGCTCGGTGCATAGGCAGAAATCTGGGCGCATCCCTCAATCTCCCAGAGTCTTAAATGATGAAGGCCTGTTCCCACACTGTGCACCCTCATTAAGCTCTCAGCTGGTGAGAATGCTCTGAAAGACAGCACTGTCTGGCCAGCTGCCAGATGTTTTATTTCACCAAGTCGGCACATTTTTCACTCTGCCAGGCATATGTCTGCTTCAACAAAGTGATAAAAGACGCTTCAGTGGACGGTCGACTCGCGAAGAGCCACTAAAATGTCAAAACATGGTTAGTGGTGTTAAATCACACACCTGTGAACCTGCTTTTAAGCTCCCAGTGAGGAGTAACAGCACAGAGAGGCTGGAATCTTCTACTTCCAGGTTTTAAGATTGAGAATAATTAATGGAAAGCTGGACAGCAGAGAGGAGACTTTGGGTGAATAGATACTTAGAAAGCAGAGCTACTGCAGCAACTAAAAGAATAAATAAAATGAGTGTAACATCTGTAACCCCGCCCTCTTTTCACACACACACAGCAGCTAGCCAAAAGGACATTCACACAACATTTGCAGAATTATTCTGAACACATGTTGCTGATGTTAGCAGTAAAAAAAAAGGTTAGCACCGACTTGTGAGGACTTGTGACAGGGCTGTTTGGGGTTGGTTGGAGCTTAAAGCCGCTCCAGCTGTGCTGTGTCCCCAAATACTGGGTCGTCTGTGACTGTAGTGTCAAACCCCCCCGACACCCCCCTACTGCGGCGCTACACACTCTCCACCGCTTAAAACGTGCCAGCATTGATTTCCAATCTGCACAGCTAAACACTGTTTGGCAATGTTCATACAGAGCAGATTCTACTAACACTTTATTCATATTCTGCTTATTGTGTAACTAATGCAGGTGCATCATCCAGTCCTGATATTTGAGGCTATTGTTTTATTAAAAGTTGCTAGAAAACTTTGATTCAAAACTTAATTATATTTCTCTATAACACCAAATATTAAAGGGTAAATAATAGGTTTGATTTAATTTTTCTTTTCCTGACCGATAGTTGACCCTCTTTGACAAATCTTTAACCAGTTCAATAATCATTAAAGCAGTTCGGCCATCTTGGAAAGTGAAGGCTGGGACGTCATTTTCCTGCAGGATTTTGCGTGCATCGTCAACGTGACACTAACCGTGTTTCCATTAAAGTCAAATCGAGTTTTGAAGCATCAGAAGATGACGGTGTAATGTATTTCTGAAGGCCGTCAGTCAACAGTAGAAGAAGAAGAGATTGAGCGAGAAGAGAGAAAATAATTAAATTAAATAAAAAATAGGCAGTCAGTCATTAGAGCCGTGAATGTAGCAGAAAAAACGAGCTTAAAAAGCAACTGACAATCAGTCAAAGTTGTTATTGTTGGTTAATCATTAACATCGCTGCAAAATAACACCTTTAGTTTGTATTTATAAAGAGTTATGAAGAGTAAAGAACTCTACTCGAATTATAACTGCTGCTTGGTGCAGAAATAGAAATATGTGACATCTTTTTCCAAGTGAGTCCTATCCACGTCACACCAGTGAGAAAAGGATAAAACAGAAAGACACACATTTCTCATTTAAATTAACCAAAACATTCCCTTTCTGTTCATGTTCATTCTCCCATCACTACTCAGAAAGTAGGGCCTTAAATCATTTATCTCTTGCAACCTTCCCAAAAGAAAAGTAAAACTTTGCAACTCCAAGAAAAGAATCACCACAATTCTCTCTCACGCAGACCCTCGACGGCGCTCCTCTGTTTTTCCTCGCTGCCATCTACGCTTAGCTGTTAACCTCCCCTGAACCTGCCAGCTGTCCTCTCTCATTACCGATCGACCGACCTGCTTCCCGGCAAACAGCCCCCCGAGTGCCGCGGAGAGAGACCCTGCCGTTCGTCCCTCGTCTCCTCCTCCCTTCCTCTCCTCCCTCGCCTCCTGTCAGAATCAGAAAACATCTGGAGGAGCCGGAAGAGACCGCCGAGCTGCGTCGACGCTCCCCCTCCTCCCGGTGTGTCGGAGGGAATGTCCAGGCCTGTGTCATCTTCCTCGCGGTTGAGCGGACACAGCGCGGCGCGGCTGAGTGTGATGGGATGTGGCAGAGCTACAGAGGCGCCCGGTCGCACTGTGAACAATTACGGGGATGTGAGAGCAGCGGAGAGAAGGGCGGCTCTCACAGCTGTCACCCGCACACAGGGGACTGTCAGGAGATGGAGATCTGTCAGATTACGTTTCATGATTTCGTTGCCCACAATGAATTATGGATTGAGTTATGAGCCCGTGGAGATGGCCGTGATGTAAGAGCGGGCCTCGGAGAATGACAACACTGATTATGATAACGATCATATCACTGCCAGAGTCAGATACAAACATTTGGTGCTTATTTTGATTCAAAGACGTTTCTCACGAGTGCAGCATCGTAAATCTTTACAGAGATAAACCAGCGAGTAAAGGTTTCTCTCCAAAACGAAATATATGTCTCTGCTCAGAGTGAATCTGATTCCACACTGTTTACAAAACAAAAGGAGCCCGCTACGTACAGATGGTACTTCTCCTTCCATCCTGTGTCAGAGTGGGTATTACTTTATCAGAGGGTGCCGGCTTGAATGTGTTGTTTTGCAGCTGTATGTAACGGAGAGGCTGTGACTGGTCTTCCTCTTTTTCCAACAGTTCCTGCTGAAAACAAGTCAGAGAGGAAGTTCCCAGAGACAGTCTTCACAATGGCCCAAACGAGGCGACAAGGAGCAATAAAGCTAAATTATAAGCCTGACGGTTTGCGTTTGAAGTCTCACACTGTTGTGAACCTCAAATGTCTAAAAAAACAGCTGCTGTTCAACACACACACACACACACACACTAGCACGGTGCCAGGGGGGAGATGATGTCATTAGCAGGGTACATTTTCTTCTCTAATTAGAAACTCGAGCTTCCCGCCATAACTTGGGGGTCTTTACATGTAACCATGCAACAAAAAGGGGATTAAACAGAACAAATGTTTGACAGCCTTCTTAAAGTGTGATGTTTCCAAGGCGGCGCTCTGCAGGAAAGCAAAACCAGGCATTGGATGTAACTGTGGTACAGCTGAACTTGGAGTGATAAGAAACACATGAGTGGCCCATTGTGAACTAAAACCATGAAATATCTTGCGGCTTCCGCTCGTTCTCCGCAGTCAGCACTGATGTGGCTTAAAACGATCAGATTATACACTTGTAGAGCCTCAAAAAAACAGCGTCGAGTAAAAATAAAAGACTCTTATATCCCATAAGATGCCCCTATGTTCAGCCTGTGCTGGATCATGCAAAGGTCATAATGTGATTGAATATTCATGAGTAAGTTTAGCGTCTTAAAAGTCATAAAGTCAACATGATGCTCCAGGGTTTCTCAAGTGTTGCACCATCATCATCATCAATATCACTGCTGGTGCTGTGAGCAAAGCGGGAAGGCGAAGACCCAAATTACATTTCATTTAGTCATGTTAATGATGTCAGGCCTCCTGTCAACACCCCAGACGGAGACTGCAGCGAGCAGCTCTGCCCCTGGGCTCCGGGCTCACTGATGGGAGGAAGTATTCCCGTCTGCTCCTCCGGGATCGGCATCAAACACAGATGCAGCCGAATTACAGCTGGAAAAATTAGCGCACTGCCACATGAATCGGGGGGGAGGAAAAGGAGGGACTGTTTACGACCGCTCCACACAGTAATTTGCAGGTAGAAATCCAGTCGGGGAGATGTTTGTATCCACGCAGGATTGATGCCGGCTGGAGGTGTTTATGATCTGTGACTCATTGTAGCTCTCAGGCAGGGATGCAAGCTGCGTCACATTAAACTTTCTCGAGAAGAAACATGTTGACTCATGGAAAAGGTTGACAATTGTAATTGGTCTGAATCTACCTTGTAGTAATTCATTATACGTCATGATCTGCCCTTCATTTTAACTCGTGCCTTGAGGCTGAGCACACCTAAAACTAAAAGGGAAAACAATCTTATGTGAGTTTATCTTTTCAGCCAACATGGCAGCAGTCAAAGAAATTATGATTGTTAGCGTAAAACGTCTTTACTCAATGTTTTAACCAGCTTTAACCACTGGGTGCAGGTGCTGCAAGCTCTACTTTATTGTTAATGTTGTAACTGAATGACCTCTAATGACAGAAAGTTGCATATTATGCCTTTAAAGTCCACAGATAAATTCAAATTTGAGCTAATTTGTCACTATGTTTGTCTGTTTTCACCACTTTTCTGTCTCATGCAGGGACCTGAAAGCTCAGCCCCTCCCTTCTGGAAAGTAGCAGTAAAGCGTCGTCCCTGCCAGCTCATGATCTGCATCAAAAAACATGAATTAAACCTCCTGCTGCTGCTGCACGCTGGCCAACCCAACACGTGCTCACCTATGAATCTCAGGGTGAGCGTGTTTACAGGACATGTGTGGTCTGTTTAGTCTGGATCCTAAGTTGTTTATGCTCCTGACCCCACATTGATCAAGCCAGCTCAGGGTGCATGAAACCTATCAGGGGAGAGTCAGTGAGAGAAGAGGGGGGCGGGTCAAGGTGGGGTTGACCCCGAGGGCATGATTGTCTCCTTAGAGGAGACGGCCTTTTCTGTTTTAGAGTGGGTGGGTTGCATAATGACCCCTCAGGTCCCCAATTCACTTTTGTTCTCCTGTAAAATCTCTTTTACACACTTGTTTTTGGCTTTATAATGTATTTCTTTTTACCCCAAATTGGACATGCATTTGTCTGAAAATGAACTGATTGGTAGGAAAATGCTTAATTTAATTCCAGATTACACAACTTTTCTTCCCTGATTAGACGTCTGGAGGCCAGAGCCTCATTTGTGCCATTCCCCTGATTTCATCCAGATGTAAATATTTAGTGTGGAGCAGAGTTAAGATGGGATAAACCTGCTGCCCCGGGTCAACTGTATCTGCTTTAATCAGAGCACAGCGGTCAGTCATCTCTCCATACCGTGCAGCTATTACTGACTGGACTTCAAGGCTGAGTTAAAGCAGGGAGTCCGCGTGTAGGTTTACACAGCACATGATGAATTGTTGCACTTGTCAGCTTCTCAAAAAACTGTTTTGGGTCGATCTATAAACCCGGGTGTGTTGTTTATGGAACATCCATCACAGATATACTGTCAAGTAGAGTTTGCCTTATAGGGCACCGGTCATAAACACACCATAAAGATCTCATGCCATAAAGATCAGATGCTCATGCTTAAGAAGACAAACTGAAGTAATCATGTAGTAAATTGTAAAAGAGGCAGACACGTGTACTCTATCTTGGGGTAAAGATTTATCCAAGGTAGGGTTTAACTTGTATTTAATTATAGTAATATGGATTTTTTTTTTGCAAAGTATCCTACAATAAAGTCTGCTAAAATGACCAGTGAGTGCCACATACGCTCGGTGCCACAGCATTATGAAGTCATTTTGACTTACCAGGCTATAAATTCACCGTTTCAACTGTGCATTTCACATCAACTTCAGTTAATCCGTGTTAGTGTTTCACTCGTGTGAAGGAAAAGTGGACGCAAAATCACAAATCCGACGAATCAATTCATACGAATCCAAACTGATCGCTCTCCCGACAAACTTCCACCCCAAAAAATCTCTACTCACACGTCTACTTATAACAGATCCAATAAAGAAAGAAGTCAGATCCTCGCTTACCTTATTCCACCCGTGTATCCACGCTCTCTAATCCCGTGAAGGTGCGTGGACCCTGTGTGTGACAGACCGCTGTGCTCCGGCGCGGCTCTGCGCTCTGCGGGGACTGCTGGCACACTGACGGACCGCTGCACGGCAGCAGCAGTAAAGAGGGAGTCCCTTCAGCGGAGGGGGGTGGGCAGGTACGAGGCTGTGTAAACTGACTCCTGTGCAGCCTGCAGGGAGCTGAGTGGAGCGGTGGGGGGGCTGTGGATTAGTGGGGGGGAGGCTACAGTGTCAAATATAACATCTTCATAAGTCATTTGGCTTCATAAACATTGTTACAGTATCGGTGATGTTTTAGATGATACAATCAAGGGAGATAAACGGGACTATCTTGAAATATGTGATTGAAGTAGACATATTTTTTTATGCTTTTAAGAGCCCATCTAATGGCTGTTTAATAGCAGATATAACTAATTATTAATGTGTTGTAATTCATTTTTACTTTTCGATGTTGTTGAGTGGTATTTTTTAATTTTATCAGTAAACTTTTATGTTAATTGTTGTATTTGACATTTGTTTTTGCAAAGCAGCAACCTGAAAAGTGAAGCCAACACGGAAGTGCCAAAAGCTGCAGTTCCTCGACTGGCCACTCGAGGCTGGCTCCAAAAGTTAGTAAGTCCCCATAGAACACCATGTTAAAGTGTGCAATTTTACAGCAGAAAAAAAAACATCTTTACAAAATAGTTTTGGTGTCGATAACTAATTTCTCTATTCATGAATACCTAGTGGGAGACTTCTAATGCGCATGTTTAAATAAAGGGTTAAGTTGTGCACACGTTTTCTAATGGTTCTTATGAAACTATGAGCGATGTTATAGACGCCTGAATATGAATGCTACTCCCTTTTGCTGGCAAGAACCCCCTTGGTGTAGCTTCCCCTTTGGTTTCGGTTAGGCATTGACTTCATGTGGTTAGGTGAGGATAGATCAGGTGACAGAAGCTGAACAATTCAGGTTAAAAACAACAACACATGCATTTAATGCCAGCCAATCGTGCGTTAATGTGAATCACAACTACGTCAGCTTGCTATAAAGGAAATAAAAGTGGAATTTTTGCAGTTGTTTAAATATGTGTTTTGTAAAATTGCACATTTATGACTCTTTGTTCTCACTGTTGTGACTGATATATGATCATTTCCTCAAAATACAATGTTTTAAGCCTCTGGTGTGATAGTTTCCCATCAGGTGTTACTGATATTAACATGCTTTCTATATGAATGCTAAGGTTTAGCAGGTAACATTTAGTTTAGTTTAGCATGTTAAAATGGGAACATTTGCTATTTCGCACCAAACACAAAGGCACTAGTTGAAATTTCAGAGGGACACCAAAGTTTCTTTTATTTTAATCTTCAAATCTCTTAATAGATAATGAGTTAATCTGCCTACTGAATAGCTTGAAAGTGTTGTTAATCCATGCTGATTGGTTTAACTGCCTGTTAACTCACATCAACACAGTGTTTGATTGACTGATTGCGCTTCGATCAGTATTGTTCTCCTGTTATTGATTAATGAATGTTAACAGTGCACTTCACACCTTATCTTGGCGGACTTTTAGCTCTTAATAGCCTCACAATTACCACTTATCACACATGATCTGAGCAGCTTTATCCCCTTTGATGATGTTAATAACCATATGAGACACAGTTAGATTAAAATAACAACAGAACATGTTTCTAATATGTGATCCATGGAGCTGGGAAATCATTGAAACTTCAGAGCTTATTTGTTGATTAGCTGGTGGGAATTATTGATAAAGTAGAAACATGCTGTTGTCCTCAATGTGTGATTGAAAGAAAAGAATCAAAAGCACAGTTTCGCAGCGATCATGGTCTGTTTTTCTGTGTTTTCTTTGCTCACCCTCCTCCCTTCACCCCTTTGTCATAAAACACAGCTCAACACGAGAGGTCGGGAGAGGGGGGAACGAGAGTGAAAGAGAGATAAAGGAGTGATCCGCACGTTTCACACACACCTGTTTCTCATTCTCAAGCTCATCGCTCTTGACAGGGTGAACAGGCGAGTGAGGGAGCACAGTGCACACGGATCCACTGGAAATATTTTGCAGAGAATATAAACACGCTCCAAAACAGAGCCATGCTAAGGCTCACATGATCCATACATCCCATGCACACTTCTTCCCCTGAAGAACATTTCACACGTACTGGGCCAAAGCTGCTCCTGTGAAGCAGCTCCGTGTGTAGCTCACAGGAAAAGTGTTAGACTGATGTTTCACGTCAGGAAAGTGTATAAATGTGGATCCTAAAAATAGCAGGCAGGCTCAGCAAAGCCTTAAAAGAATTCAGGTTTTTAAAAAGAGATCAATACGCTCCCGTATTATTAGAGGAATGGCATTTCTCAAAATAGAAGTTCCTGTTTCTGCAGTCACGCTGCATTTGGGGCACCTCCAGACTGGAGCCATGGCTGCCCCACATCTGGGTGCAGTAACGCGATCTGCTGATCCCGTCCCCTGACCTCTGCCCTCGCAGCCACGACTCAAGGAAGCCACACTTCCTGCTGAGCGCCGTGTGCGAGGTGGCGAGCGACCTCAACCTTGTTTGACGCCATCTTTTTGACCCCCAGGAGGGCACTTCCTGCGTGGAGAGTTGTCTCTCTGCTGCTGCTGCGTGGTTGTGGACGGCCGATGTGGCAGGTGGCTAATTCTGAGCACGATTCCTGGTGCCAGTCAGCTGTTTAAAACCCTGTTAACTCGGGGGTGATAATCCGGTAAAAGCTGTGAAAGATCACGTACTGAGGGGGACAACCAGGGTCCAAAAGGATCCGTCATGTTTACCTGTGAGAGGTCAGACTGGTAGCAGGTGAGAGGCACCAAAGATTATCTTCATAAATCAGTAATTTGTGTCTTTTATTAAGTCCTAAAGATTTAGTTTTTGCAAAATCTGTGTTCATTCCAAATCAACTTTTAAAGCATAAAGTTGAATGATGAGAATAAAGTGGATTCCCAGCTGTTTTAAGGGATTGCTGAGCATTTTCGTAAACTGAATTATATATTTAGGAGCTGATTTTAAGGATTAGCTTTAATAGGAACCAGCGGCCACAGAGCGCCACAGACAGGACAGAGAAAAAGTACCGAAAGATAAACTAATCCATTGTTGATTTTACTTGTTTTAGGAGATTTGTGGTTGTTTGACTCACAAACAGTCCTTGAGGGAAAAATGATGACCATTCAAAATGTCCTCACTCTCAGTGTCCTCAAAAATAGAAACACACACACACACACACACGAGCGCACACGTTTTAGGATTAATGACACTTCAAAGGGAGGAAGCCGCACCGTGGCCAGCTTCCTGCCCTGGCCCATCTTGGACCATTTGTTGGCATCTCTGTAGCTGATGACGGCCTTGTGAGCCATGTGGTGGCTATTTAGAGCCGCGGAGGTGATCGCCTGTAGTGGCACTTTGTCTTACTGAAGGTTAAGTTCAACAATGAGGGGCCTAAGGCATCTTAACCTGTTGTGGGATCGCTCAAACTTGATGGGGCCCATTTGTCTCGGAGTGAAAAATGCTTCTTGGGTTTGACTGTGAACAGACGGGTTGTGGTAATAATAATTTCATCGTATTAGAACATAATTTCTTTGTCTAGTAACATATCTTGGCTGTTTCCTTCTCATCTCTACATGAGTGTGGTGACTTCAGGCCCCGACCGGGTGTTTGACCCAAACATGCTCACACCGGTGTGTCCTCCTCTGTTTATCTTTTCAGCCCTTTGTGTTGACCTTTACCCCTCTCCCCACCACACTCCTGCTAGTTACGACGCCTTTTGTTTGGAGTTTACATCTGGTGGAGGAACAGCATGCCCCTTACATTGTTTTGTTTTAGTGCTCAGAAGAAGAAGAAGGAATAAGAAAAAGCAGTAAATGTTCCAAAAACTCCCAGATCTGTCAGAATCGTTACCTTGCTCCACAGTTTTTTGGATGCACATGAATCATTGTTTTGTTGGAGCTGTGATTGACGTTGTAGCCGAGGTGTGAAGTGCTGTTTTGTGGACCGGAGCCATCTGCTGACAAGCCTCACAGCTCTTATTGTTTGAACCAGAATGGCAGGAATGCGGCGTGTGTAATATTTCCTAATATTAAAGATCAATATTTGTGTAAGTCCAAAGAGAAGCAGCTATCTCATCACATAGGGAGACATTCTCTGGGTATTTCCACTTGGCTCAGGGATTCATAGCCTTTGGCAGAACATCTTTCCTGTGGTGAAACAATACCAGACATCGAAGGGCCTCGCCAGAGAAGGAGCTGGCACTATGAAAAGAGCTCTCAGACATAGAGGTCAGTCAGCCAATAGGTCTCCACATAAACAACCCAAACCAACACATTCAGGCTTTCTGTGAAAACAAACACGGGAAAGTAGGGGATTAGTTTTTGTATGTGGGTCAGTGTCCGTCAGCTGGGTTGCCGGAGAGGTTGTCATGTCTAGATGGCAGCTCTGCCACCTGCAATAATATTGAACACTGTAAAAGTTTGTTGGAACAAGAAAATGAGGACGCTGTGAGTCCTTCTATGTTGTCTTATCAAAGTCCTGATGTTAAAAGCGATACTCCGCCCCAAATCAAACATCTGAGTATTAAAACTCACCTCGCGTAGGCTCGAGGAGTGGCTGCGAATGTTTTTAGGAGTTTGATCCATCACAAACAGCAGCAGCAGCTGTGGTCAGCTTGAACTTTAACCTGAAGTTGTGTAAAACAGACTTGGACATACAACATAATACACGAAAGTCAGGCTGTTCTCATTCACAAACCTACCTAGTAACACACTATACATTTATTTATAACCCAGATAAGGCTGGGAGCAAAAAAACACATGACTTTAAACCAGGAGACAGCAGCACTGTCATATTTCACTATATATCATAAGAACAGCTTAATGAGGATACATTGGATATTTATAAACTTTGTGTTTAGATTCCAAGTCAAGGAATAAATTATTTTCACAAGTTAAGGCACAAGTTTATATTGCAAAAAGACAAAAAGTATCAAAATGCTCAGGGAAAAGTTAGAGAATTAAGGTTTTAGTGGCGATAATGTGACATAGAAACAATATATTTGGCTGATATGATGAGTTTACAGGTGGACAATGGAAATACAAATCATGCTTTAGGATTAATTTACTGTAATAGTTCAAGATAAATTTATGTGCTCTTTCATAGAGGTTAAAAGTTTGAACTCTTCCCGATAAAATCAGAATAGTTTAGGTTGTGGCTTATGAATGCAACTTTTTTTAAAATCTTGCAATATCTTCTCTTCTTATGATCTCACTGTCTGTGTAAATTGGAAAGCACATTCTTCTACTGTCTAGTGTTACCTTGCAAATCACATTTCACACGTTTGCTGCGGATAGACTTTTGGAAATAAATCCAAAATGACGTGAACGTGTTTTCTTTTGATAAGTTTCGAAATACTGGAAATCTTCCTGCGAGGGAGGATGAAACTGGACAGTCAGTGCTTACTGGAAGCAAGACAGACTTCAAAGGTCCAGAGCACAGACGGAAAGCCTGCCCGTTGCACTCCAAAAAGGATCTGTCAAGCAGCTGGCACCGAACAGATGTGGATCTTGATCCAGGCTAATCGCCTCAGTCTGTAAATCATACAACCTTCCTCTCAAGACACAGCAGCTCAAACCTATAAACCTGTACCTATTCTACATCTACGCTGCCAATTAGCGTCATTATGGAGCGCTCCACATGCTAAGCAGGCCACTTCCGCTCCGACTGTACCCCTACAGCAGAGAAACCAGGTGAATTGAAAATGGTTTCCACATGCCTGGTGATGTATGGCTCCTGTATGCTAGCTAATGAGCTACATCAACCATTAGGGGATCTGGGAGAGATGGTTTGCAGATTGGGCCTCAGATCCCACAGTTAGCGGACAAGCTAAACAAAGCCTCATTTAAGGAGAGTCATGCTCCGACAGCTTTTCCTGTTGTAATTCACCCTCGGATGAAGTCGAA
>CAFUXE010000022.1:1184741-1196424 GCA_903364295.1 Serranus cabrilla | reverse complement strand
TAATAATTCTCTAAAATACCTTTTAGCCTGTTTAGGAAGCATGCATGTGCTTTAACGTGCATGAATGTATAATGTGCTGCAATCTTAGCCAAAGGGTCTGACCATGAATGTGTCCCCATAAATAAATAAAAGCATAAAGAGCTTCAATCTTAGCCGTAGCTCAGAAAAAGCTAATTTAAGACTTGCAGAGCTTTATAGGGAACGTGATGTACAGACATGTATACAAGTTCTGTTTCTGTCCGTCTCTCTTAACGTAATACAAACACTGAGCCATTAAAATGTGTAATTGCTCTTTGTTTTGTTACAGCATGGATTATATATGTGCGTAAATGCATGCAGACATACAATGAAGTTAACACACACACCCTCCACTCCTCCCAAGAACACACACATGCACACACCACATCACAGAGCCCCCCCATGCTCTCTTCAATATTAGGGACTGCGGTTCAAGTTCTACCCCAAACGAGCTCCATGACATGTTTCTTTGTCTCTCTGCCCCCCTTTTCCTCATGATCGCTGACGTGGGGAAACTCAACAATCGCTCTCTTCCAAAAACAGTACAATTGTTATTTGTTTTCAGTCGTCTTCCTTTGCTGTTGTTGTTGTGGACCAGAGACTTGAGACAATGGCTCATTCAGAAAAGCCCTGTGAGTGTATCTTCTTGTATGAGACGTAGACGATGTGGTCAAGACAAAAGAAGGTTCCTGTGTTGCTGCGGCGGAGATTAAACACATCTGGGCGACCTCTCTCAAACTCTCTCAAGTAACTGTTTTTTGGTTTATCTTAACATGGCGCCTTTCTTTCCTGAAATAACTTTCACACACAGTTTGAGGATTAAATATAGCACCTTGACTGTTGCTGGTGTTAATCATCAACTTTCCCAGCCGAGATTGAGTCAGCTGCAGTGCACCAGTCACAGGCCCGTTTCTCCTACCTTTAGGCTAGCATTTCCTCTATTTTGCACCAGACTAGAAGTTCCTGTCAACATTATTGTTTTCCACACAGACTTGTGTAGTAGATGACATCTTCATTTGGAATCCATCAGTGGGCCGGGCTGATTACAGAGCAGTGTTTGTCTATTGTATTGTTCCCCTGGTTGCCAACACGTCTGGCTTTCCAGTAGGCTTTGTTAGTGGCTGTGACTCAAAATGAACACTCAACGCAGTGTTGTTTTAAAAAAGCATGACAGTATGTGAGCGCTGCGCTTTACAATCCCCTTTGTGGTTAATGGTTAAATCTATTGGAGTTTGGGCTTTGTTCTTGTGTTTTGTGGTCTTTTTTGTGTGGAGTTAGATCATTTTGAACCCGGCTGCCAGATGTGCCTTCAGCATCGTTTTTTTTAATCATTTCAGAGGTGGTTGATTTCAGAAGTATTAGATATGAGCTGGTTTTGACTTTGTATTCTCTTCACCTGTTTCTGGCTCTTTTGTTTTTCCTTCAGGAATTCTTAATATTTTCATATGCAGATCCTTATCCCCGTTCTAAAACCCTGCAGAGTTCAGCCCATGCCTGTGTGCTCCCGCCCTCCTCCGCTCTATACACACCGGGCTTTGTGGTTTTGGGTTTAGTCCACAATGCAACTCTGCGGTCAGCCGCTACTTAGACAGGCTGAATGAAACAGTTTCCCTCTCCTCACAGTAGCACCTACATAACATGTCATCACATTTACACAGACAGACACACGTCAGCAAACTGCGGCTCACACTCAACCATGGGAAAGTCTTTGTGAAGAGGAAGAGTCTGGTCCAAATCCGCCAGGTCAACCGAGGCTGAGACTCTGTGGTGCCTTCTCCCCGGTATGAAGGTTCAGGACTGGGCTGGAGCTCCACAGAGCCTTGGGGGCACTGGGAGACAGCTCCACTGCTCTAATGCAATATTCAAATCCAGCCTGTGTCTGATGCTGCAGCGTGCCCCGCTGCTTTAAAGCTGTCCTGTCTCATCACCGTCCACGCTGAGTCACGCTCCTCACGCCCCCGCTGCCTCCACAGCCTCTCGACATTCTCTGTACCGCTCGAGGGCCGCGGGGGTGAACACACATGCAGGAGCGTGGACAAACACACATGCATGCACACAAGCAAAACACAAGTTCGCGAGCTTGCACTTTATGCACCTACACAGATGCAAACATACACATATGCTCCACAGCTCGACCCATTTAATTACACCAGCCTGAATGAGTGTGAACACACATCATGTTTGACATCTTTGATGTGCAGTTGGGTTCATATGCTAACATTGTATATGGTTCTAATTGTTCTGAAGCAATACCTTTTTTTCATAATTACATTGACCAAAAATAACTCACTTGAAGATTCTTTATTGTAGCACTTATTGTATTTACTCAAGGGCTTTATTTTTAAAGGATACTATGCGAGAATTGGCATTTACTGTTAACACAACCCCAGATTCTCTTGTATTTTGAAATAAATTTTGTCTGCTTGGTGTTTCACCTCAATTTATTTGCATTTCTTTGGTGCTTTATTAGCTATTTTTATAGCTTCCTGCCCAATGGGTGATGCCCAAAAATGTCCATAAACTGTTCTTTTTCTTCACCTAAACTTTTAATACATGAACATAAAGCAACAACCTGCTACTAGGGATGTTTTCATCATCACTGTTTCAGGTGGGTGAGTGAGACAATAACAGAGTGTGTGTGTGTGTGTTGTTGTGAAATTAAATCACCTTGACTGTATTTTAATGTTACTCATTTTTGTTCCAGCAGGCACAGCAGCTTTCCCGAGCTCTCCTCCTTGCAGCCTTCTCATCTGAAATGACTATACATTAATGCTGTGTGGCTACTCCCACAGAATTACTACCCAGGAAGTATAATTCAGATGTACAGTATGGTTAGTAGAGATACAGTGAGAGCCAGGAAGGATGTGGCCTCCCCTGCCCTGCGCTGCGCTGCCTCGCTCTTCCTGCCTCTGTCCGTACACTTCACACTGTACGTTCACAAGGTTACGCTTCACATTCTCTCCCACTTATAAAACAAGTCATCACATTGTAACAGCGAGTCCATAAAAGTGTTTAAGGCATGCCCCAATAGGTCCCATAGCTCCCTTTTGGTGCCGTCTCCCAGAAATAGCGCCCTGCATATTTTATGAGAGCCTTTATTTTTGTCTTTCCTGAGCTGAAAATGGGGTGAAGACGCAGTTTTGTGGTTCTTTCTCTGCAACGGGCTGCTCCCTTTATAGACTCTTTGGTCACTGTGTCTCTCTCATGTGGTTTCACTACGAGGCAAAGCGGCATTGAACTCTGGAATTGACTCGTCACCCTGTGCTGACACAGTGGCAACGGTAACTGAGAACTGCTGGACTGATTAAAGAGGGCGACAGAGCATGGTGACATATTTAGCAAAGCAAAAGTAAATGACAGTTTACTTTAGAGCAGAAGAGTTTAGACAGAAATGCACGTTATTGTGACACAATGACCCCAGACAGTTGGTGTGTGGGTAAGACACACATTCGGTCAGAAAGAAAGTCTCATCACTATGGAAATTATAGCTTCCCAGTCCAATCAGAAGGCATTTTTTTGTTGGGCTGTCCTGCCCAAAAAACTGAAATACTGCTGGGAACCGACTCAAGCCAAAGCATAACACTGATGTTTAGCATTGTTATGTGGCCACTATAAGTTATGAGACACATGTGACTGCTCTGACATAAGCAATTTCAGTCCAAATATGATTCTTTTTAAAGTGTTTACACAATATGATAATAATATTCTAAATATTTATAATCTTTCATGGTGCTGTTTATGCTTTAAAACACTGTCATGCTGTTCCTGTTGGAGCAGTTGATGTTTTTGGTTTATGTTTGTCTTTCCAACAGCAGAGCGGAGGTGGAAGAAGTATTCAGATCCCTTACTAAAGTAAAAGTACTGCATCCAAAACTTACTTAATTAAAAGTAAAAAAAGGTAGGGCTGTTTTAATTTAGAAACATGCATATTCATGTTTAATGTATCATGTTTTGATGTTAAATCTTGACCTGTAAAGTAACCAAAGCTATCAGCTAAATGTAGTGGAGTAAAACGTACAATATTTGCCTGTAAAATGTAGTGGAGTAGAAGTATAAAATTACATAAAATGGGAATACTTATTTAAGTACAGTACTCGAGTAAATGTACTCAGTTACATTAAATCACTTTAATAGAGCGATTGCTTGATGAAACAGGGTTTCTTTCAATTATGTTTAATGTTGTTGTAGAAAATCTTTCACATTTCCTATTAAATGCAGTAAATATCAAATGTTCTTTCATATCGGCCTCGTGTCTGTCCTATAATGCTTGTAAGGGATCGCTGGTAACTGTTCAACCAAGAATCATAACATCTCTGTAGGTTATTTTTTTTGTATGTCTTTCAGCTTCTTGTTTTGGTTCTCTGTCCCACAACTTTTGGTTTACTACCACTGCTCTCATTGGCATTGTTTCCAGCTACAGTCAGCAGCTGTTTTCATATAAAAAGCACCATTCACTACCTGACCTGCAACAGATGGCAGACAGACAAAGATAGCAACTAGCTGGTGAGCACAGAGGAGCTTTTAGCCGCTTAAGAGACAGATATTTCTTTCAGGAGTTAGTGGAGAACAAAACAGAGCAAGCAGGAGGATGGATATTGGATTTACCTCAACAGGTGGTCAGAAACACGGCTGAATGAATGTTCTGTAGCACTGAAGGTGCACTTCTATTGACTGATCTGCAGCCCAGCCACCTCTTACAGTAGGTGGTGTTTTGCATTGTTGCTATAACTAAAACGTTATGTATGTGTTTATTAAGAGGGGATTTGCTCTCTCAGCAGAATCCTCGGTGCTGCTGAGACAGTATTTTCTTTAAATGATCAGTTAGAGTGTCTCTGACTGATCTGCAAACTTTTATTTGTTTGTTTTACTGCTATTCCATAACTTGTTATCCATATGACTGAAATTCATAACAAAGTTTCACTGTGCATTGGATGTCCAAAATGTCCATTATTACCATATAAATAAGCATATTGTCATTAGATAAAGTAAACAATACAGCCATACACCAAAAAAACAATACCCTGCCTTAGGTTAAATTGTCTTTATTCTGTTTCCAAATTGAGACCTCTCACACTATAACATCTGCTTATTAGTGACTTTGTTCACTCTCCCTATTCACAAACACTGAGCACTGTGTGGACACAGAGAGAAACAGTGCCAGGTCCAAATGACGGGTTCTTCTGTTTAATAATACATGGAAGAGGAATTTCTTGCGGGTGGTAAATTATACATGAAAACTGTGGTGGTGAATTACAGAGCCGACATGTCAAGGTACATGCTGGAACATCTCCTGCTGGCTGGCTGCACCTATCTGCGAGGATGATTTGTGCGCACGCTTGTGGATTGTGCGAGGCTGAGTCAGAGCATTGTAAAATGTGAGTGGCGTAATGTTTGTGGGTGGAGGTGTGAGGACAGGAGCAGATAGTGTGCATGTATTCTGATAAGAGAGAGAGAGAGAGAATCGATGCTCTTTTATGTCTCACACTCTGAATGTTTATGTTTTTCAGTCCTGATATACGGCTCGTATCACGACCGGCCTTGAGGTAAGCCGTGCTCTGTCTCGCTCTCATCCTCGGCCTTGTGGATGAAGTCATAACTCTAGCAGATGTTCACCAGCAAGCGTCACTTTGGAATGAACAGGGCCCTCTACAGGTTAAGTAAAGAACTCAATCTGACAAATTGTGGCATAAAACAAATAACTGACTAAAATAATCCACCTCTGCTGAGATAATCAGTGCTCTGGTATGCTCTGAATTTTTGCAGGCAGTTAAAAATATTAATGCTTTATCTCTCAAGTGCTCAATCTAATACAATGTCATGTGTGTACAGTGGAATACCTCCAAGCAAATCTTACCGCCTGCTTTGAAGTTCAAAGTGTCTCCCCTCCCCCCCACTTCTCGTCTATTCTGGGTGGTGCCAGATGTGACCTGGGCAGAATCGCTGAGCGGGCGCACCTTTCATGGTAATGAGGTAAGAGTTATGGTTCGCCCCGGAGCCAAAAGGTCTGCCTGGAACACAAAGAGAAGAACACCTTGGCAACCTCGAGCTGACAGCGCAGAGCGAAGCCTGGCTCCGGTGCACTGAACAGACTTTTTATTGAAACAGTGTGTGTGAGGAAAACAACATGTGATGTTTCATTTTGGGTAAGGCCGCATGGCTCGCATCTGAATCTGATTTACACCGCTCAGATATGAAGTGCATCTTTGCTCCAGAGGTTCAAGCCTGTCCTCACTCAACGAGTTGAAGTCGTTACTTTGAACCCCCATGACAGAGAATGAAGGCTTTTTTATACAGTTGTGTATTTTGTGTCAATAAGCTGACTGGTCCCTGTTGACAGGCATACTAGTGAGTTCAAATTCAGTTTTTGGCAACATAATCTTCCAAATTTAAAACATAAGGATGGCAGTTTTCCTTACTTTCTTACATGTCTCCTGAGCAGAGTTTGACCTGCATGCTGTGTCATTTTATATTTCCAGACTGATGGCGCCACCTTCAGGCTGAGAGTCGTACGTGCACATTTTCCCAATTTCAAGCAATGACATCTGGTTGACTTTGACAGGTGGTGCTGCATCATAGGAGACTGTTTGAGTGAGTCAGGCTTTAAAAAGAAAGAGGCTTCTGTCTTCAGGTAGGTGGCACTAGTAGGAGACGAGAGGGGGAGAGGGAGGAGCAGAGGGAGGAGATGAGAGGGAGGAGAGCCTGCTTTCTAATTAGTGAATCTCATGCTGCAGTGGAGAGGCGGTGGGTGGTAACCCAGCACAAATTAAACAGAGAAACAATGACATCACATGGGTGGTTTGGTAACTTCCTTATTTGTTAGCTCAATGTCTTAATTTCTCACAGGTTTCTGTCCTTATAGGGCAATTTCACAATGCATTTCTCCATCTTCTTTGTCTTGCATCAGCCAGTAAGAAAAAGAAACATTGAATGACATCGATTAAAGAGGAGAATGAGAGCGAGACAAACAAACCCCATTTTTGATATTGATATTACTCCACCAATGGTGTCATGACATACAACCTAACTTAAAATAATGTTGACCTTTGGTCACACATATGACGGAAACATCGTTCTCTTGGGTTAAAGTCACATGTTTCTAAACAGACTTTGTTTCTCTATATACTCTGTATCCTTCGTAATTACCACAGCCACTAGAGGACACAACCTATTAGTAAACTACAGGCCGTAACAAACTGCTGCATGTGGAAATGATATATGGTGGAAAGTGAAAGACCGTCTCCACATTACCCACAGTGCAGGATGATTCTAGACAGTTCCGTCAACATATGAAGTCTCCCCCTGCCCCCTGTTCAAACATTTCAGTGCGTTATGCTACTAGAGGTAAATATGGCTTTTGGCCACTAACCCCAAGCACACAGGAGAAGTTAGCCCTCAGTGCTTTCTGCCAGAAAAGGGCTTTATTGCAGCCAACAGAGTCTGGAAACTAGTAAAACAGGACCAGCACGCTAGTGATGGCAAATGTGACACACCAGAAAATAAATAGAAAGACATACTCATCTAACGGCAAAGGGAAATTAGTCTACTGCCTCAGTTAAAAAATATTAGGGGAAAATGGTATGTATAAATAAAATGCAAAAAAATAAAAAATAAAGACCTGTAAACACTTTGATATGTGGTATAAATCCCGTTTAAGGCACATATAAAATGCTGCACAGTAATCGAACTGATCAAACTATTCTGCACACACATATTCCAAGTGAAGAAAAGATCTCCAGATGTATGTGGTGTTTCTCCATAATCTACAGTATCACCACTCTCTGTGATATAATGATGATGGCCTGCAGCCCACTGTCAGCTGCAGTAAGCTGCTGAAAACATTTACGTTTCACTGGTCATGTCGATCGTAAGCAGCCACCAGACTTACAGCAGAGACATTATGTGGATCACTGTCTGACCCTTGGCGTGCTGTGACCACATGGCTGTAATTATGAAAATGTCCCTTTGGCTTAATCTAAGATGATGCAAATTATACCCCACGGACACCAGTGGTCTGCAGGAGCTTTGTGTACTTATTAAGCATGATGTGATCTGGCATTAGTTAGAGCAGTGATATTTGCAGTGGCTGAGAGGAAATGGGGGTGAAGAGTTTTAAAGCGAAGACAGAGAGCTGGACATTATCCAGATGCTTCAGCTCTCTGTGAGGAGTGACTGTTTGCCCAGCCAATCCTCAAATAACCACCCGTGCCACAGGGTGCTCAGAGCGCGCTTAGAGCTGTCAAAATATTTTGCGTGTGTCCCTGCTGACAGACATGCTGTCAGAGCTCGTCATCATTTGCTGAGCTTACACCAGGTGCCGTCATGTCACCAGCCCATTTGTTTTTTTCAAGTTCCTTCCCAGATTCCTGCGAGGTCATCATCAGGAGCTGACAGAGCTGGATCCTGAGGCCAGCCTCTAATGAGATGAGATGATACAGTAAAGCCAGGAACACGTCAGTGATGCAGAGAGAAAAAGCAGTTTGTACTTTAACTGTAAATTCAGTGCGTAAGATTGATTGATTTAATCATTTCTGCATGTGTATGTAAGCAGGATTTTAAGCCTCATTTAGCCTGATGTTGTGCATATATCAGAATAAATGTGATTCTCTACACTCTATGTGGTTTTAATATCATAGTCACTTTTTCCAAATGAAAGAAACATAAAGACAAACAAAGAAAAAACCCACAGAAATTGGTAATTGCCCTGTTTTTGAATCCAGCGGAAATAGTAATTTTTACAGCCAGCTCTTTTCCCCTGTAGGTTCAAATGCCTGGCAATAATTGACTTGTTTTGTTCTACACAGCGTGGTTTGTGGGAGAAGACACTGTGACTAACTCCATGCAGATAAAGGCAGAAAATAGAAACTTCAAAGCGGGCATATAACCCGTTTGGGGTCAGGGTGAGCTGGTAGGGTTTTATGATCTGAAATTGTGTAATTGCACAGTTCAGACTTCTATCACTGAGAGTGGACTTTCTTTAGCCTCAGGAATATGAAAGAAAGCCTCCAAAAAGCAAAAGCAAATACTCTTTGGACTGCAGGCTTGGTCACCAGGGTTCAATAAAATTGTTTTCCCTGATTTTGGATGGACACAAAGCTTTCAACATGCAACTCCTTTTTCTACAGATTTATTTTTGTAGAGTACAATTTATGTTTGATCAAATCTGAATTTCTGGCTTCAGCATAGAGTGCTGAGTGGCTTTGACTGCATTGAACTCAAATGGCTTCTGCTTCATGTGGCCTTGAAGCACATATTCTATTTTGCTATAAGTACTCTCAGCACAAATATGATAGGCCAGGCATGTGTTTAGCTCTGTCTTCCTGAGTAATTTCCCTCATATCCGCTAACCACAGCTCCATGCCTCCTATTATTTTCTCCAAGGTTTTGATGACGTTTGGAATCATGTTGTAGAAATCTTGGTTCTTGCAGCAAAGCTTTTGGCATCACAAACCTACCACAAAATCGTTTTGTAAAGTTATGCTTGGTAACTATATCAATCAGAACTTTAGCATGCTATCAAATACAGCATACATGCCATTTTGCAGAGTTACTACTCAAAATTGATAAGTACAGCAGTAACCCTACTTAAAAATAGGCTGAAATTAAAGAGGAAGCTGAAATAGTTGTTCTGCGTCCTCATGCATTTATTATGAGACCTTTTTCTTAAAAGAGCATGAAACTGCTGCATGCTAAAACAGACACAACAGTGTAATACACTGGCTCAATGACACATACAAGTACAAATAAACCGTGCAAACTGCTGCTGATCCTGCAGACATAAAAGCTTTCGTGATAAATCCCAGATAGAAGGACATGTCCCGAACCCTGAGGCGTGCTGTAACTCTCGGCCCCGCTAACCTTATTTCTGTGGGTCAGCAGAATGGCTAACATAGCCTGCCTCAACGGAAAGTGTTGTAGTGTATCCTCACTTGTCATTTGCTGAGTAGACAGGAACGAGAACAAAAGTTCAAAGACACGCTAACTTTAACCGACCCGTTTTAACACTGTTTCATTTAATGTGAAATTTAAACAATCGAATTAAGCTAAAAGTTCCTTTCTATGCCGACCAAAACTTACACCTATGCTTTTCTTACTATGACATGCCAAAATGTCTTTTGTGAAAACTGGAAATTGTGTTTATGCAGAACCAAAAAGACTGTAATAAGCATTAACTCACTTGAGAGATTTTCCTTTGCGTTTGAGTTGCCGTAACAATATAAAGTCACAGTTTGATTGTTGTATTATTATATGTTTTTTTTCCTGTTCTGTTATCATATAAAACAATACCATCTGCTGATTTCTTGTATACTACTGTCTACAGTTAGTCCATGAAATATGGCTACCCCAACCACTGGAGTAAACAGTGACCACAGTTCGGGGGTGTTTCCTCTGATCATCATGTAGTGTCTTAGTGTGGCAGCTACAGCAACAGAAGGCTGTCAAACATGAAACACCTTCCAGTCATAAAGAGTGATAAAGACTGAGACAGAGACAGAAATGACTAATGGCACAGACAGCTTGTCGCCTGAAGTGCAGGACACTGTTATCAACACTGACCATACCTTATTAATGCTGTACCCCGGGTCATTCTGAGACTAGACATTATCTAATCCATATTTGTTGAGCAGTTTAGCCTCGGAACAATTAGTGTCTTTAGTTTTATCTGCACTGCCCAGTCCAAAAGTCCACAAAGCAGCTATTTAAGCAAAAACCTATAATCAACAAGTGTGTCTTCTCAATGGCCTAATTGTTGGGGATTCAGTGCAGTTCAGAATAGGTGGAAACACCTCTCAACGGTTATTACTGTAATTTCATGTTAGAGATCACAGAGGAGACAAATGGGTTGTTTGGATTATTAAAAATGAGTGGTGGGAAATAGCTGTGCAAAAGCTGATCTTTAAAGCAGAGCTGCAAATAGTGATTATTTTCATTCTCAGTTAATTGTTCAGTGTATAAAATGCCCAATTCAAATTCTCACATTAGAAAAGCTAAATCCATCAAACATTTCATATTTTTTACTTGAAAAATGACATAATGTTTTCATCTTTTTTTATATGGACTAATCATTTGATTGACTGTTGCATCTGTGCTTTATCCCCTTCGGGCTCCCCTTGTGCTGGCACAGGGTCAGAATTTCTGGTTTGATAAGCCTGCAGTCACTCTCACACTTGTAAAACAGCAGGCCAAGGCAATGCTTTTGTAATGTGTGGAATTTTATGTTACTACATATATGGAAGGTGTGTTTGGAAACGAGTATGTTGAGTCATAATTGTGACCTTGCAATGCAAGTAGTTTCCAATGCCACTCCCACAAGTAAAACACTAGGAACAAAAACCGTACTGAACAAAGGCATCTTGGTTCAACAATAGCATGCATGTGCTTTCTTTGTCTTTGAGCATTATATTGAACCTCTTCCAGGGGTCCTGGTTGGTAACTGAGACTGACCCCTAATATAGGCAAACATCATGTCCTTGTCCTTAAAAAGTACACCACTTTTCTAGTCCAGCAAGTAATTTCCTGCAAATGTATGCACCCCCACTTCTCAGCCAGTTATCTAGAATATCACTGCTCATAATGCTCGGTCACATCATAATAAGTATTCAGATCATGGAGCGATCTGGTGTCCTCAGGCATAATCTCTATCATCTGGGATTAAGACAAAGGCCCA
>CAFUXE010000022.1:1162796-1184181 GCA_903364295.1 Serranus cabrilla | reverse complement strand
GTATGCACCCCCACTTCTCAGCCAGTTATCTTGAATATCACTGCTCATAATGCTCGGTCACATCATGCTTAATAAGTATTCAGATCATGGAGCGATCTGGTGTCCTCAGGCATAATCTCTATCATCTGGGATTAAGACAAAGGCCCACTTCCATGGTTATATTCTTGTGATTGGGGTGATTTGAGGGCTGGATAATGATCCATATATGCTACTGCTGGCTGCTTACAGTCAACCAACATATACAGTATATAAAGCAGAGCACTCACACCGATGGTAATAATAGGCAGGGTGGTGCAGTGACTTAAGGTGACAGTAAATCTTAGATGACAGCAAGTGTTGTGGCTATGTGTCTTTAAGGAAAAAATGTTCTCTGGGCTGTGGTCAGTAATTAACCCTGACCTTTGACCTCCATGTGACAGCTAGAAAGCAGCATCCCTATGAGATTAAAATGTATCAGATTACTGCCATTAACAACACAGACAAAGCATATCCCACTCAGGAAGAGATGTGTAAGGGAGGATTTTTCTCAGCAGTTGTGGAGAGGCTATTGTATATTTTTTTTACCCATGAGACACCTTAAACCTCCTTTCCTATAGGTGTCACTATAGTCGGCAGCCCCCCTCCCCTTCAACTCGTCTCCTCCTCCGCCTCCTCCCATCCACCAAACCTCCGCGAAAGGGTGTGCGTTTTGAAGGTTGTATGAAGCTAAACACCACCGCAGACAGGAGCAGTCGCCACTTCACTTGACAACCCGGGACAAGCCTATGAAACCGGGGCAAGGGAGCACACCCCGAGTCTTCCCCTGTGTCCTCCCTCTCTGGGCTGAGCCCCTTCCACCTTGTCTTGTCCTCCCGGGAACACGGTGGTAATGCCGCATACGCGGACGTTAATATCAAAAAGTTGAATTGCATAGGGTGCGCGGCAAAATGCAATGTTGCAACAAGGAGGCTTCTCTTCAAGGTCAGTATCTCAGCACTGCAGCCGACTCACGGACGTGTTTCTCGGGCAGTCGGAGGGAAGAAGAGGCGTGGAGGGGGATGCCACTGTGTCTCGCTTGCTCCCAGCATCAACAATGACATGTTTCACCAAGGAGGACATTGATAGTCAGTGACACAGAAACTTGTGTAACACCATTGTAAAAAAAACGACCAGGCTAGGTTTTCATTTTTACATGTTGTAAAAAGAAACTCTTTCCAGCATCTTGGCGTTTCCTGCTTTCTTCCAACGGCCTGTGTCAGTGTGACTGTTTACCTGGCCACAAGCAACAACGCCGAAGTCGAGCTAGCTAACTGACAGAATGGATGTTCGGTTCTGTTTAAGCTAACACTTAGTCGAACCGACCGTTAAAGTCAGTTAGAAATGTTCGACGGTTGAACTGTTGGTTAACTAAGGCAACGTTACGAAGTTGTATTCAACTTCCGTGAACTTGCTTGGTTTTCAAGCGGACTTTAACCAGTAAATATCTTTTTCACATCACATCGTATTTTTTTGTTCAACAACATGCCTTCGAGGACAGTTTCGCACAGCCCGGCTGGAATCGGCAAGAGTTTACCGGAGCGGGGACTGCTCCTGCTGGTAGTTTTGGTACTACTGGAGGGCTCCGTGCTGCCTCTCGGAGCTGCTAGTTCTCCCGATGTCACACACAAGCAAAATGTGGACAACCCCTCAGTGGTGGAAAAGGAGCATAATTACACCAAAAAGGCATTCCCCGTACTGAGCCTCGACTACCATCACGTACAGGCCCCCTTTGAGATCTCACTATGGGTGCTGCTGGCCTCTTTAATGAAATTGGGTGAGTATCATGTGAATGTCAGGTATGTTACGCTGCCTCTAGGCCGGCATTAGAGTTCATCCTATCAGGAAATGCTAGCTTTTAGGGTTGGCTACAGGTGGAGTAATTGCAGGTTAGTTTGCAGCCAGTAGCTCTTAAACTGTAACGAAATCAGATATTCCCTACACGATAATCGCACCAGATAATGAGTTGTAGACATTTGTAGAAAAAACAGCAATAATGCTATCAGTTAAATTAATCCTCAGTTGTTGTCATGTATGTTGTGCAGTTTGTTTCTTTTTGGCAGATTAATTACACTAGGGAGGGGGAGAAAGAGTTTGTGTCTGTTCAAAAGCCACAGAAAGAAAGAAGCAGAAAGGTTTTAAGGTGGATTGTTTACACAATATTAATTTATGTGTAATAGTACTATGATGTCACAGTTTCACTTTTGAAATATTAGTGGTTATTGTAACTCCTGTTTCAGATGGACAGTTGCCTCCATATCAATACAAATAAAGGTAGAGTCTGTTTAATTGGACTGCTCCCTCAATCAAAAGCACACGCTGAAGAGAAGACTGGGTTCAGATAACTCCTGCAGAGATAACATAGATAAATCAACTGATGTGTAAGTCTTGATTCAGATAACATGCTTGTTGCAACACATATAGCTTTTAATGGGCTTACAATGATTGACAGAAAGATAAAACCTATCACTTTATAGTTACAGTATAATCTCTGACCACCAGTCCACCCGCCGTCTGTAGTCTGCGTACCAATTAAAGATGCCTCTGGTATGCTGACATAACAAGCTGGACCAGAATAGCTCAATTTACTCAGTGACTCAGAGGGTAAAATCTATACTGCTGGTCACACAGATCTGTCAGTCTCATGTTGAGAGGGTCTTTTGCTAGTGCTGTACTCTGTGCTACGGTGATGACTAAGCAGCTTGCTGCAGCAGTCTGGATGTTGGTCATCAAGTATTTGGCAAGCTGTCAACACAGGGGAACCTCCTACTATGCTATTGTAAGGCAAAGCCAGGCGACATTGTCAAAAAGGATGTCTAAGAGTGGAAATTTGAGTTGAAGAATGTCACAATTGTTTCCAACTGTATACACACTGAAATACTTCCGTCCCGCTCCTCACTTTCTGTGTCCTCACCCTTTATTGCTCCTCCTTTCTCTACTCCTTGGGGCTGTCCTTATACTGTTCTGTTTCTCCCTCAATCATCAATGCCTCCCTGCCTTGTGCTTTTCACAAAACACTGCATTGTCCCCTGCTATCTTTTTCCAAGAGCCAGCAGCTTGTCAGTCGCCTGTGACATCAGGGGCCTGACTGAGCACCAGCCTGTAGTCAGGGAGGATACTGCCTCACTGTCTGGGCGAGAAGCCCAGTGTCTCTGGGGAGAGGACAGGCAGAGAGGGACCACCTGGCTCGGGTGGCTCTGTTAGGACACTGCTCAAGGGCATGGAGTTAAAATGAGAGATGTGAATAAGGAGAGAGAGTGAGTAAAAGGAATGATGGAAGTAGAGGAAGGAAAACGGAGGCAGAAAAGAAATAAGACCGGATAAGTGTGAGCTCTGACAGCTGCACTCATTGGTGACCTTAAGCCCCTGATTATCCCAGGATGGCTGAAAATGGGCTGTGGGTAATTCAATGTGGCTGCCACACTGCTCAGGCCTGGCACAGCGTCTGATTCATGTTCATGGACCTCATATCTTACAAGCCTAAGAGCGCATCCACAGTCCATTTATCCCTTAAGCAACCCTGTCAGTGTGAACGGTGCCTTTCTGTCCTTATTTTTCACCACACTACTTTTCTTGAATTGATTAAAACCAGTGCAGAAGCTTTCATATAAATCAAAAACTCAGGGATGTAACTTCACTCTAACATTATTAAAGTAAGTGGCAAAGTCCCTACATTTACCAGACATCCTCTATTTGGACCCCTGAAATTAGGCTGCAGACCAGTGTCACACATAAATAACAATTCTTTAATTTTAACCTATGACTTAATCTTATCTAAATTACTCCTTTCATGTTGTGAATGTACTGTGGAACAATAGCTCATAAACAATTCTCAACCTTCAGTTTAACAATGATGATCAGTAGTATGCAATACATAGTTTATAGCTTTATCAAACGTCCTCCAGGCACCGACTGTCATACTGACCTTTCGGTTTGGTCACATCTGATAATATTCAGTATCACATGAGTGGGTAGTGGGACACACCTTCCTGTAGTTACTGTCGGCTGTGAAGCTGTTTGATCCCAGTGTTCCCCTCCTTCCAGCAGTGCTCTTTCTAACGTGTCTTACAAGTGCAGTTGGTCTCACCTTCCATTTATAATTCACAACCGGTCAAACAATTTGAAGGGAAGGTGTCTGTTACTCCAGTGTGACTCAATGAGGGCAACACAGCATTACATACAGAGCTTCTGATAGTGTAGTTTTGGTTGTCGTGGAGTTAGACTGCCAGGTACACATTGATTCCTATGAGTATGAGTAAAGAAAAAGGAGTATCAACTATAAAGAGTCTTTTAGCTCATTTATGTTTCTATGAAATAGATCTGCTCTTCAAGGATGCAAAATATGTAAACATATTTGATTTCTAGTGGCTTTATGAAGAGTGTTGCATTAGATAACGCACATTCATAAGGCAATATTAACAGCCAGACTAGCTAGGTTTGCAGTGATTTAATGACAATGATTTCAGCAGTGCTGCAGTTTTATTACCATGGCTGTAGACAGTGCTTTGGCAGTGCAAGTAAAGAAAAGAATTATTTGTTATCAACTCAAGCTTTGTTGATAATTAACAGTCTATTTGTAATACAGGTATAGCTCGAGGTGAGAACTGCTGTGTATACTCGCTTCACAATTTATCTAAAAGTAAAAGCTTTTTAAATACATACAGTATTAAAAGTAAATAAGTGAAAATTCAGACATTTTTAGAACAGTCTGGTTATTTTGTATTTTTGTAGACAGCAGGAAATGACATAAGAGGAAATGCAGACACGTTGGTTTTGTCTTGTAATTCCCAGACATGACTCGCAGTTTCACAGTGTGTTGTTGAATTTGCAAACTGTACAGAGGTTTACTTTTCCAAGATCCATTATGTCTTAATTAACACTATTTCAGCAATGCGGCAGTTGTTAATCTCGTTTATTTGCAGAGTGAAGGGTTCACTAAGAGACCTCCCCATTCCTTAAAGGATTGCTTTATCTATAGTAAACAAATGACGATAACTAAGGTGGGAGACATTATCAGTATCACCGGGTTAAACCATAAACCACCTGTACAATCATTCTTGAACAGTATGTCTCCCCCTAGTACCTCCTGCTACTATGTTTTTAAAAATGTAATCATAAAAATTGTACTTTGAAGCTGTTTGCCAGAATCAACCAAGGATTGACTTGGATGAGTAAGTTTACTTGATACATTAGCTGTTATACAGTCCAAAGTTACAGGATTTGGCACACCCATTAAGAGATATGGCCCTTGATATTATCCGTCTCAATAATGCTTGTGTGGGAAAGATTCCAGGTTTATCATTTGAAACCACACCCTTGACAAAGCTTGAGTAAATGTGTTACAAGCTATACACATCTTATCTTCTGCGTGTTATTTAGGTTATGGCTGAACATAGAAGAGATCAAGTTTTCAGAGAGAAAACATTTACATGGCCCTAATTTTAGAAATGGATGTTTTTCCCTCAGATTTAATAATCTTGCTTTATATAAAGTCAATATCCAATACATTTAAGCAAATAGCCTTTAAGCATAATGAATATTGATTGGTTTGATGGTTCTCCATTCTGTGAATGTGTCACAGGGTTACAAAGCAGTAGTCATTCTAGGTGTCATGGGAGAAGGACATTCTCGCGATTAGTGGTTGCAAATCAACAAATCTCTCTATTTGCTGTCTTTCCATTTTGAAAGCATCATACACTTTATTCCGTAGTTATAGTGCAAGATGTGTTTATGAATTATGGTGAGGATCAAACAACAATGTAAGCAGTTACCCATGTGAGCCAGTAGTATTGCTGTGCAGATATGGTGTCAGGGATCATACTGAAATATACCAGCAGCAGGCCGTTATTAATAATTTAATCCAACACTGGTCTTGCACAAGCAACTCGAGGAGCACAATGGTCCGCATCAAACAATCAAACAATGACTCACAAAAGCTTATCTATTGCATAGCGCTGTTGTCAGGACCAAGGCCTACACCGCTCTGAAGTAAATGTATTTCTTGACCTTCCAGTGATCATCAGGATGTTGTGGTGTTGGAGAGCCGGTCAGCCAGCTTAACATTTCAATTTCCAGGAAAAAAATCAAATTAATGTATCATCAGTGACCTCCTTTTATCAAAGCAACTCTTTAAATGTTTTCTCTCTTTTGTCCTTGCTTGGTCTAGCAGAATTGGTAGCGTGTACAAGCAGTCACCTGGCAACAGGACACAGTTCCTGGCTTTGGAAATGATCGTGTGTAGCAAGTACCAGGCTGTGCTGACCCTGGGTACACATGCAGACGTGAAAGAAGTATTACCCTTTGCTGGTTTACAGTAACCTTGGTGCAAAAAGGCTCTCAGGAGGGGGTGGGGCAGGGACACAGTGATGCCATTATTGACAAGCAGCCAGGATGAACCAAGAATCTGTTCTTTCCTTATAAAGAGCCCACTTACCGTCGGTCTCCTTTATACATATGTCTTGACAGTGCTGCACTTGTGTGCCATGAGTTTTTCTTTGAAGTTCACTGCCCTCCTTTTCACTTATCTTATCTCCTGTGGTATGGCTTTTCACTTGATGAGCACTGAAGGCCATAATTGGAGTCATGCTGGAGAGATTTAAGAATGTGTTAACTGTCACCACTTGGCCTCGGTTGGACAGTTCAGCCTTCCTCAGCTGAGCCCTTTGTCCTGGGTCCTGGGTGTGTTGAGAGTTTTTACATTTAGAAGGTTCAGTATTGATGCCTAAATGGCTTTTTGTCTCATTGTCTCTGGTTGTCCAGCATGCACACTCTTCACTTGTCCCTTCTGGTCATCCATGAATGATAATGGGTCATTTAGAGTGTCATTCTAGGACCCAGTGCTGAGTCTGCCACTGCTCGAGGCTTTAGCAATAATACGTTTAGTCCATCCAGTCATGACCTGTTTGCTCTTTCCTCGAGGAGTACACATCTCTTTATTGAAGGTTTTGTGTAAAAGGCTTTCTTTGCAGAGCGTAGTCGTTTCAAGAGTTTAGATTTTTCTGTCCTTGTGACCTGTAAAGGAATTCCTTTGAAATGCTGAGTATTATTTTAATTTCTGCTGAATTTCATAAGATTCATCTTATATTGACATATGGAAATTGTGAGGCATTGCTATGGAAGTTGACAAGTGATATTATTGTTATATTATCAAAAACATTTGATAAAAAAAGATATTTATTTAAATGACTCAATCACTTTATATGCCACTCATTTTTAATTGCTAACTTTGAATGTCAGTTTGTTGTGGCCTTTATTTATGGATCATATTTCAGGGAGTGAAAGCTGGTGAGCAAACCGTACCCTGGCTCTGGTTCATTGCCTAATGCCTCTCGGAAGAACACTTAACACAAGGGATCATGGGACTCCTTGTCCTCTAATAATACCCACACTTGCTTTCCCATGCCACTGTCTGGATTCAGTCACTTGTTTTTTTTGTATTTTTGTATAAAGAGCTTTGAAATTATGGGTCGTCCTATCATGTGTATTGATACTACAACCCTGCAAGATCAGAGGTTCTCCCTTTGGCTCCCTGGTGGCTAACAGCAGATGGACGTTGTATATCTAGACCACTCCCAGGTGTAAATGTGTGGGTGTATGGATTTGTGGACCCCATTCTGCCAGTGGAATTAGTCTCTGTGGGCATTACTGAAAATAAGCATGTGTTTCTAGTTGAGTTGTTTATTTGAATTAAGTTGTGAAGAGCATTCCTTTCTCTGTAACTTTCGACAGACCTCACTCGAATTATTAGGATTAAAATAGACCATTAGGGTATATCAGTTCTTAGATAATATTGTTACTTTGCTGTCTTCTTGGACTTCTTCAGCTTCTTGGAGTAGTACCCCTCACATTAAGCCAGCTGTTTACACAGGATGTTTATTTTTCCCAACATATAGCAGTGTGACAATATGGCCTGATATCATACATATGCAATATGTCTGCTCAGAAATGTAGAACAAAAGGTCCCACAAGGTCTGACTTGTAGAGTCTTTGTTTGCAGATCGTGTTTCTTTGGTTCCCATAATACTTTGTTGTGTGCATTGACGTCTGCTGCCCTCTGTCAGCCTGCAACAGGCTCAACATGCTTGTCTTCCTTCAAAGAGAATGCTTAATATGTGTGAGGTGTTTAGTATACATACATTAGGTGTTGCCATAATCAGATTGTTAACAGGGGGATCCTTCATGTCTTTTCAGCACGTTTTGTAAAACAAGGCGATGACAAAATGATATTAGAGCTCAGTTTCTGGCAGTGTCTTGTAAAACACTACCATGGGCATACATTCTGTGGAAGGCCTGTCACTGCAATCTATTTTGTTCATCTGGGAACTAATTAGCTTATTGGAGGTGTGCAAGCCCACTTGTGTGATCTGGTGGGCCAAACACTGAACATAATTCTCTAAAGTGTTGAAGTCTGAAACACTTAGACACAGCTTTTTAAATATGTAACATTGTCTATAGGGGGATGAGATGTTGTGAACATTAATGTGCTAATTCATGGTGCTAATTTAGGTTTTATTTTGAAGCCTCAAGACAGCAGATTGATGCCTTCTACTAAAGAGACATTGTGCTGTGAGTAGTTTCACAGCTAGCTTTGGAATTTGAATCCTGCTCACCACATAAGCCTTCAGGGGGTGTCGCATGAGATTTCTGTTTACTGTGTTTCAAGCAGTTATCACAGAATATCTTTGTTAACACACCTGCGCACTGAGCCTCTGTGGAGTTGTGGGTGTTGCCGGCTTTCTAATAAAGTGCATTGAAAAGAGGAGAGCACTCGGTCTCTGACATCTCACTGTGGAGAAATTAGGTCTCCTTAGACCATTTAAAAGAAAGACTTCCTCACAATCTATCCTCAAAGCTCCAGCTGCATACAGCTGCATAATCCACAGACATGCACTTGTTGAGCTTGTGTGCAGAAACAGTAATAGTGTTGTCCTCAAGCATCCAAAGTATAAGCACCCCTCCCCCTAGCTCAGATGTCTTGTATTCCCACAAAGACTTTCTGATGCTAAGCTTTCGCATACTGCTAAGTCCAAGCCCTGCAACATTAACATGATCAACTGAAGGTTAAATATCATTCCAGTTTGTATGTCTTATTATAAATGATCCATTTACCCCCAGTGCTAATTTTTGTTTACTGGCAGCATGTGTGCAAAGTCTGGCTATTGCATAACAACCTGTGCAATGTGCTAATTAGTGAATATTAATTAGCTGCCCCACCATCCTTGTTGTGCAAACGTCAGCAAACTGGAGCAGTCCTCGGCTGTTCACCTGGCTGCACCTCCCCTCTTGGCTCAGGAGGGAACACACCCTGTAGCTACTGCGCCAGATGGTGCTGGTGTCACTGCACCATACGCTCTTGGTCTGAAGAGCTTCAACTTCATAGCTTAGGGCTGCTCTATATGGCCAAAATCTTTTATCCAAATACAGGTTAATATATATTTTGCTAACAATATATATCACAAATTCAATAAATAAATAAATAGTCTGTAAATCAACCACATGCCCTGGTAAAGTCTGTTTTTGTATACTACTATGTGAATTACATACTTAACAAATAAAAAGTACAGACTTGAACTTAACAGTTTTAAGCATTTGGGTTCCAAGTGAGTCTTTACACATTATCCTCCACCATTATTTGCTGAGAGAACCTTGTCCTGAGGTGTTGTTGTCTGGGTAATGGAGCTTAACGTTTGGAGGAGTTTGTGACTGGAAAGTTGCCTGTTGAAATCCAGTTTGTTAATTGAGTTGGACTAAGTGGTAATTAGGGGTGGGCTGATGGAGGATGTCGATGTCCACCACTGATGGCAGACAATCATTGACCCTTGAGTCTTACATCGTATTTCAAATCCCCCACCCCCTGTCCACACCAACATTCATCAATCATTGCCTCCTTAAAAATAATAATTCTGAGTTATCAACGGAGCGCAAATTGACTTTGCGAGAGTAACTGAAGGCAGCACGAAGGTTGTCAAAGTTCATGCATTTAAATATTGAAATATCATCCAGCCAGAGTGCTGTTTATACATAGCGTGCTGCTGTGGATGCTTTTATCCAAGCTTGTATCAACACCATGGCTTAAAATTTGAATCTAAAATTATAGGGATGGAATGGAAATGTATCATGATTCCAGTGAAAGACAACAAGTTATCACACTGAATTATCACCCAGCCCTCGCGCTGATCTAGATAAGGTGATGCTGAGGGTGCCTTAATCCAAGCTTGTAACAATACCATGGCTATAATTTGAATCTAAAATTACAGGAGTTGGTGGACCACATATTTCCATCTAATAGATGTAGCCTAGGGTGGATGCAAACAACTACTTGTTGACGTGGTTTAATTAACACACACACAGGCAGCAGAATACAGGTTTATTTTGTCATTCGCATGGTCATTGAATCCTTTTGGAGCAGGTAATGCAAAGCAGGTACCATTTCTCACGCAGCTTGCATGAGGGATACTGTTTGCACATAGCTTATATATGTTTGCACATAACTTATATGTGCAAACACAGTAATAAAGAAATACAATTTAGAGTGTTATTGAAGTGGCATAAGTTTCACATACTGTATATTTATTGGTATAGGGTGGCTGTGGATCAGTTGGTAGAGCGGTCGCCCACTGATCAGAAGGACAGTGGTTCTGGTCCTGGCCAGGGCAGCCTTGTTGTCGAAGTAGCCTTGGGATAGTGAACCCCACATGAATGTATTCCTGCAGGTGGAGACGTTTAGGGCAGCCTCGGCCACCAGAATGAATGTGTGTGTGAATGGGTGAATGAGCTCTGTCTGTAGTGTAAAGCACTTTGAGTGGTTGCAAAGACTAGAAAAGTGTATCTATATAAGTGCAGTCCATTTACCATGCACTCCATTATCAGTCATTCTCTACCCATATAAGATTGTATAGCCTACGTGTGAGCATGCACCTATATTTTCATTTCATATTTCTGTGTGCGGTTGTGTGTTAGTGTTAGTGTTAATGTCAGCAGCCTGTTCAGTGCCAGCAGGAACATGGCATGTCCGTGCGCTGCTGCTCTGTACTGTAAATATAGCTGGGGAAAGACTTCATACTATGGCATGCACGCTGCCGTCTCTTTGATGCCTTCATCTGCTTTTGTTAACTGTTTATGCACATGCTGCAGTAGGCCCGTCACATCACTGTGTATATATGTAGCCTTGTCTGTGTTTATAGTTTCATGTGGAGCTTCACAGCAGCTCAAAAGTGATGTGATTCCATGTAAACATAGTAACCCTTGTGGTGCAAGCTTCTCAGAGCCAGTCAGAAAGCCAGCCTTTTTAAGTCAAGCGGCTTTTGTCATTCATCGGACAGTAAGTCGTACTGCTTGTAAAGGCATTAATATTAATAACAATCTCTTGGGAATCCCTGCAGAGCTGCTTGTGCTGCGACATGTGAGCCATGCAGCCTCAAGCAGAAGACTGCAAAAGGTTATTTCAATTATGTGGAACTCCTCCAGAACTGGATTATAGGCAAACAAGAAGACAAATAGAAGCTGAAAGGTTCTCTTTTCATTTCACTGGCAGCAGTTATTGTAAGTCTCAGCTAATGAACGTGGCAGCCTTGACTTGTTGAACATGTCGTGAGATCTGTCTAAATGATTTGCATATTTAAATTTTTTCTTTCGAGAATTGCCAAGGCCATTGTTTTGGAACCAGTACAGCACACAGTACACTTTTCATGCTCGTAACTACAGCTCCAAGACCAGAGATACCACTTTATTTATTTACTTCACTTATGTTAAACACATGCTGAGAACATCAGTTCTTTTAAAAGTTTTCTGCTACAGACAGATAGTAGTCAAAATAAGCAAACAACACCAGGCAAGCTCTGACATGTCTGCTAAGCCTACACAACAATCAAAAGGGTTACCCTGCAGAATACAGATGTTAGTGCTGAAATAAAAACTGATGTGTGCAAAGCACCCACATACTTACATTTTCTGAGAGTACTACAGAAGTAAGAATCTGTTACCAGGTTGATGCTCGTACTCACAGAAGTGTGGTATGTCACAGCTGATTGCTCTTCTAATACTGCTGTTTGCAATATTGACTTTGCTTTAGCAGAATTGCCTCTTATTAGGTTAGAAAACCGATGGGAACACGAATCACTCAGGCGGAGACGCACGTACATACACCAACAAACTAACAAATACCATCAAGGCTTAAAGCATCTGATAATTGATTTCCAGAGATGTCACTCCCTCATTCTTGTTCTTTGTCTCACTCATGCCATTGCATCGTATCTTTTTTTTTCCAGGGTTCCACCTGATCCCTCGTCTGTCAGGTATTGTGCCAGAGAGCTGCCTGTTAATTGTGGTGGGCCTGCTGGTGGGGGGGCTCATCAAACTAGCTGGGGAGAAGGTCCCACCAGTGCTGGACTCCAGATTGTTCTTCCTCTGCCTGCTGCCGCCCATCATCCTAGATGCTGGCTACTTCCTGCCCATCCGTCCCTTCATGGAGAACCTGGGCACGATCCTGATGTTTGCTGTAGTTGGGACCCTGTGGAATGCCTTCTTTATCGGGGGTCTGCTGTATGCCGTGTGTCAGATCCAGCCAGACAATCCATCCAATCTCCACCAGCTAGAGCTCCTGCCCTGTCTGCTGTTCGGCTCCATCATCTCGGCTGTGGATCCTGTTGCTGTGCTCGCTGTGTTTGAGGAGATTCACATCAATGAGCTGTTGCACATCCTGGTGTTTGGTGAATCACTGCTCAACGATGCTGTCACTGTGGTGAGTGACCAAAACAGGAAATATGTGGTCAACTTGTAGATTAGAATCACTGCTCAGTGAAACTGTATATGATATGTTGAAGTTTATACCTGTGGTTGTAGCCCTTAGAAGCTCCTATATCATTATTACAGCGTAATTAGGTGGCAGTTGAACAGCATTGTCTCCCAATTTAGAGCTTAATCAAATAATGTATAAAACTTAGTTAGTTATTATTATTAGTTATCTGAAGGAGCTAAAACTTACATACATATTGATTTTAATAGTTCTTATAAGCTTATTGTTAAACGTGAGCGGTCCCACATACAGCTAGTGATCCATGGACTAGTCTGTCAGCACCATATAATCCCCAGCTCACAGCACACCAGCTGTTCGCTGGCCTATTCACAAAGAGCTCCATCCACGGTATAAAATTACTGTCAATGCAAGCATCATAGTTATACGAGGCACCAACTTAAGTTTCAACATAAACTATCACATCACTTGCCTGAGTAATACTGTGCCAATAATTTCCACAAATCTCCCCTAGTAAATGTATTCACCGCGGACGTTTGTCTCCTGGACATATGTTCAGCAACAAGTTTGGCTTCAGCTCACACTTAAACAAGCTGGCCGGCACTGTGCCTTCGTTGGCACGGGCAGTTTTGAGTGAAGGCTGTGGTGAGAGCCAGAGCAGAGCTCATCAGCCTTTGAGTGTTTGGCAGTGGATCTGCATGATTAGACGGTCTGCATATTCTCATAGTGTGATACCCATCAAAAGCTCAGTACAAACCTTTAAAGCGTCTTCTTTATCCATTTGACACAAGCAACATTTTTCTGTTGTTGCAGAACAATTTAAGGATGTGCTCAGCTTTTAGATATTTAAAAAGCAAATGTTCTCTTTGTCAAAAACCCAATCAACACCCTTTGTCTTTATTCCTTAAAATACCTGTTCATATATATCTTTCCATCCTCTCCTAGGTGTTGTACCACCTGTTTGAGGAGTTTTCAGGTGCTGAAACGGTGACAGTGATGGACTATTTCCTGGCAATCATCTCCTTCCTGGTGGTATCGTTGGGTGGCGTTCTCGTTGGAGCTATCTATGGGATCCTGGCTGCCTTCACATCACGCTTCACCTCCCACACGCGTGTCATCGAGCCTCTGTTTGTCTTCGTGTACAGCTACATGGCCTACCTGTCAGCTGAGTTGTTCCACCTTTCTGGCATCATGGCGTAAGTTTTCAGAATGGAATGTATACATTAAATGTTAAATTTCCATCCAACAGAAATTAAATTTTTGCTTCATCTTAATCTATTTGCTAGTAACCGAATTCCACCAAAAACAAACATATAATGATAATTATTATAATAAGTTTTTCTGAGGAACAGGGATCGCCTCTTATATTGTTGTCTACCCTGCAAACTCTTTCATACAGGACCTGCATTTACAAAATGTAAATCTTGTGTGTCATGTGTGTCCTCTGGTATCTGTGAAATTCTCCAGCTGTTTCAGGGACGTCCCCTCTGCATCGCATGTTTTTAATATATGGATCTTTCCTCAGTGATGAAATGTCATGGTCTATATACAACCTTGCCACTGCAGGGAAAATCTATTTCAGTCCTTGCCGTGTGACAGTAACTCAGCTGTATATTCTGACAGATTACACTCTGTAGTATAATGAATTAATCTGATCCAACGTCACCTAAACTGAGAATTCATTTATCGACATCCCAACATTCTCAAAGGTGCCATTTCTCATCAGCTCCTCCAGTTTGTTTCAATCCACTTTCTGTTTAAGGTGCTGGGGGTTATTGGTGTCGCAGACAGGGGTGATGATATACTGAGGCTCCCTTCACAGGCACAAGGCTGTGTAGCTTTAAGGAGAATCTCTTCCAAAGCTGCGCTCTGCACTCTTTTCTTGCACGTCACAGCTAAAACTAGATTTGTCACGGTTTTTATGAAGAAGAAGTGAAACAGCCTGCTGGTGTGAATTCCTTTACCTTGAAGACCAAATCAATATTGACATGGAGCAGGCATGAGGGTGAATGCTGAGCAGCTGTGGTTCACACATCATTTTTGACATAGAAACATTGCATGACACCAGAATGGAATAGAGAAGTGGTCACCAGACAGGGAGGGAAACGTGTTTGGAACTCTGATATTACTTGTTGCTGACAGGTCAAGTAAAACCACCACTTCTTCAAAATTGATTTCAGTCATGGAAACTTCTGGAGATTAAGTGAAATTATCAGACATCCTAAAAATATTCCATGGTGTCCTTGAAAATTCTTATTGTAATATCTATGTTCCTTTTTCCATTATATTGCCATGTTCTTTCAGTTAAGGCTGGACAGTAATGGTACTTGGATTGATGTAAATCTTTTAAAACAGAAGGTAACCTTATTGTACAGTGATTGGTGTTGCTGACACCTGATAATGAACCCTGCATTATTTAAAAAGGAGGAATAAAACTGGGGTTAAATGTGTCAATTCTAGGACTACCGATAAATTATGACCGTTTGTTAGCGAGTGATGTCATGTCATGTGAGGAAAAACTCCAAGAAAATGCCCTGAAAAGGTCTGGAAAGTTATTCAACAGCGAATCTATGAGGTATGTTTCCTAAATATCTTTGAGCAAACATTTGCCTCTTCTCCCTCCAGGTTAATAGCATGTGGAGCTGTAATGCGCCCTTATGTGGAGGCCAACATCTCCCACAAGTCCCACACCACCATCAAGTACTTCCTGAAAATGTGGAGCAGCGTCAGCGAGACCCTAATCTTCATCTTTCTTGGTGTGGCCACGGTGGACGGTCCTCACGCCTGGAACTGGATCTTCGTCACCGTCACTGTCATTCTGTGTCTGGTGGCACGGGTCATAGGTCAGTTCTACTGCACTGATTGTCACAGCTTCTTTAAATCAATGCAGCAGCGCCAGTGGTTTGGTTTGTAGCAGCTCTACATGGAGGGGAAACGGTGAAGCCGCAAAAGAGGAAGTGCCGCTTATTTGTTATCTTGTCTGGTTTTTGGGGTTAATTCATGGATGATCTTTTTGATAACGTGGTTGGCTTCTAAAACTCTACATGAGACTCTCACTTTAGATTTTAGTTTGAAATGTTTTCGATCCAGCAGATTTCCTATCATAGGTTTACACAACATTTAGACCATTAATAAAGCGGAAAAACAAATATTTACTATCTAAACATATAATGGAGTCATGGCATCCTGACCAGAGAATGAAGCCTCTCAAGACTTCTCTGTATGTGTAGTAATCTGAGCTTCTGGTTTTTGTTGTGATAGCCGATCCGGCCACACCTGCATGTTAAATACCCAGTCCGTTAACAGATGATGCCATCAGGTCCTGACTGAGGCAACCCTGCCTCAGACTCTGGACCTCAGATGCGCTTTGACACCCGTGTACAGCAACTTTAACAGGGCTTAAATGCAAAACAAAAAACGCTCAATATTTATTTTTGTTTCACTTTAATGGGAGTAGTAATTTAGACAAGGAGGATGTCTCTGTGTGTAAAAAAAAAACAACCCTGTCCTTAAAAAGGGAACTGGAAAACCCTGACAGGAGTAAATGTCGCCATCATGTTTCATCACACAACTGTCGGTGTGTGAGAGAAGGCGCCGCCGAGGATTTCCGTGTTGACTTCAGGCTGTCACAAGTCCTTCTGCTGATGATTTGTCATACTAGAGTTATTAGTGTTGTTGGAGGGAGAGACTGAAAGTGAGAGAGTTATGAGGTGTTTTCAGTCAGCGATAGAGTTCTTTATTTGATAGTCACAGCTTTAAGAGCTGATGAGGCTTTGAGAAAACTTTCCAAACACAAATATGCTGCGGCTGAATTGTTGCAGTTGTTAATCACGCATGTCTTACTTGCATCACATGAGACAAGATCATGTGATGGGAAACAGCTAAAGAGCTATCCCAGTGTTTTGCAGGTGTTAGGTTGTGCACCATAAATAACCCATTTTGCAGTAATAGTTTCCAAAGTGCTTCAGTGTTTTTAATTTAGATTTTTTGTTATTTTTGTGATTTGTTTTTATTATCTTCCAGGCAGCAGTAAGGTTCATTTTATTTTAATGGGATATTAAATTCAAATTGCACTTTGCTGGAGATTGGAAGTCCATTAAAATAACTCCATGACTGCAAGCACAGATTGATTTTAAAGAGCCGGCAGTGCATTACTGCTCATGCTTTTTGAGGGAAAAGCAGAACTGATTTTCAGCTCTAACAAGCAAACATCAAATCTCTATAAGCTGGTTTTAGTTGTAATAATGAAAATAATAGCTGTGTTAAACATTGGGTACATCATATTGAAAAAATCCCAAACATTATGTGACAGAGAGTTAAATATGCTGTCTTGTCAAGCACAGGCATCTTAAGAGACCGCTATCTGACCTCAATCTGTAACATGCTCACACGCTCTCATTTAATTATCCTTCCCAGGTGTGGTCGGTCTGACATACGTGATCAACAAGTTCCGCATCGTCAAGCTGACAACGAAGGACCAGTTCATTATCGCCTACGGTGGCCTGCGAGGTGCCATCGCCTTCTCTCTTGGCTTTCTGCTGAACAAGGACCACTTTCCCTTGAGAGAGATGTTCCTCACTGCCATCATCACTGAGATCTTCTTCACTGTCTTCGTTCAGGTACGAGACTTTAAAAGGAAAAGCTGTTTCACTCAGGCTGGCCTGTGTTTATACCCTGCCTCTTGTGCTATACAGACTCGCTGTCCAAAATCACACTGACAAACCAAATCTCAGAACAAACATTTTATTTGCAAGTATTCAGTTCATTTTACTGGTCACGCTGAGTTTTAAATATGAAGGAACGCTTTTTTATCCGAGGGAGGTCAGTTCGATCCTCTGCCGGGAAAAAAATGTGTATTTGATTTCACATCAAGTGGTCAGACTTTCTTGGTCTTTTCTGCGTTGAAGTAAACAGCTCCAGCTGGTTTAGCAAAATGTAATTTCAGCTTTTGCTTTGAAGTGCTGACAGGCTGACGGATGGGAAGGTGCGTGAAATCATGCATCAAATGTAAAACACATATGCAGAAGGAATACAAAATGTCTTTTATGTAAACACACATTTCTACTGAATCAGGAAAACAAACAAAAGCAAGACAAACAGGCAGTGAATCCATATATATTATGTATTTTCCATTTTAGGCAACACCAACTGCATCAGCCCCGTCCTCTCAGACAAACCAGTCTCTTAGTGAAACTGTAGGAAGATTCTTGGATTTGAATTGGACCCAGAATGGAAGCAGCTAAAATAAAACCCTGAAGACGTGTTCTCTCTCCTCAGAGGCGAGATCAGAAACATGTTTTATTTATAGTGCTGGATTCAGCATCGGCAGTCTGATGCAGACCGGGAGGGAGAGGGCAGAGGCTCCTTTCACCTGTAATGTGGAGTTATTTTAAAGTATGGGTCTGTGCAAGGGAGAGTGGGCTTCAGTGTGTATTTTTATTTGGAAGAGAGGAAGTCTAGTGGATAGGAAGTGGAGATATTTACAATGTAATAGTTAATGTTACAATAACTTATATATGGTTTCTTATGTTGCCCTGATTATACATACTCATATACATAGCTCATTAAATTCTCTGCTTAGTTGCTGTTGGTTATTGAGTCTACTGTCAGTAGATTTATACTGAATTTGTTTAAATATTTTCATCAGAGTAATAGAAGGTTGGAAGGAGATGCACAGAATGTTTTATTCATTATTGGACCCTGGAAGAAAGAATGTAAGAGACTGAGTTTCTCCCACAGTAAAAGTGGAGAAGTACGGATTATGGATGAGTCTGTGATTCAACTGGACTGGATGATTCATTCTGACATTTTTTAAATTGCACTGATTGGCCTCAAGTGGGACTCGAACATTCAGGATAATCATGAAATATTAGCATTCCCCTTCAGTGTGAAGTATTGCATTTAGTCACATGTTTTGTGTGTTTGAATTAAAATAGGCCTGAAGTGGTAAAAGTATACGTTCCTTAGCATGAGTGCCTGGTAGCAGAACTGGGTTATTATCAAAGAGTGGGAATCTTCTGTCACTTCAGGCTATTACAGTTACCCAGATGGTCGACTTAATCTCTTTAAGAAGCAGAATGATACACTTTAGACACACACACACAACTGGTTAGATTATAATTCAACAGTAGCCATCAGCCAAACATCAGGCTGCATTCCTGTAGCCTTTCTGTTGTGGCAGTGTTTTGTTTTCTTCATCCTGTTGAAAACTGACCAGATAAAAACCATGTGATTACACACACGAGATGCATTTTTAACTGTCTAAAACAAATGTTAAGAAACATAATATTAAAGGTTTGGTTTTAAGCTTTTAATCAGAGTCCTATCAGCTCGAGATGAGTGTTTGGTAATACACCAGTTGCTGCTTTACAACGATTTACACTGGAACAAACACACAATTAAAGTAGTTCAGATGTTTTTGTGTTTGTGCTTATCAGTAGTGTTTAGTTTCTCATCTCTCTTGAGAATATAATCTCAATGAAAACCCTGTGGCCCTGATGTATCATGAAGATAAGCCTTTGTTTTACTGTAACTGAAAAAACATCACTCTCCCTCTGCACAGAACATCAGGCAGTTCAGGATGTCTCTTAAGCCCACTTTGTTTTTTAAAAGGAACATCTCTGTCTCACTTGTGAATCTTACCCACTTGTATCCTTCAAAGAATGTCTGCTCGGGGAACAGCAGAAGCATAAAATGATATTGTTTTTGAAAAGGTTTGTTAAACATGTTGATCGTTGATGCAGAAATCTGTAACTTGTTATGTTATCACCCTCTAAAGAGGTGACAGATTTACAGCAACCAGGTTGTTGTGAAAACTGTGAAAACCTGTTGTGTTTGTTAATCAGACATTGCAAAGTTTGGGTAATGTGCCAGCTATTGAAGTGTGATACTACTGAGCTTATACTCAGTGAATGAAAACACAACCATGGTGGCTCTGTCTGAAGTTATTTCATGGCATTGTAAGCCACACAAAAATAATATAAACAGTACAGATACCATCTTTTAAGCTCTTTAAAATCCTCATGCAACCTTCTCATTTCATTCTGACATAGACTTGGTGATAAGATCCTATTTCCGTCTTAGGCTAAGGTCAGGAAGTGAATAATGAATAATGTTTTGCTCCTCTCATCCTTCTTGCAGGGCATGACCATCAAACCCCTGGTGGAGCTGCTGGCAGTGAAGAAGAAACAGGAGGCCAAGCGGTCGATTAATGAGGAAATCCACACCCAGGTAAGACCTTTCCCCCACAACCATCTTCAGCCTTAATGATCAGACACTGATGGCTTCTTGATGGTTTATACGTGTTAATAACTCTGAGCCTGAAAAACAGGACATGATTGTGATACATGTCGAACATGCTGATGAATTCATAAACTTCCTCTTTCACGGACACACAACAATGCATTCTCGCTTCCTTGTTCATTTTTTTTTTCACAGAGAAATGCAGTAACACAAATATTACTACTTATGTTATCTTTAACATTCCTTGAAATCCACAACAAATAATCATAAGATGATGTTGAATTTCTTTCTGATGGTGTTTTACATTATTTTCAGTTGTAGTTATGTAAAATGTGATGTTCTTTTCCAGTAACATCTGAGGCCATTTAGTTGATCAAATCTTGATTGCTGCTGCCACCTACTGGCAGTATGGTGGTACTTCATCTCATATACTGTGTAATAGCTCTGTACTGGTGCAGCACAGTGGTTGTCAGTCCAAAGATTACAAAATAACTGACTGTTTGTTTGTTTTTAGCTGCATTTCAGAAAATTATACCATCTAGCTAAACCAACTTCTCACACTGTTTCTCACACAAACTTATTATTACACACACTCACACTGACACACACAGTCTCCGCTGGGGGTTTGCAGTAAGTCAGCAGAGCTCAAGACTATAAGAGCAGGCTGTGCTAATGGCTTCTCTGCTGTAAATTACCAGTGATTAGAGTCAACATAGCTGGCTGAGGAAACAGTCACACTGGGCTACAACTTAGCGTTGAATACAAGATAAAGTGCTACAGTCACCTCTGGTATGGAGGCTGTGAATGTATTTATTTTGGCAAGCAGCTCGGGGACATACCATACTAGACATTTATAGCATTCAAAGCATATATTAGCAGTTGTTTTTTCCTACTCTGATTTTAAGAAAGTTTAAACCAACTTACCACAAGAACTAAGATGCTGAGACACTGCTGCTGCTACTGCTACTTCTAAGAATGTTTTGTTAAAGAAATTAAAGCACTTTAAACAGTAGAAATGTGCACATTTAGCCATAATCCATTCACCATAATTAAATTTGGATAACAATTTGGACACAATTACTTTTTGGCTTGATTAACCACGACTGGACGATATACATGATGCTTTTACCCAACCTTACCACTTACCATTTCACTGTTCAGAAAGTAATGTATGGATCCACATTTTTGTTCATCTGAGGAGGAAAATCTAGCTCTGACTTTTCCCCACAAGTAAAGTGGTGAAAAGAGAATCTCCAGAGGACCAGAAGAAAACATCTATGACCCAGTATCAGGGTGTCATATTTTATTGCTGTATTTCCTCACCTGTAATCTCTGAGAGAAACTTTTCATGCTCTCGCTACTTTCTAAAATGAGTTT
>CAFUXE010000022.1:1143993-1160126 GCA_903364295.1 Serranus cabrilla | reverse complement strand
AGCGGGTTTGAAGGGAGAGAGGCTGACTGATGACTACAACGTTCTCCATAGCGAGTATTACATTAGCAGCACTGTCATCATCGCCTTCTCTGTCATGTTGCAACGGCCCAAGTGGCGAAGAGTCTTTGGTTATCATTACTCAGAAAGCTGGTTCCTCTCAAAAACCCACTGTGGGCAGCTGCACTGGCCTCATTAATTTCACTTCTGCAGGATCAAGTGGTCAGTGATAAATTGCTAAATTAAGCGCTGGTCAGTCTTAATACCCAGTGTGAGTGCATGAGTCATTCTTTACTAAATGTAAGTAAGAGTTGGATACATGGGTAGAGAGCTTCAGTGTTCAGAGACAATGTGGTAGATTTGCCCAGGTTGTTCTGAAAAAAAAAGGATGTCACATTATTGTACCTAACAGGTTTAACAAGCATTCATTTCTTACACAAGGAGACCAGGTGAGAGGAAAACAGAAGAATATGCCATCGGTAACTCCCCCAGAAGTTAAGGGTTTGTGTTATATCAGTGAAGGTGAAAAAACAAGTTACCACTTTCATGATGATTTGAAATGATAATGAGTAATTATTTGATGTATTGTTTTAATGTGTATCAGATCAAAGCAGGTGAAGAGAGACAGGCTGAGAGCAGTGAGAGAGAGGTTTCAGATGAGCAGGTAGGAAGGCTTTGCTCTGACAAGACAAGTGAAAAAAGCAACATCGAGATGATATCCTTATTATTTCCTGTCATGTTCACAAAACACTGACAATAATTATCACACACACACACACATATATGTTATTACTGAACACGTAATTACTACAATTATTGCTGTACAATATGTATGTGTGTGTATCAGATGGAGGGTGAATGTAGCAGCAGAAGCAGAGAAGACAGAAGGAGGAGAGAGGGAGAGAAGGCACAGGTGACCATGTAATGAGGTCAAAGAGTTCAAAACACAGGTGTGATTGTGTGATTTTCCCACAGGTGGAAATCTCAACCCCCCCAAGGTCAGACTAATGTATGAATGCTTTTAAAAACAGTAGCTTTATGGTGAACAATTGGGATACACAGACTGTGAAATTCTGGCCCGATACCAATGTTTAAAATGAACAATTTAGCCAGTACCAATGTTTTTTGGTTGTTGTTTATTTTGTTTTGTGCCAGGAAAACAAAGAAATATAATAACCAGACAGTTGTAAAGTAATCGAATTTCATTACTTATCTTTGATTGAGTTCAAATTCAATCAAGCAAATGTATGAAACCTTTAATATAACCTTCTTTCAAATGTAAATATTCTTCCTTTTGAAAAAATCCCTGAAAAAGCCCATTTAGCTATTCTACAACTGCCTACATTTTTTAGTACGTAAATATAAACTTAAAGTGAATTGAACCATAAACAGGTCACTTTTTCACATTTTCTTTGTCACATGGTCCCTCATCTTTCTCCAAGACACCAACATTTTATTTGCCTTTCATTTCTAAACAAACAACAAAAACCTCAGATATCGATGCTGATTGGCTGGTCAACAAGCCATTTACTCTGTTGATATTGAGTATCTGTTACAGAAAAAGCTAATATTACTGTAGCTCGAACGCTGGCTGTTCAATTACACAATCTGTAACTGACAACCCACACTGTTAGAAACTTGCTCTGTCACCTGATCATTAGATACCAGAAAGAAATAATTAAAGGAAATTGGGGTTTCATTATTATCACCACAGACTGTCATGTGTGTTTTGACCAAACGACACATGACATACTTCAGCTGTACACCACACAAACTCTGATCGTCTTTTCTCAGGAACATCCAGCCCAAGAAGCCTCCTCCTGCCAAGCCTGTGGAGAGAGCTCTGCCCCAGCTGCCTAAAGGCCGCGAGGAGGAGATCAGGAAGATCCTCCGGAGTAACCTCCAGAAGACACGACTGAGGGTAACGCTGCTGCATTGTTACACGTGTCTGCTAAAGATGCATTGTCTTGTATTACTGGAGTTCAGAGAATATCACTATTCATATTGATTTTCACTGATAAACAAAGTGCCATTAGACGACTGTGTATTGATTGTTACAGAGTTAGAATTAAATCAGTAGCTCGACTCACTCATTGACTTATTCTGACTTTGATTTTTAGGGACACAGAAAAGCACTTCTCATTGATTTATACAGGCTATTGTTCCCGTGTGGTCATCACTGCCTGCAGTTTTATCATTTTGAGATACACAGAACAATCAATGCCAAAACCTTTTTTTCTCCCATACCCTTTTTTTGTGTTAATCATTAAATTGCCATCTTTAACCCAGTTGTTTTCTGTGTCATTTCTCTTTCAGCTGCGCTCCTACAACAGACACACTCTGGTGGCCGATCCTTACGAGGACGGCTTCGGCGAATTCCTTATCAAGAAGCAGAAGATGATCGAGCTGGAGAAGAAGGTACGGTGGTTATCAGTGTCTGCGCTGGCAGCGTCTCTTACATGAAGAATTAGTCAGAACCAGCTGTCTGCTTTGTCAAATGTTACTGACACCCGGTCCCAGCACAATTTAACAAACATTGTGATCCAGAGCAAGCGCTAAAAAGATATTTTGTTATATCACAGCAGAGTGTTGCTCCCTGCTCCTGGAAGATTTCAATGTTTGGGACAAATGTTATGTGTTTACTGAGCTTAAAAACAATTGATAGGCTTTAATAATTACATCGTTAAGGCATGTTGTTTTCTACTGTTTTATATTGAAATGTAGCTAATTTGGCATGTTTTATCTTACAAATAAAGTGCAGTCAAAAGACTTGAGTACATAATTATACTATTCCTAATTCATTTTAAGCAGTGTTGACACAGGGAAAAAAAGATCATACCCACACAGCTTGGAAAAGAGATGGGGTCCATGTTGAAGACAAGCTGTCGGTTGCAGACAGTGGCACAGATTGCAGTTCGCTGCGGTTGAAAGTCGTGCCGGGGTGTGTCCCTCCCCGCAAGGAGAGAGGGCACAGCAAGCGCTAAGTCCTCGGCCCTGTAAGTGGCCAGTTTTGGGCGCGAGGTGCTATAAAGCTCACAGCCGGCACCGTGAGCCACCTTCAGCCGGCCCCCGGCCTTTTCAAGCTGACCTAGCAGCGCACCACCATAACCCGCCGAGTTAAACCCCCAGGCAGACTGCTCCGACTCCTCCTGTTGAGAAGCTTGAAAGAATTTTTGGTTCATTATGAAACCTGTGGCTACCTATGGCTCATAAAAGCACGGCCTGCTGCTGCAGACCTGAAATCAAATCATTTCTCTTCGCTTTAGGCCTGTCAGATAAAATTACTGGACATCAGAGACTTTATGACAAGATTTTAATAAATTCAACTGTTTTTTTTTTTTTGGTCAAAAAGTGGCAATTACTGGATATTGCCAGTAATAATGGGAAACAAAAAAAAAAGCTTTAGACTGAACATCCAGCAGTGAAATGATTTTTTCAAAACTATGATATGTGCTCTAATTAGAGTTCAACTTCATTCTCCTTAATTAATTTTCCCGACACAAATGGGGGCTGATTTATATGCAGGGTCGAGAGGCCCTACCACAAACTTCCATTTCATCAGCCTGTAATTACGTAATGAAAACAGACTCTTGTTTTGTGTAAATTGAATGTGCCAGAAGCCACTTTGGACTCGAGAGGACTTCTGCAGAGAAAGCAACACTCATTTTAATGACGTTTCTCTAAGATATTGATCAATGTTGAATCTCTGGACTGGTTCAGTTCGGCTGCTGTACTACAAACAACTAAATGAGGCGGAGTGTGTGTTTCCTGTACACGCTAATGACGCCGAATGTTTACTGAGGCTGAATCATCGCATTAACAGACAATATCCCTGTGTTTTCCCAGATAAAAGACATGAATAACTACCTGACGGTGCCTGCTGCTCCCCCTGACTCCCCGACCATGTGTAGAGCCAGACTGGCCTCAGGTAAACACATCCATCTACACTGCAGCCAAACCCTCGATAGCTACCGCCACCACACTGAGAGCTACCACATGAAACAATAGCACAGAATTCACCATGTCACTGATGGGACCCACAGGGAAGAGACATTAATTTTTTGCTCGGCTCACAATGCAGCTTTCACAGAACAATAACACGTTGGACAGCACTGTTCACAGCTGCAGCAATAGATATTTCCTCACTGATGGAAATATGTTTGCATGTGGCAGCCGGCATGTAAACCAGTGTGTGGTTTCATTTTAGGCAGAGATACAGATTTCAAACCTGCTCAGCAGCAGAAAGGGAACAAACCCGGTCCAGGTATGTCGTGAGTGTAGAGAAGATTGTTTTTAACCCAGAAGCGATCCTAACATGCATGTGCCAATTATGTTGCTTGTTAACATTCATCAATTATTCATTACTAATAAAGGGGATCTCATGACATGATTGACGAGGCCACATTCAGGTGATTTATCAAGAGCCGAGACAGCCCTGCTTACATATCAGAGTCCAGCATGGTGTATGTTTCAGCTTGTGTTTTTATAGTCAGTTTACAGTAAAAGTGGGATTTTGTCCGGCATGTGTTGCATTAAAAACCATTGTGACTTTTTTTGCATTCTTTTCGTTGTGTTGTGGAATATTTGGAAAAGGTCTTGAAGCCTGCTGTTGTCAACTTTGTGGTTTGGTCATTTGTTGACCTCAGAGGTGCAATGTGTAATACCTGACCAGCAGCATTTCACCTCCTCCTGCCTAGATTGTGTAAATAAAAGTTGCTAAATAAACTTGCAGTCAACTCAAAAATGTACAGTAAACTTTCCAATCATGACGCATCTCATAACGAACCACAGTTTGATTAAACGTAGGGTTAGGGTTGATTCTGTTCAATTTTCTCATTTTAGACATTTTAAATTAAGCACTGAAGGCTGTGCTATTGGTAGACTATCACGTCTTAATTCTTAAAGATCAGTTTCAGATTAGTTTCACTTAATAGCCAACATTAGATGTTGATTTCCAGTTTAAAAGACACTTTGGGAGGTCAGTATTAAACTTCGTCTCTTTACTCACCAACACTGTCTGCAGCGCTGAACTCGTGGTTTGCTGTTTTTGTATCACTTCTCTTCTTTGCCACCAAACATGGTTTCTTGCTGGGAGCTGGTGTTTGGGATGGTGATAAAGGTTGTTTCAGACATCTGGACTAACTGGGGTCTTAACTTCCTCTTCCTCTTCCTTTGGGATGAGGGTAGACTCAGAAGTGGTGTTCTAAGACAGGACGGGCTTGGGCTAGCTGGTTAGCTGGTTAGCATGCTCATTTTAGTAGATATTTCTGCAACAAAATTCATAGAAGTCTTTATAATAACATCAAACTGTTACTTCTTTACATTCTCTTGATAATGTTCATTCATTTAGTGAATGTTTTAAACTAACATTCTGGCTTCATGTTACACATTGCACCTTTTTAATATTTGTTGATTGCTTTCTCCTCCCCCTCTGCATCATGTCTTCATGCACGCTGATGGAATGACGGAATAATATTCAATCCCTTTGTAAAGCCTTGTTTAACTGTGATGTTGCACCCTTCTCCCGCCTGTAGACCCACAAGCCTACAGCATGAAGTCCGCGTCCGACAGCGTGCCGACCATCCAGGTGGACCTGGCCTCTCCCCAGTCTCCAGACTCCGTCAACCTGATGGATGAGTTCAGGCGGGCCGGCCAGCAGCAGCATCAGCAGGAGGACCAGGGCCTGATGATGAAGCCTCCCTCGGGGGCGGGTGGACCTAACAAGCCAGGCGAGGCGGGTGAAGGCCGGGAACAGCAGAAGCTGATAAGGTGCCTGAGCGACCCGGGTCCCAGTGCAGAGGAGGACGAGGACGAAGACGAACCCTTCCTGCCTTGATGCGGCAGGCGAGATGCAGAGGGGCCGGGCTGCACGCCGGGCTGCTTCACTGCTCCGCCCTAAATAATCTCTGTGGTTCAGAAACCAAACAAGCCAAAACTGCTGATGCTGTACGATCCAGACACAGAAAACAAAAGGAGAGTGTCTGAGAAGAAAACAAAAGAGCCATTAGTTTGTGATTATCATTGCTCTTTATTTTTTTAGACAGGACCAGAACAGCTGCTACCTGAGAGATGGTGGAGTTTATGGTTGATGGTCTGAGACATTCAGGAAAGAACTATGCATTACCAAAGGTTTGGACTGTTTTAGTGTCATTTTTACTTTAGCGTCAGACTGTTTTCCTTTTTTTAATGATTACATAGTTGTTGGTTTTTACGTTTGTTTGTGATTCTCCTTTTTTTTTCTGTCTTTAAAGCTACATTCTTCGAGACATGCTGGTCCTCCAGTTCTAAATTTAATCAACAAAGCTTCAATCCACTTTTCTTTTTCAAAAGCAGCACTTGAGTTTAAGGAGCTTGTTTTAATCCGATATCTCACCAAAACAGTTCTTTCATTCTGTCACTTGAAATTGCTGGATATTCAAACATTTAGAGTGTAGATAGTTAAAGAAATATTTTGCCTTATTTTAAGTCAAACCTCTTCACTAGGTGCATTTTTATCTCTCTCTTTTTTAAACGTGTTTTTAATTTCAGGGGTACGAACATTTGCTCGCTATCAGAGTTTGCTCCGATGTTCGCGGGGGGGTAGGTTAGAAGCTGGATGTATTTAGTCACTTTTTAAGAGAAACACACTTCTTTGTAGCCGTGCTTACAGACCTGCAGTCTTGTCCTATGGCTGTGGAGGGAATCACGTGGACTTGAAAAGCTCCTCACTGTTGTACGAAGGAGAACGGACCTACAAAGTAAAGCTGCGAGTGTGTGAAGCTTGTGAGGCGAGCAGTGATGCAGCACAGATGTTTTGATGTCAGTGATCATGCTTGATTCCCCATCCAAGTCTTCTGAAGTTAAACCACATGGTGTCATGTTTCCGTGTAGACGTTTTATGTATCATCAGTTTTAGAACACCCTTTAAAACTCACTCAAGTAGCGTTCGAGTTGTTAGCGTTGATGTTTGTCTTAATATTGATGTAATAATGAATAAGTGCCCATCTAACAGCCACCTTCACACTCATATTTTAAACTTTTCTGCAACATGAGCTGATTAATATATTAGATTAAAAATAATCACTTTCTTTTCTATGCCAGTTCAGTCTTCAGGCCTTTACCAGAAGCATTTGTGCTCCACATCACTGTTCAGCTTCTGACACGACAAGTGAAGGTTAGTGTGTACAGGAATCCATCCACTCCTCTTCAAATCAGACTGTAGGCATGTCTTGGCAAAAAAAACAAAAAAAACAGTAATTCTATGCAGTATAGATGTGTAAAATATGTAAATGACTTCTAATATCCTATATTTATGAATACCCTTTAAAACTGAAGTCTTATAATCTTGTAAAGATGCAACACTTAGAGGCAAACCACTGCGACAGTCCGAGCTAAAGTCACACACGGGCATTAAAAGAAACAATCACACAAGAGTTTTTGCACACGTGAGCAAGACTGAAAAGTTATCTGCAAAACGTAGACTAGTTTCTGTTAAGTCTTTCTCTGTACTGTATACGGTTGTACAGCGTGTAAAATACATTGCACGGCTTCCTCACACAGCCGCTCAGTGAATTGGAATTAAGTTGTTGATGTGACTGTTTGCTGATTTGAACATCTTGTGTGCAGCAGCTTACATTAATTAGATTGTAGACCCACAAGTATTCATTCACCCGAGTCTATTATTACAGAAAGAGTGTAGTTTTTCCGTACGGGCCATCCAAAGAACTCACTATGGAAAGCAAACTTGAAACACAGTCCTTGAGTGAGTCACTGTTCCAGTTTTCTGGCTGTTTTCTAGGTGTTAGTGACCACCGAGTCCTTCCTGATCCTCTTACGTCCTGAAGGCTCACATTACAGCTGACAGGAGCGAGCAGACAGGCTTGTTCATTTTCCTCAGCTCTCCCTCTCTCAAGCGTCTGTAAACGGCTTACTACAGCGAGGGTAAGAGGATATTTTGTCTGTGCACAAATGCACTCATGTACATCCCGGGTGTGTAAATGTGCAAACACGAGCCTGCTTGCACTGTTGTCAAGCGTGTTTTGGTCCTGGGCGCTTTTCCTGCTTCCCAATTTCTAAAAGGATAATTGCAGCCGAGAGATGGGAGGGTCAAACCATAAAGCATCCCATTTCCCTGCCTCGACCAAATTGAATTTACTGTCGGAAATGTCAGCGTGTGTGACGCACTGTTGCAGTGGAGATCTGCGCTGAAAATGTCAACAAGGATGGGGTCAAAGAGAGAGGGGTTGTTTAAAACCCCGAAATGACAAGCCAAATGACATGCGGCACTTTTCCCCATTTTCAAATCCTCCTTTTATCGCTGCTTAAAGGACAGTGATATTTACATGCGGCATTGGATTTATGAGCTGCTAAAATGGTGTATAAACTGCAGCTACAGAAGTCCTGAGAACGTCCGCTTACTGAGCCGCTGTGGGGAATATTCCTGCATCATCTTCCCAGATGCTCTTTGATTTGGCTTCCATTTAGCGGCAGTTTGTTGCTGATTTAACCCTTAACTGCTCTGCAGAGACTGATAAGTGGGTTTCAGGAAGGTTGCAGCAAGTAATGAATTTCTAAACATAATCCCACTTGTGAATATATCTAACTGTGTGAATGCAAAGCAGAGTGTCTCTGGGAGGGAATATGCTCATGCTCTGCACGGATGCAGTCTTTTTCATATCAAAACAGGTAGTTAAAATAACCAATCAGAATCCTCCAATTTAAATTAGAACAAGAGACAATAAATCCCTGATTACGCCACGTTATCTTGAAGATTTTTAATTTCTCAAAGACAAAAAAACACTATTTTCATGCTTTTCCTTTTTAAACAGAATGCATCTTTTGGGCAAACATTCTCACAGCCTGGAGGGAAATGTTTGGTGCGGGAAACGTTTATCTGAAGCCATACAGCCTATAGAAGAACCTTTTTCATTGTGTTCATACATTATGTCACACAAACATTGTGTTTGTGCATTTTGTTTCGCTTGACGCACAAAAGAATGGAAACCTTTACATGTGTCTTCGAGTGAATGCCTGCTGTTCTCGTTTCCAACACTGATGTTTTTCCACAGCAGTTGTTTTCATTGAATGTGTCTGACTGAACTACAACAACACTGTTGACTCACCAGCATTCACTTCAGCTTTAATTTGCCTCACTATGTGCATTATTTGTTTAACGGCTTTAATGTACAGTAACTTCTTTCTGCTTCACAGTATCGTGCTTTTATCATCAGGTGCTTTGTCTGGATTCATGTGCACTATATCAGTCCATGTGCTTTACAGAAGCTTTTCAGCTTCACTGTGTTTTTTTTCCATCTTATGTTTACCTTTAAAGGCACCACAGAGGATCTGTCATCCAGACTGTAAACGGTGGAGTTCAGGCTCGAGTAGAAAGTACAACTCTACACTGTAATCAGTACAGTGTATAAGCTTTGTGATGAAATTCTCCAAATGTTAGATTGTTCCACTGGGAGAGAAGATTTTTTGTTGTTGTTTGTTCCTGGTATCCAGGCAGCCATCAGTTTCTGTTCATTCACCAGTTTTAAATTTTAAGGTCTGTTAAAGCAACTTACAAACAAACGATAGGTTCACACTCATCTTAAAACATTATTGATGCTCACATGTGAGAATTGATGCAGTTTTTTGGTGCTGCATTTGTTGATTCTGTCCATATGAGCCATGAAGAGATCCCAGCCTGAAGCAACTTCAGAGTAATGATGTGTTAGACGCAAAGCAAATCTTTCAGGTGGGATGAAGTCTTTCAGGGAATTCTGAAAACGTAATATTTCCATATTAACGTCTATTCAAACCTTTAAAACATGAAAGAAATCCAGACTTGGCATCAAGCTTTAGGCATGTCAGCTTACTTTTGATCCATTTTTTAAATTAAAATCAAACCCAAAAAGAGTTTATGCGTTTATTTAGATTGACCTTTGGATGGTATTTTGATATTAAGGATTATATAAAGTTTTAGCAGTCTGAGTTTTTTCAAGCCAAGTAGTTTTCACTCGATGCTTTTTCAGTGCAAAATGTCCCCATTGTGTTTCTATCCCTCCATTGCTGCTCAGCAAGGTAACACAATGGAACACAAAGGGATTTTTGTACTAAAAGCTCTAACTTTGGGTGATACGGCTTCATTTGTTTAACTCGGACTACTGACGACTTAAACCCCTTGTACCCCATCACTTCCACTAAAATCAGTTGTAGAGTGGTTATAAGGGCCGATATGAACAGGATGAACAATTACAGCAACACTTGTTTCAATGAACACATGGACATGTCAAAAACAAACATGTGAACCTATTCTTTTAAAGTGCAACAGTCAAATGAATGGAAATAAATGGTTGCCCGACAAAAACACAGATCCAAAATCCTAGACACTACAGCAGTATGCTTTGAAAAACTAAATTGGGTTACTGCATGATTTGTACTACATGGTCCAAATTGTGCAGAACCACTGCCGTGTTCCTTTAAGCAGTGAAAGGTTACATTGCGGATGAACATTTGACACTCTCCAATTAGAGGCGGTAATCACAGTGTGACGCACACACACACGTCATCCACATAATGAGCCTGCGGTGTCATTACTCCACCACCCAAAGACTGTTTTCCTCCCTTGTTTACCTCGTCGTTCTCCATCATATTACACCACACCGAGCACTTTAACAGAGCTATACCTTTATCTCAAACACCGGTGTTAAAGAGAGCAATAAGTGGCTTTAATGTAGTGTACACATTGTGTATGGTTATCAGGTGACACATCATTGGGAATAGGAATGTACTTCATGATGGGCCTTATAAATGGGGTGTGTTGGGGTTTTTAGTCCTCGAGCAGAGAAGCTGGGGTTTTAAATCTTAGTGAATGACTTGACTATGACTTGATGACAAAGTGGATTATATTTCCCTTTTATCCATTGTTTGTTTTCTTTATCGTCATGTATTTAAATTGATGTGTCAGTCAATTATTTGCAGTCTGCAAATTTCAATTTTGCAATAATTAAGAGGTTTTTTTTTATTTTGTATACACATAAATGGGAGTATCTATATATATCTATATATATATCAAAGAAACAAAAAAAACATGTACGAGAAATTTATTATAATGATGTACAAATCCGAATCTGAAAGATAACAAGTGTGCACTTTCCTGTTGATTTAGCTTCCAGCATTCCATTCCTGTAATGACCAGTGAAACTAACAACCACAGATGAAACTACGTCAGAATCTATATACCAAATTAAAGTTTTACTTTATAGCAATGCTGTGTCACTGTCTCATGATTCTGGAAAGATGGAGTTTTTTTGTAACCAAATAACTAGGAGGTACGTTACAGGGTAACTTTGGTATTTTTCATTTATAGAAGTCTCATTCTGAAATCACTTCATCAGGTAGCAACAAGTAACAGACTTCTGTTCATGTGGAAGACAATTCCAACCATCAAAACTATGAACACTGTCTGCATCGGAAAGCTATTCCCAGTTTGTCTGTATATACTGTGTCCATCCCTAACAAGTAAACCACACATGATAAATAAAAGTACAGTTCTTAGTTACTTTACAGCACAAGCAGGGATGTTGTTATTCTGGTGAAGTTTAATCCTCCTGCAATAACCGTTTCTGTCCAGAAGGGAGCGCTGCACAATATAATTATAAGACACAACAGAACAAGTCCCAAAAGTAAAATATTAAGGGAAGAGCCGGATTTATGTGCCTGGATGGCATTTTATAATTGGATACTTTGTTGAGTGTAATAAAGTGCGAACGAGCTGCCTGTCTTGTTGAAGTGTAATGACATTACTCAGCCTGGCAGTGTTTGCATGGAGAGATATGCAGGCAGGAAGCTGCGGCCGCTCCGGCTCAGATACTTTGTTTATTTCCCTTCTGTTTCTGTTAAATGGAAAATCACAATGACTCATGTGCTCCTCAACCAGCTTGGCCTCGCATCCATATTTCCTGTGTAATACTTCTGGAATGGATATGCCCTATTTATAATATTCACTCATTTTAATTGTTGGCAGTTGTTGCTTTCTATCGTTTTGCAGCAGAGCGTCTGGGTGGCCAAGTTAATTTTACATCTGAGGAGTTCAATTTGAGGCTGTAATTGCCAGTATTGTTGCTGGCTGAAAATCCTCTTTACATATTTGTATTTGTAGGAGTTTTAGCTGATACTCATCCAGAGGATTTGACAGTAAGTAAACAGTGAAATAAGCTTAAATTCCCAGATCACCAACTCTACAAGCAAACAATAGCAGGATTTTGTTTTTGAGGGTAGAGTTCGTCCCGTACTTAAATCCATGATATCACTGCTGGAAAACAAACGGAATATTAATCTGTTTGAAACATTTGAAGTCTTCAGAACACTTATTTTCATTTATATGTTTGTATTTCTAAGCTGCAAGTGAGATGTTATCACAAAAAAGTGACTTCAAAGTGTTTAGAAGATTGCTAACTTACTCTCTTCTCTATATAATAAATCTGAAGTTTCCTATTGCAGCTGCTTTGTTTGCTTCTGGAATTAACTGTTTTACATTTCTTCTTATTAGTATTTGATTATTTATTATTGTCCTTATACACAAACATAAACATGCAACTTCCAAATGTAACAGATTTCCATCAAACACTGGATAATTACACTAATTGAAGTCGAATTAAGTCCAAGATGAATTATTATCATAATTATTATTATTATTATTACTATGTTTTATAATATAAATATATATGTATCATGTCAAGGTTTGAACATCACCTTGTCTTCTTTGCTTCTCCTTAAAATATTTTTTGCCATTCATATCATTGCTGAACCTGTAAAGCCATTATTGTTCTCGAAGGTCAAAGAAAACTTTTTTATTCCCAAAGAGGCAATTTGTTTTACAGCCAGCAGTACACACACACATCACAAAAAAAAGAGATTCAAAGCAATAAATACAAACTTAATATCCAACATTTGCTTGTTTTTGCACTATAAAAAAACAATTAAATGTGCCCGTCCATCTGTCACATAACCATGCTGTAAAATGATTATTTTGTTTGGATAATGTGTTAATGAATGAGCTTCAGAGATGTGGGTGAATTTATTTTGTTACCTTTAGACAGAGAAAAACCACCTGTTCCTTTATTTGGGAGTATTAAACTTCAGACTAAAGTAAAAGAAAGTATGTGTGGTAGGAATCTTTTCTATCCTTGTGTGACCCAGCAGAATGCACTCAGTTCTCATTGGAAACCACTTTTTAAAGGAATTCTGGGCGTAGCAGGGGTGGAAACAATAAACACAACACCTGCACAGTGTACTGAAATGCAGTTCAGTACAACAGCACAAATAATTTGTGTGTGAGATTAGTTTTCCTTTGGGCTGCATCACAAACAGACTTGATTAATCTCCATGGTCGATTTAGATTCAGGTTGTACTAAACTGTAGTTTATTGTACAGGTGTTGCTTTCATTTTGCTCTATATATACTCAGCATCTCTGATACAAACTCACCTTTGGGATGAATTAAGTGCTTTCCCATCTTATCCTATCATTGTGTTGACTCCCGTTCAGCTCAAATCAGATTCTGCAGTAAGAAATATTGTATCTGTGTTTACGCTTGTGAAATAATCTGAAGCTGCAAACAGAATTTAATTAACTGACTCTGTCTTCACGGCTCCTTTTTTATTTATTTTTTTATTTTTTACAGTGGAATAAACACACAATAAAGTCATGCCAAATATTTAATAGCCTTCCCCCAGTGTGAATTGAGCCTGAAAGCTTTTCAAATGGATTGGTCAGAGTGTTTATTTACTCCTGTTTCGCTGTAGTTAAATCACCAGGTCTTATTTGTCTGTCAGCTGGGCTCTCACCGTGGTGGGGCCGGTTAAATTGCTACTGTTTGCATGAGGGCTCTTCTGTTTATTTACTCCTGATCGCTTTTTAATGTTTAGAGTGGCTGCCCTTTTCATATAATGATGCTGTTTGTTTTGGATATCGGTGCAGTCTAACCCCTCTAAATACATGAGGGAACAGAGGGGTTTGTGTTTTTTTTTAAAAACTGAAAGGTGAGGTTTCAGTGGCCTCTGCTTTGCAATGCACATAAACACCAGCGGGGGGCATTGTGTAGCCACAAACTCACACAGCAGCTCCTTAATAAGTGCTGTCATCACTGAACCAGCTCCTACTTTTTCTCTTGTAAGGAACGGTTAGTACACTAAAAGCATACTGGCATGTTTAATCGGCGTGTTGGGGAGGGAGTCAGACTTTCTGTGGCCCCATTCCATCAGCTTAATGGTGTGTTTGCTATTGCTTTCACTCTCATTTACATGGCCCATATACCCCCTCTAATGTATGTCTAATTGTTGTGTTTAGGCAATAAGAAACCCTGAACCGTTGCATCCATGCTCCTCACTATTGAATGTTCAGATTTCTCAGCGTCAGCTTTGAAAATATTTTGTTACACAACAAGAAGTGTTTTGATTATGAATCTGGTGGAGACGGGTCAGCGGAGGGCCGCATGCACACAGCAGTTTGCCGTTTGTCTCGTCTATAAAAGGAACAGACAAATATAACTTCAGCGAGGCAATAATGCCGAGCTTATTGTTCCGCTGGTACTATTTGCACTGATGGCTGATGTGAGCTGTGTTCTATTTATGTTGAGGACAGAGACGAGGACGGCAACATGCCACTTTAGACCCATTTTCTTCTCTACAGCAGTTATGCAAACAATGAACACATTAGTAACTTAATACATCATCACATACATGCTGAAGTGCTGTGCTTCAGAACAAGCTTATGGAACTTGTACTTTACTTAAGTATTTCCATTTTATGCTACTCTATACTTACAGAAAACAAGTACAAAGAGACACAAAACAACCTCAATGAGACACAGTGACAAAACAACTACAAAGAGACTCCAAATGACTAGAAAGAGACACAAAACGACTACAAAGAGACAGAAAATGTCCTTAAAGAGACATAAAACAACTACAAAGAGACTCAAAATGACCACAAAGAGACCCAAAACAACTACTAAAAGACATCAAATGAACACAAGGAGACACAAAATGACCACAAAGTGGCAAAACAACTACAAAGATACTCAAAGTGACGACAAAGAGACACACAACGACTGCAAAAACTGTCTATGTGATGTGGCCTTTTGCATGTCTGTGCTCAGGGCTTTGTTATCTCACAATCCGCCCTGCATCAGCAATAATGATAATTAACACTCTGACAGGGGTCGCTCCACATAACTAATACTTGAAGTGCATTTTGCTCCTAATAGTTTTACTTAAAAGAAGTATATATTCCTTTAGTAAAGGATCCGATCACTTTCTTCCATCAGTGCAGGAAAGGCACAGCTTCAGCTAACCACAATCCAATCAGACGAGGAGATCCAGTATCACATGCACAGTGACTGAGGTGCCAGTGGCACATCCTGTCAGAATTCATGGCGGCCAACAGCAGGGTCCCCATCTACAGTTTGCTTTGTCAGGACTTGTATATCTCTCCCATCGCGCACCAGGGTCAACGTCCCATCCCAAACAGCCATCCCTGATATTTATGACTCGACAGCGAGCGTCCTGCAGGGCCGTGATTCCCAATGTCAGAGAATGTTTTGCAGCGGTGCTTAAAGAAACAAATAGCAGGCACGGTGACATTATTAATCTGGACACGCTGGCACGGGCCAATACATCTCTGCCTGCTGGTTGATGCATTGGAATGAGCAGAACACAGAGATGGACTTTCTCATTGGCATCTTGTTTGATGAATAAAACATCAGTGCGGGTTGGGACAGAATTTAATTTTTGAATACAAGAGCAGGAATGGTTATGGATCATAGGACTTATTACAATCTGTGACCCTCTGCAGAAAATGTTTTAAGGACAGTCAGCTGTTTTCGGCCGGGTCCTGCATACTTTTAGAGACACATCAGTCATTTGTAATCGTCTGACGAATCCTAATCATCAGTGATCACCCTGCAGCCTGTAAATAAACTCTTATAGAGGAGAGAAAAACACATTCTTACAGTACATCTCTCCCATCTGATCATCATCACGTGCCAATCGAAAGTAGAAAAAAAAGGGCATTAAATCATTGCATCTATTCCCAAATGTGTTCTGTGTGTGGAAATGCTTCTCAGCTGATAAACCGTGACTCAGTCTGATGTGAACAACTTCACATGCAG
>CAFUXE010000022.1:1075248-1143909 GCA_903364295.1 Serranus cabrilla | reverse complement strand
GCTGCATTATGAAGAGCCAACAGTCACCACAAATTACATTTCCGCTTGGAAATTGTATATTGCATCTGGACAACAGCAGTTAGTTTCAGTGGTGAGAGTGAATGCAAAGCACACCAGAAATTACCTTTGTAGGAGCCATTTACCTTTATAAACCATTTATTTTCTGTGAAAAATGTCCGTGCTTTGATTTCACCCTTGCCTGTTGGTAGTGGTGAGACTGTATTGCCTCTCTCATCGATCCTGGTGATAAACTGGGCTGTCACCGGCCGGCGCGGCTTCATGCAAGCCCAACGACCAGACTCACGTATAGCTCGGCCTTTTGAGAAATACTGACTTGATGTGTCTATTAAGCTGTTTAGAAAAGGCAGCAGTTGGTGTTTCATTTTCGTTGGAATCAGCATAAACATATGAATAATCCATAAGGAGGATTTTATTCAAAATGCCCCAGTGATTACATTAATTTACAGAAGCTGAGCAGCATGTTCTCTCACTGGCCACTTTATTAGGTACACCTGTAGAATCTAATGTGTCCAACACAATAGCTCTTCACAAAGAACTATACGTTTTTCTTGACATTGTCAAGTAGTGTTGTACTTGATAGGATGGGGAAGTCAGCTTATTAGAAGATAGGGTTCATGAGTGTAGCTGTGACTATTAATTACATATATAACTGCTTTGTTCAGCATTATAAGTTCTGTCAAAAAGGTTTTAATATCGGCACATATTGTACAACATGTACACTGATATAAAGATGCATATATATGTGATTAGCCAACCATTAAATCTGTCTATCTCTGATTTATATGCATGATGGTGGCAGAATATTAGAAACAGCAAGAAATCGTCCATTACAACACCACCACTAACTATCACCTCAATGCTAAAACATATATATTGTAAAAAGAACATTAAAGACATTGTAAATTTACAGCAGAACAGTTGCATTGGGTTGCATTGGATGTACAGGTGTACCTAATGAAGTGGCCACTGGGCGTATGCTGCAGTCCAAAGAGTGATGAAACACACAAGATTAAAGCCTAATTCTCCACAGACGCTGAGCCATCACAAAGCCCCTCTCTCTCTGACTACAAACTGTCCTTTTGTCCGTGATAAAGCCCCGAAAAGGCTTCATAGATTTACCTACTTTCAGAAGAAATGCGCTTGGATCAGAAAATAAAAAAGGCTAATTCATCAGCTCTTTTTTTCACCCTCTGTTCTGTAAATTACAGACAACCGGTCCGACTCAATTAGGGCTGCTGAGGAAGAAGGCTTAGCAGTGAAAATGTGGGGTCAAATGCAGTACAAATTACCTTAAAATTAGCTTGTCCCACAATATGCACCTGACAAAAGAAGAGCCTGAGGAGCTGCATGTGTCAGGTGTTAATAAGTGCTTATTGCCTGTGCAGCCGCTGGCTTTCACAGGAAATTATCAAATTCTAGTCAAGTTTTATGGCTGCAAAAGAGGACATCTACTTTTATTTTGAAAATGACGCCAGAGAAGAAGACAGAGAGAATGGGAGAGGAAGATCTGTGTTTAAGGCTCATCAGGAGTTCATTAGACATCACAGACATTGTCAGGAAAGTCGATGACACTGATGGTCCACATTGAATACACTGATTGTATCCTGGGGCAACTTTTGGACTGCAGACTGACAATAACCCTCTAAGGACGAGCAGAGGTCTTTGGGTGGAGTTGCTGGGTTGTGACTTGTAATTAAACACCAATATTGAATCCGATCAGACCTTTATTTTCTCGTTCCTGCTCTCAGATGCATTAGTTGAAGAGTGCTGTGCAGGCTCTTTGGTAATGGCCAACTCATAGGCCCATCTATCTTATTTATCCGGAGAAAACACTGTGTTTACACTTTAGCTTTATCTTGCTTATGTAAACATTATGTAAACACACTTTTCTAAACTTCCTGCGCACCTCAGTCACTGAAGGCAAACTCCAACAGTGATACATGGCTGTGATTCAATGTGCAATAAACCTAAAAGCAAGCATGAAGGTTTATTATGGACTTTAGAAATAGCTGGAACTCATGGTCCATTTACTGGCTTTGTTTGGATCTTTTAGCTTTATAAAACAGTCTTTATCAGCAGATGGAGTTTGCTCAGTCATTGATCAACTGAGCAAAGTTCATCCACCTATGGAGGCTGTGTGATGTGGCTAAAAGCCCCCAGATAAAGCTAGCAAGTGACCATGAGCTAATATGCTTTGCTAAACTTGAAATCATTACTTCTTATATTATATTTGATTGTACATTGTGACTTAATGCATCACAAAATTAACCAAAATTGGTATTTGTAGTAACTTCCACACTTAAAGTATGGATGTACTCTCCAGTAAGAGGTTTTCAAAGTGAGAAGACTCCCCAGCGCGGCGTCATACTGTTTTGAAGGCGGTTCAGTGTAAGCATTTAAAAAACATTACATGAGTTGTTACTTTAGTTAAGAATAAAAACTTGAAATAGCCAGAATATGTATGATTTGATTAAAGAGATAGATCAGAGAAACATAGCTTTAAAGAATTTTTTCACATTTTCTCAGAGGCAGAAACTAATAAATGCCTTAGGAAAGACCTAGTTTATGCATTTGGTGTAGTCTGAGGTTGTATTAAATAGCAATAATATGCTATCTTGGCTGAATCGTTGAGCATCCAAATAAACTCAGGCTTTATCTGAGGTTGGGCCATAGTCTCAGACATTGAAAAACCCTGCCAGGTCCAGTAGAGTCAGGACTGAGTCCAAGCCCAGTTGGGATCAAGTGAGTAAATCGAGTCTGGTTCAAGGCCACAAGAGGAAATAGTGTCTTTGAAATGCTAATATATTGATTAAGGAGTTCCAATGGACAGAAAATATCTATCGATCAACAGGACTGATCCATCTTCAAACATCAAACTACTTAAACGCATCATGTTGGTGGAATCAGCCAACAAAGAATCCTAAATTAACAGCCAATAAACACTTGACCAATATCCAAGCCTGAGACCAAGACAAGTGCAGTACTTCAAAAAAGTGGTCTCAAGGCCCCAGTAGCTACTACTACAGCCCTGATTGAAGGGAAACAACATGGACAGAATCATTATGAATCATTATTGAGAAAATACAGTTTCTAGTTTGTTTTGTTGTTATAGGCAAAGAGTATGGAGCTTTACATTAAGTCAAATCAGTGTGAAGCTTTGCAGCAGTGTTGCCCAATGAGCCAAATGCACGTTATCAAGAAATACAGAATGTGTACCGTGTTGGAAATACAAACCTGGACCCTCTGTGGACCCGCATGAGCATCCAGCCCCAGTTTATGCACCTCATCAATCATCATTTTCAACAGTTTGGTACAGATGATTACATCAAGTTGCATAGGTTCTATTTTTCCTGAAATAACCTCATGCAGCCAAACTTTAAAAAAGCCCTGCAGCTGTTTTGACAACACTTACAGCTACTTGGAAGACATTTCCAGATTGCTTAGAGACTTTTCTGCCCAACTGGTATCAAAAATGTGTTTTTTTTAACCCATTGCCAAACCTCTCTCTGTGACATTTTTCCCAGTTTTATGAAATGTGTCAATCAAAACACAAAATGGTGAAAAATTTAATTTATAATATAAATCATGTAACTCAAAAATAAGTAAAAGCGTGATTTATTTGTATTTTTTTTTTGTAGAAGGGTGACGCTCAAACTTTACAAGTACGTCTTTGCGTCACTTCCGGTTATAGATTTGTTTGGGCTGCTGCGGGAAACCTAAAACAAACAACCAAACAAAATCGTCTTTACTGTAAATATTTGTTTATCCAGCTTGACGGAAGCGTCTTTGATGAGCACATCTGTAAAGCTTGGGTAAGTGTTGTCGACTGGGCTCTTCAAACTTTTTGCGTTTCTGTTCGCGTTAACCGTTAATCTTAGCTAGTTTAAACAACGTAACGTCAACGTCAATACCAAACTCCCATACGAAAAAGCGGTGATTAAGTGAAATGCACGAACTTGTACTTAAGAGGTTAGCAACACAGAAATTTGATAACATAATGCTAAATAAATAAATAAATAGATTTAAAGACAACAGAACACGGATGGACCTGATGAACAGATGTTACTATTCATCAGGTGGGTTTCTTCCTGTCGCCTTTTATTAATGGACACTGGGGTCTTTAAAATCAGCGAAAAACCGAATGAAGTCTTGCATGGTGTGTGTTAGAAAGTGTCTTCCTTATTTTTAGCTCATTGTATTGCTTATTTAATGCCTGAGGACTGTTGAGACATCCGTGGCAGATAGATCTATCCTCTTCTAAAAGCTTTTCCAGGATTAAACGAGCTCATTTTCCTCGGGGGGTGTGGATGGTTTTCTAATGTACAGAGCCATTCAGACCTCTCTGCTTTTGTCCAAACGGCTTAACTGTGTTGTGATAAGCCGCTGTGAATATCCATCAAGAAATCCGACCTGCCCACTGGATTGCCGAGCAGCGGACCGTTTCGCCTCTCCCCCTCCTCGCCCCTGCCTGGCTGCACTATATGTTACATTTCCAGCCCTCTCCCCTCGCTTTTTTACGCAAGCGGACGTCCGCGGCACAGCGACACAAGTGCGCACTACAGGCGAGAGAGAGCGAGGCACGGCGGCTGGTACCGGAGCGACGACGCAGCGGCGTGTCTGTCTTTGTTGGAGACCGGCGGACTGGATGGTGGATTTGTTTATTCTATGGATTTGGATCGGGGGCTAGGATAACTTCACATGGGACAAAACCCGCCTTCTTTCATGTCAGCCACCGATTTGTTTCGCCCGGCGTGTTGACGCCAGTGGAAAAAAAGGGGGAAACGGAGGCTACGGGAGGAGCGCAATTGACAGATAGGCGACATGAATATACACGCGTTTCCGTCCACCAGCTGTACAGGATAGATGCAAACAAAACGGCTTGCGATCTCAAACGCGATTTCAGGAGCTTATAATGCAGCAACGTGGGTCGGTTTGAACGGAGACAAGGAAAAGATGCTCTGCTGCACGCTTGAGGTTTTGCACCGTAGGGCAATGTGTTATTGACGATTTGCACGGCGTGGAATAATGCATCGAGACACAACTTTGTTCACAGGCCTGACAGACTGCGAGACATTTGATTATATCTTATAAAAGTGCATTTATTTGCGAGCCTGGCGTATGCTATAGTAATCCTGTTATTCTTGAATATAGCTTAGTGCTTCAGTAAACGCCAGTGCCATTTATCTGTCAGCCCCGGAGCCCTGTGCTGTTTTACGGTTTACATTTTAAACCCAAATCCTGCAGTCTATTGATGTCAGCGATTGCGTTGTGTAGATAAAAAAAAAATCCCCAAAGCTCTCCAGTTGTGTTGCCAAATGATTGGTAAATTGTTGATGTAGGCAGGCCTAACCTTCGCTTATGCAGATCCAATCGATAGCGAGATAAAGACAGCTCTGGCAGGCTGTTTATGCCACTCTGTAAGTGTCACGGGGGTGTGTTTAAAATCCCGCATATCTAGTTCTTTTTTTCTTTACACATGCCCCAAAGCAGCAGAGAAGCTGCTGTGTAGAGAGTGGAGACTGTCAAACCCACTGTGTCGTGTCGGAGAAAATACTGTAAAGCAACGTCTCAAGAAAAGTTTCAATGGTTTTCCGAAAGTTGCCCGGTGTGTCGGCATCGGGCATGGGTCTGCGCCTGTCCCAGAAATTCGTGTTTCTGCTCTTTCTCTCCGGTTTGGTAACACTGTGTTTTGGGGCCCTTTTCTTTTTGCCCGACTCTGTTCGACTAAAACGCATTTTTCTGTCCAAGACAGAGACCCAGCCGGTCACGGTGGGCTCCGGGTCCGAGAACGATGCAAGGGAGCACGTAAAAAGACCCAAGGACCAGGAGCACCCGCGGGGCATGACCCCAGCCAAAGGGGAGACCAGCACCAAGCTGAAAAGTCTCAGCCGCAAGCCGCCCGTCTCTCTGGAGGCAACGGAGGAGCGGCTCGCCGGGGGGAAAGCGCAGGAGGACTTCACGCTGCCCCGGACGAAAACAGAGTCCGCCTCGGTGAAAGCGAGCTCGGATACTTTCAGTTACAATAAGTTCAAAGGATGTCTGCTCAAACCACCGCTGGGGAGAGACAACGGCAAGCCGAGCGACCCCAAGACCAACGAGCGCCGGGAGAAAGTGAAAGAGGTAAGGATGAGACCGTGACCCTGCAGGGGGATCATGCCAGTTTAATGTCTCTACAGGGCACGTGCAGCTGACATATAGCAGGCTCAGTGTGGAAATCTGTTTGTGTTCTGGGAAGTCACGATTGGAGGTTGGAGAGAAAAACAGGAAGTAGGCTGCATTTTGGGGGTGAACCCAGGACAGATGTTATAGTTTTATATGTCTGTGGCTCCATAGAGCAAATAAGTTCACAGTCTTTGTTTAATGGGAGCGTGTTCATGCTGTCAAAACGCACCAGACAAACAGCAGATAAATGGCACGCTCCCTTGTATAGATAAATATATATATAAAAGAAAACAGTCATGCACAGTGGAAAGAATAAATTATATTTCTACTGTTGAATTTGAATTGCCAGTATTTGTGTGACAATACAGACGGCCTCTCTATAGAAGCAGTGGGACTGTTGTTTGCCAAGCTCCTGTCAAACAGACAAAATAAATCCCTCTCAATCATATCAGACAGTTGTCTAAATTTACCCAGTGTCTTTGCCTTTTTCACAGATGAATTTCTGTGGGGTTTCTCTTGATGAAGACGGAGAACAGTGTCAGGACTTAGGATGTGTTGATTGTTTTCTCGCTGTTTGTTGTTCAGATTAGAAGGAGTCTAATATCAGAAAGTGTGATATAACTTTTCTAGTCCATGGGAGAATTATGGCACTATTATTCTATGTTTTTCTTCTTATATGTTAAAATGAATTCTGATTATTTGACATGTAATCATATGAATGATCATATTGCTGATTTGAGCTGTTCCTGAATGATAAAATACCTTGCGTCTACCCGTAGCACCTCTATCGCCCTCTTACAATCTCAAATGACGTGATATTGTGCAGCGACACTTTGGCCAGGAGCTCATCAAGCTGTGCCAGCTTTGTTGGGCCCTGTGGGTCCAGTAAGGGCTCCAGAGTGGGAGCGTCTGTGGATCACACATCTGTACCCACTCAAGGCGAGCGTGGCTGGTGAGGCGGAGGGAGGCGAGTGCAGCGAGGAGAGCCATTGGCCAGCATGTGCAGATGGGTTTCAGCCCTGGCATGTGACACGGCTAAGTCCTGTTGTCACTCTCACTTCCAGCCTGCTGTCACCCTCTCACGATGCTCACATGCCTTTCATACCTAGAGGTGATGTGCTACATGATAACTGAGGCGTCGGAGGGTTATTCGCCCTCGTGCACTGAGCTCTCACTGACTCATTCGCCTTTGATGCTCTTTCAAGTGAATGTCAACGTGACTTTGCTTGCGTGGTCTGTTCAGCTGAGCTCGGCAAAGTTCTTGCCTCGGGGTCATTGTCGTCTGAGGAAAAGTTTTTTTCCGACATGCCCTCCTCTACCCCAATTACTGTCGCGGAATTGTGATTGCATTTCCTTGAGTGAAGACCTTTTTATTAAGGCGTTGAAGAGCAGACAGGACCTGCTTACTAAAACTGCATGTTCATAGAAGCCACTGTGCGTTTTTGTGGTTTTGCTATTGTTGTTGCTTCAGCCTTCACTGTCTTAAGGCTACTGGCAGCGTTCCAGACAGCTTCTCTCCCTCTCCTGGAGGCTCACATTCATGCTGCCAGCACAGGCTGACACGTTGCGAGCCTGTGCTTTGTCCAGGTTTACAGATGTAAAAGCAGGGAGTAACTGTAACAATAAACCTAACATGTTCTGATTTATTTCTTAGCTGTTTTGATGTATGTTTCAGTGAAGCATGAAATCTAAAGAATTGTATTTGTAGTTGTCACTCTCAGCTCGTGTTGTGGTGTACAGCAGTGCTTTTATTCACTGTATGGGAATGCAGAAAGAGGGTTTCCCCCTTCCAAAACCTGCAGAAAGGGTCTGGTCCAGCCCACCGAGTGCCTCCATGCCCAAACTCTGAATGGGCATCGTTTTTCTCAACTGCCAACAACTAGAAAGCAGACTCCCTACCTTCTTCTTCCTCTGTGTGTGTGCACCCACTGCCAAGTGAGGGTGAAGCAGGGGACAATGACAGTCTGATCACACAAAGCAAATATTTGAAGCAGTAGCCGGGCCCCCCACAGGATACCAGCACATGCTGCCGGAGTCGCCAAGGTGCTGTTTACCTCCCTGCTAGCAGATAGTTCATTCTCCACCCAAAAGTGCTCAGCAGGAGCAAAGATAAGAGTCATTTTCAAACAGCTTCCCATTTGTAAATCTGTGATGTCATGGCTCATGGAGTCGCCTGCATGGCTGTGCTGCTGCCTGCTCGTTGGCCCCGACATCTGAGGCTGGGCGGCAGGGGCAGCGCCACAAAAAACATGCGCCCGGGGTGTCCTTTTCTGCATGCACATTCTGTTGCTGATGTCCTTTTGCATTCACTAAGGTTAGAACTTGGAGTGCAGCATTTAAATAGATGCAGAGTGCAGAAGTAGCACATTCAAACAAACAGAGGAAAGAGGATGGCAGGGAACTAGAGTGCCAGTCGGAGACAGAAGCCTCCGTATCTCTCTCCTCCGTTAGTCTGCACAACATCACATATCTCATAAGAGAAGTGTGCTTTCAAGGACAGTCTATGAGGCTCGAGTCAATTGGCTCATATTGTACAATGTGCCCTCTAACATATGATGTGTTTACATGTGGAGAAGGTAGCACAGACAGGAGATAAAGCTGACAGCTGAGAGTGCTGCAGTGAGAGGACAGACACACTGCAGCCTCTCGTGGCAGAGCCTCCTCCAGTGGAGCAATAAAAGTCTTCAGGGCTTCATTGTCCTGCGTGTGCGTGTGTCTGCTGCCTGTGTGTGCATTTGATGGCTTATCGAGAGGATCGGATGCTTGGGGATGCATTTGGAGTCTGTCAGTTTCCGTTGGAAGGCTTGTCACTGTGTTTATCCATCCAGTACTGAAGCCCACCTGCATCACTGTGTCGACTAACAACAATCAAACGAGCTACATCTGTTCTGTTTTTAAAGTAATTCCCTTTTTAATGGTCAGCTGGATGTGTGTGCGTGCGTGAGTGTGATTCAGAGTAATAAGCGTTATGTGAGAGAAATGGAAACCACCGGTGCGATTTCTAAACATAGGGTTGAGAAGCACAAAACAGTTTAAACCCAAAAAGTTTGTAAAGCTGTAACAAAGCTGATAAAACGGTTTGTTAGCTCACTTTACGACTTAACGACACACCTTATCTGCTAGTTTCATCTTTTATCTAAGTAAACAGCTGAAGGGAATATTTAATTGAAGGCTGGCATGTTTAAACAGGAAACCTGTAAAAAAAAATCTGACATTATTTGCATTTTTATTTCATTTTAGTTATGAGGTGTTAGCTTACAAAAAGGAAACGGGACTCAATGATCTTTTATTATTAAAATGAATAATCTGTTGCTTATAAACGTGAGGAAATCAGATTTTAAGTTGAACAATTTCTGACTTATTTCGGTTAATTTATTAAGGAGGTTCAGCTAAAGAATAGCAACCTTAAAACTGGTTTTCTTCCAGTAAGAAGGATGTTTTCAGTGCCACTGGGCCATAAATGTAGTTTAATAAAAATACATTGAAGTGACATGTTTTAAATTGTGTTTGAGACACACCCAACGATAGGAATTTCAGATTAAAGTCAATCTTTGCAGAACAACCTAAGGGCCAACTGTCTGACTCTGTTCTCGAGCCAGAATTAAAGCTAAAGTGCCATACAAAGTATTCCTTTAACCGTGCAGAAGAAGTATGACTAACTGTGCAAAATATCAAATAATTGGTCCCAACTATAACAACTGAAGTGTGACATTGCACACACACGGACACACAAACCGAGCATAAAGCTGCAGAAAAAGGTGAGCTTGTAGCCGGACCCGAAATCCCCTTATAGCAGTAATGAGCAGTGAGCTGGGTGTCTGTCTGAATAAAATGCTGCCGTTAAGCCGGCGCCTGCTGGCCGGCTCTGAGCACCGTGACCTCCCTCCACCCCTCATTCCCCTGCTGTCTCCCGCTACGAACCAGGTGTGCCAAACAACCTTCAGCCTGAGCCAGGGAAAATGGCCGCCTGCTGAGCGAGAAGAAAGAAACGGAAGATGAACAAAGTCTTAAGAAAAGGCTTACACTCTCCTTGCGCTCCCACAGAGCTGGAACATTTGTGCTTTTCCTCTCCTCTGTGGATGCTGTGCAAATGTCAGCGGCTGGTGTTTGGAGTACGAAGCCCATCGTTGTCTTTGGTGTGTTTATGCGGGGGTGTGAGCCGCTCTGCCCGCTGGATATTGATACATCTTGCAAGTCAATGGCAGCTGAGGCAGTTATTATCAACCTGTCAATGCTGCCAGGCTTTGATGCAGACCTTTACTGCCACAGAAGCTGACTCTTTGAGCCTTTTTTCTGTGATCCTTGTGATGTTTCATATGTACGTTATAGACATTTGCCACCCAGGGCTCCTTACAGTAATTGCAACATTAGAGTAACTTCCCAGGTTGTTAACATGGTGAGTGGATAAGGCAGGGATGAGTGTACCACCTGGTGTTGTACTTATCCTGTAAATGCAGTTCTCACCAATGTGTTTCCTGCTTTCTCTCTCCATCACACATGACATTGACTTCAGGGTTTACCCTCTTAAGACTGTCATTATCAAAACTCTTCATGTGATACAGAACATTGCAGTGAAGCCACCAACAGACATAGGTGTTAATCAGGAAGCAAATCTGAGGATATGTCCTGCAGAGCATAATAACACGAGCTACTCACAACCAATCAGGAAGGTGCATCACTAACGAGTCATTTCCTGTTTCTGTGTCATGCTGATTTTGTTACTTCCTGGTTTCTTTATAAGACCGGCCACAGGTCCTGTGAAGTGTCAATGAGCACAGACCATTTTTTTTCACCCCAAGTCACATATATTCTACTCCTTCTGACAATGAAATGACAACATAGAAAGGTTATTAGTTAGTGTAAATTATTAATTTTAGCAAATAAAATGATATATATCAATATAAGCATATTAAACAACATCCAGAGCATTTTCGATCTGCCACTTAGGAGACATTTGATACCATTTGAGCTGCTTGTAATCCCTCATCTTTTTGTAATAGAGTATCTTTGGCTGTATGTATGTCTAAGACAATTCAGTGTGACTGAAAGAAGAACATTATATAATGTACATCGTGCTTTCAGTGCACTTGGATCTATCACATCATGGGTAGATACACGTTAACTGAGCAACCTGTATTAAAACAAACATTAAATATTACTACAGGATCTTGAAACCACATAGCAGCTACTCGTTTCCTTTTCTGATATAATCTGAAACCTGCTGCAGCTGGCTTCAGTCAGTGTGACATTAACTTAAACAAAGCTCAGGAGCTGCTCCACTGCCTGTAAACAACATTTATTATTAACTACATTATTGTATTTTATACATACCCACCTTTAACCCACTACAGCATGTTATGGAGTTAAAGGAGTTAAGGGCTGTTCGGTTCCCAAAGGCTCATTAGTTACTGCAGTTTTGTTACCAAAACAAAATACTTCAGAATGACGACAAACACACTAAACCTGCACAGACCTGCTTTTAATCACAGTAATTGCATGTTTATATAAAAGACCGTGGCCTTTTGAAACCCACTCACTTTATTATCACACATTTGAACCATTTGTTCTGTTTTTATGGTGATCGCATAAAACACTCATTTGCATTCTCAAGCATTGGATTCTGAAAATGATCCCAGCTGATGATGTTTCTATGAGAGCAAGTCATTTTGTCTGTTGAGGTGCATATTAGTAGCAGAACAGAGCACAATTGACACTCATTGAGTCTCCTGTAGTGATCTTTTTTATTCCTACTTTTGGAATAAAATAGACCTAAGAAGCTAAATTAGATGTTTGCTGTTTAAGCAGAAGTTTGAGCTTTGCTGCATCTGCTACTGTATACATGCCCACCTGGTGCTGACCAATGAAAATCTAGCTTACTTGCACCTTTAATATTGATTAGTTCCTTCGTAGTCATCCACAATTCTCTTTCCCCTTAAGGCGTTACATAACAATTAAAAACAACGTAGGATGCATGACCCTAAAGGTCAAAGCAGCTGCATCCAGGAAGTCTTGTGTTTTGCAGAATAACAGTAGGGAGGTGAAGTGTCAGGTAGAAACCTCGGAGCCCTGCAGAGAAGCGTATTTTCCAGTGGGTGATAAAAGCTGATTAGGCTACACAATACCAGGTCTTTTTCCGCCCCAGGCAATCACTGCAGGAAGTAAGTGATCGGGTGAGATGCAGAGAGGAAAAGGAAGCATGTGAGTAAAAAAGGGGGAGATGTTGGTTAACATCCTTTTTGCATTCACTGCAGTTTTCTCCCCTGCATTGGCTTTGTGGTGGGGGCACGCGCTTGAGGTTGAGTCTCTCTGTCGAGGCATTCTTTTCAAGAGGTGTGTGTGTATGCAGATACCTCTACTGTAAGTGCGTTTATACACACAAGGTGAGCGTCGGCATATTTGTTAAACTTGGTGAGTGTGAGAGTGCGTTGGTGCAGATTTGAGGCGGAAGTGGAGTATTATATCACATCTTGAACCAATAAAATGCCTTAAGTGCCCTCCTCTCTGCAGAGGCCATTCAGTTCTTACTATTTCTCCAAAAAGTCTGTGTGTGTGTGTGTGTGTGTGTGGTTCATGTGAGCAAAGTAAATGTTCCCCAGCAGTTTAAAGTCACACACCGCTTGTATATCTTTCCTTTTCCAGATGACGTGGCCTAGTCAACAGTTTGCAGATGTTTTTTATCTTGTTACACAATAAAAAAATCCCCCCCATCCCCCTAGAAACTGCCTCTCGCTGTTTGCTGCTGCACTTCCATATTTGTGGAGCCTTTAAATCAGGCCCGACTCGGCCTATTTGCTTGCTGTGCTTGTCCTCGGCCCCCTGTCTGTGTTTACTATAGCCTGCGGGTGTTGCGTCAGTTGCCAGTAAAAGCGGAGGGTCACGTCCCGGACCAGAATTTGTCCACATTTTGACCACCTTTCCCGGACAGAGGAGTGCAAAGAGCTGCGAGGCTCTTGGCAGCGACCGTGTGTTTTTCTTGAAATTAGATTTCCGGTTTTCTCAGATTTCATCAGCCCGACTCTCAAAAACCTTTTTTTACACCGTCAGTCCCCCCTTCCATTGCTGTGATGTTGCAATACGTTCCTTGGAAGCACATTTATCTTGAGTTAACGGTACTGCTGACATAATGGGGTCATTGTGAGGATACCTCTTAATCCTGGCTTCTGAAGGCCTGTGATGACTGGAAAAAAACACACATTCATTCCTGACTGGATGCTCAGACGCTCCACGAGGTTCCCACTTTTTGATAAGGCTGAAATCCTACATAGTTTGTACCTTTATCGTATTTTTCTCCATTCTTCCATGATGTGCTCATTAGTGTCAGGTGCTAATGATCATGTTTTCACACCATTATCTAACAGGAGTGTAATGATGCATCGACCTGGATCGTTGTGTTGCTTTATTGGTCAAAGGTCCAATAACACTGATGCAAAGTGAAAGCATTGATACATATAATCTTTAAGATATACCTTTATTTTGAAATCCCCCCCATTGTTTGTTTTTATTTAATGCCTGGCAGAGAAGGCTAAGAAAATTGCCAAATCATATTTTCTATCCTTGATTTAAAAAAAATTGGATGCTGTGTAAAACAAATTAAGACAGACTGCGTTAAATTCAGAATGAGCTTATATATTTACAAAAACAAAAGTTTCCCAGTTTAAGCATTAGACATCTTGTCGAGGTTGCAAGGGATTTGCAAATCATTACTTCTGTTTTTATTACATTTTTCATAGCATCCCAATTTATTAAGAATTTAGATTGTTACGTTTTGTGACTTAATATAAATTAATCTGTTAAATGGGCTCATGATACCATATCTTATTGATTACAGTCTCCTAATTGATTGAATTGGAATCGTTTCTTGGCAGACTTTGTGATATGATTGTGTGGCAGAACTTGTGATTTGCACCCTTATTATCTACTACTTGGGCACTATGTTGACATTTCCAACCGGCCTTTATCAGCCGAGCAACTGGAAATAACACACATGGAGATTGGTGCAGCTTCCTGCTGAGCAGCAGCTCATCCTGGATTCCACTGCAGCCACCAGAGCTGATCCCAGCCGTACCTCAGAGGCAAACCGTTAAATTAGCATAATAAAATGACAAAAAAACACCCCAACAATGTACACAGCCAACTGCAGATAGCCGCTATATACGTCTATTCCCCTAACTCCATTATCGACAGTCTTTCACTGCTCTTGCTGCCATTATAAGCGCTATAATAACATGAAAGAAAGAGGATGAGAAGCAGCCTTTGGGACTCACTGTGTCCTACAACAGTCTGATCACACAGCTCGCATGCTTTCAGCCCGGCCCTGTTTTTACAGCCAATGTATGATTTTAGTGTGTGTGTGCATGTTTGTGCTACAGATGCAGAAAGTGGAGAAGATGAAAGGTCCAGGGATGGCCTTGTTTGCTTCAGGCTCTGCTTGACATCCTTTGCTAGGTGGCGAATGAAACCCTGCGTCTCCTCCAACTCCTCTACCCCCCCACCTTCTCTCTTTTGCCTGGCTGCTCGGGTAGATTCAACAAATATGAGAGAGAGAGAGAGAGAGAGAGAGATAGTGGCCTAGATGTGACCAGCAGACTATCTGAGCCCCCCAGCTGAGTTCAGCCCCCTGCCTTTATGCCTGCCTAATTGGTCAGAAAACATGCGTGGCTGTGTTCACGGGGTAATGGCAAGACATTAGAGTGGGCCGGGGGACCTGGCTTGTCCCCCATATGTCTTCCTCTTCTTCTCACTCCTTTGCTTGTCTTTTGTTTGGTCCTTGTTGTGATGTCTTGTCACCGTCTCTCCCTCTCTGCTACCCCTTCTTCCCTCTGCTTCCCTGCTTCTGGACGACACGCGGCCCCGGGCCATGTGTACTGCCGCTGCTCTGCCAACTCTCCCCTCCTCTGCATCACCAGAGAGCCAGTGCGGGCTGCCCGGCCGCTGTCGCCGCAGATTGGCCCGTCTGCGTTGTTGTTATCGTGTTGTGACACGGCTCCAGCCTACTTTCAAGATGGCTGAATAATGCTGTCAAGCTTTTGACCTACAATTTAGGCGGATCCCCGGAAGACAACATCATCTTTTATGTAGCGGCCTTTGTTGAGGCAGGATCGTGTTTCCCCCCTGAGTGAGGACAATAGCTTCATATGGAAAGCTTACTAGACCGTTTTCATGTGCTGTCTAGCTTTCCGTGGGTTGATAGGAAAATGTGTCCCCCTAGTGATTTTCTCCTTCATCAGCATCAGTGGGCAAATAGCCATTAATTAGCTGAATGCTTACAAGACCGTTTTAGCCAGAGCTGGGTGTATTTGTTCATTATTATCACAATTAAGTCCCTAATCAAATGGCAGCAACGGTGCTCAGTGCTCATTAGGGAGCCATATAGATTTCTCCTGTTTCTATCAAGGTTTCATGATGGGCCAGCTGGATAATTGCAATTTCCAACCAGTTGGTGGAAAGACAGGGAAATAACAAATAATAAAGTGATTCGATAGTCTACTAATGACTGTTTGTGTGTGAGAGAACAACCGGTCAGCCGATCATTAGTTAGATGAGAAGTGTAGATGACAGGCTGTTTCCAAAGAGCTAATATAACACTGGGCAGAAACAGCTGGATACTGGAGAGATGGGTACATGCAATACATTTTTTTTTATATAAACCTTTCAAAAATTTTTGTGGATGTTTATCTCGACCAAGGAGGAACCGAGGCAGTCCAAAATGAACTGTCAGTACTCTGCAAAATAACACTCAAAATCCCCACATTCAGGAAAGCAGCTGTCATAGTAAGAGCATTTAAGAGCTTCTTTAAAAAAATACTATTGACAGAAACCATTTGCTCAAAAAGTACTGCTAAGCCATTCACATCAAAAAACCTCATTGTCATTTAAATCTTGAATGATTTTTGTAAGCAGTGTCTGTTTGAGAGGATGTAATCTTTCTAAACCTTTAGAAGCCTCAAAAAAAGCATTTTTTAATAATGTCTTAACATAATCTGTTGTCTACTTTACTTTCATGTCACAACCCGTTTAAATGGTGGGATTTTTTTTCTGCCTCGCTCTGTCATAACCAGTCTTTTTGTTTTTTCCATTCAGAGACGAGTGGATAGTGATACAATGTGTTTCAACAACAGGAAATGGGTGGGACCCACTGCCCAGTTTCAGTTTAAAGTAACTGTGGTTAACGTTTTTTTTGGAGAACCCCAGATGTGTTGTTCCAGTAAACCAACTGTTTTTCAGCTTGTGGACGCAGGTCGTCATGAATCATAAATTGTTGGTTGGTGAGAGAAAGAATTCTCAAAGAAAGAACTGTGTTATTCACCTTAGGTTTCACTTTTACTTACATAACAAATGAACTATGAGTAAGGGAAATTCAGGCTAATATTGAACTGATGTCATATCTGTCTGGTATGAGACTAAAATACAGTAGTGGTATCTGAGTATTTCCCCTCTTTCACACGCAGAGGATTTGGGTTTTTGCTGCCTTTACGTCATCAACAAAGGAGTTTAGGTACATTTGACTGGTGACCTCAGTCTATGTGGCAGGAGAATTCAATACTCATTTTGTTATTATATTGGTCAATATCTTTTATACAATATGGTACTATGACAAGTGGCTCTACTAGCTAATGTGTGGTAATGTTATAATGCTACAGTAGCGCACTCATAAAGTTATGATAAAGTTTAATTGTTTAATTGGCCACAGATACAAGCAGAGGGCAACCCCACCATATAATAATAAAATAAGCGTTTGTTGTCTTGGTTCAAACTATCTGCCTGTTATCATTTTATTAGCTTTATAAGAAAAGGTGCAACTCAAGACGCTGGGCCTCACCAAATTAACTCATCTGTGAACCACATTTCTGCCTGACTAATGTCAGATAGATGTTTTTTGTTTTATTTTGCGATTACTTTATCGTTTTTATACAAGTGCTCGAGTATGGAAATGACTTAAAATGCCTGTCCCTAAAAGGAATACTTCAATTATTAAATATGACCTTTATGTCCATGATTTTTAGATTGAACTTGTTGCATCTTCTGAGGTCTGACCAGCAGTTAATATATTCCATTTGAAACATACTCAAAAAATAACCTAGATGACTGATTGATGATCAGAATAGCTGCTGATTAGTCTCCTGTCCATCATGTAATGGAGTCATGGTTTCGACAGTGAAAAGTGGAAATTATAGTACAGACAGAAGTGCCATTAAATCAATCAGCACAAAGTAGAAGAATCGGTTCCATTCCTGAGACATGTCATTTTCTACATTTATTCCCTTTGTTCGAGCGACGGTGCCTCTGAGTCATGCAAATGATCCAATTAGACTTTTTATGTGCTAACTGTACCGGATTCTCGATCCATCTCTGAGTTAATTTGGCCCACCATTCGAGTGGAAACCTGCAGCGAACCAAGCCTCCCCCGAAGACGTGAGCCTGGTCATCAGCTCCCTTCATAATAATGTCCGCTCTGGTCTTCTGAGCACAATGAGAGCAATGAGAATGACGACACTGTGTGCGTTATAATGACATCCCTGGATGACCCGGGCCAAAGATCGCGGCTCTCACCTGCAAGGGAACAATTACTGTGTCAGGGACTGAGATCCTGTCACTTTAAATTTCTACTTTAATTCAAAATGCAAATTACAAATTGTAGTAAATGACAAAGCAGCAATTTACGCTAATATAATAATAATTAGAGATTTGATATAAGAACCTTAATTATGACAAAGCACAGTATGTCTGAGCAGTACGATTTTAAATAAAAATTGGCTCCCTGGATTGACATGATACGAATCGACCCTAACCATAAATTCTCCTGCATTTTATTGGCACAGTGTGTGTTCCCGATCAGTGTGAGATTGGGTGTGTGCCAGGATCTCAAGAGTTCTCAGGCTAAACACAGGCTTGTGGCTTAGCAACAGTTGAGTTTATTTTTACTTGGTCACTAGCAACTCTGAAAAGCCTTAGCTCCTTAACTGCCAAGTGTAACAGACACCATATTAAGTAGTTTAATTAGTGTAAGACTGCGAGAGCCTTAAAACCACTTTGGTACATGTATTCATTGAGCTGAGAGTAAGACATGCTAACAATCAGCCAGATGATTCAAACAAAGATCCTTTGATGAATGGAAAGTGCCACTTTTGAAGCATGTATTCAACTTTTAAAGTAGCACAAAGCGTGTCAAAATGTGGAATTCTGCTCTTTTGCCCAATGAAAAGTATTTGTTTTTGAAGTAGCTACTGAAATCCCCCTTGGTTAGCCAGTGGAAGGAAGCAAAAACAAGACTTTCAGTAGATGTAACATTCCCCTGAAAGACTGATTCAAGAAACCCGATAAGAGCACAGAAATGTGTACATTTCAGAGGAACGTATCATCTACTAAATGTTTTGTTTTTGCTTCCTTCCACTGGCTGAAGTTCTTTCTTTTGTGTACTGATCGTCACTGTTTTGTGTTGTTAGAGGTGACAAACCTGAAACTATAAACCAGCAGATGTCAGTTAATGAAGCCACTCTTAAAGGGACAGTTCACCCCAACTGTAGTGCTTTTTATCAATTTAGATTGTTTTGGTGTAAGATGCCTTTTTGGAAATATAATAGAACGAAGTGACACAAGTCTTATGGAGCTCAAAGTGAGAAAAACTCAACAGCAATGTCTCTTTTTTAGAAATGATGACCCAGCAGTTTCATGTAGGATTTTTTTTTACCAACCACACCCGCCAACTGTATCACCATGCTGAAGGAAGCATGCGGCTGCTGTCAACAAGGTAGCACTATCCGTTTGTGTCAGACTGCTGTAAATGCTATCATGAGCATGCTGATAATATTAGCAGACATGGATAAACCTGCATAAAACTGCTGACAGCAATGTCTTTGGATTATCTTGAGTAACAAGGTCATGATTTCTGGAACATTTGGGTTTTTTCAAATGTATTTTTTTGGTTCTCAGGCCATCTAGTTTCATTATATTCAAGAGACGGCAGACATCTCTACTGCTGATATCTTTAATACTGTACTGCCTTACATCAAAACAATCTAGATTAATAAATGGAACTACAACTAATAGGAATATGTTTAATTTTCCTGTTGAACCGTCCCTTTAATAGTGAACCAATGTTAAATTGTAACAGCATTTCTGTAACTCAGTCCATTGGTTCTAAGATAATCTTGTTCTCTCCTATGTAATTGCTTATATTTATGAACATAGTAACACCTACAAAAATAGTTCCAATGGGGAATGAAACATGAGTAGGAAGACAATCAGAAAGGTGGTAAACTAGACGACAGTTTTTCCAGATTGGCTTTATTTTTGATGGCAAAACCCATAATGTCACTAATAATCCCTCATTGCCCAGAGGAACTGGGTGTATACACAACTCAAGCGAGTAAGATAAATCAGGCTGCTGTGGAGGTTTTACAGGTGAAAGTTTGGGTCACAGTTTTACCTCAGACTTTGTTTTATTGTTCCAATAAGTGTGACCGACCTGGCGATTTGTTTTTACCGTCTTTTTTGTGACCACTTGTGCTTGTTGGACTATTTTTTTTAGTGATTTTGACAAATTTCCAGATCTCAGCAGTTACTTTGAAATAATGTTATCCATCTGTTTGAACCAATTGCTGCAGGTACACAAACCCCATTGTAATAAACCTTTGTTTTACGAAGTCTACTAAAGGTTATTATTCAACAGTTGTCAGAATGCAGTGTGCGTGGGGAGATATAAAGCATCTGTGGACACTCTTTCCTCCACAAACCCAGGCATCCGTGCTCTGAAAAGATGACTAAAGGCTTATGGAAAAAGTTTAGTGGAGGTAAATGAAAAACAGACCCATGTCTAGCAGGGATAGAGAACAAAATGTGTGTGTGTGGGAAAACTGTGGCGTGACAGTTTAAGTAACGTTTCTATTGTATTTTCCAAGTAAAATGAGATGGATGGCTGCAATTAATTCTGCAGTGACCATTAGGAAAGAGAGCGGAGCCCAGCAGAAGCAGCAGGACCCTGGAGCAGATTAGAGCAATGCAGTGTGCATGTTTGAGTGTGTTTATATATGTGTGCTTGATGTTTTAAACACAGTTTGCTTGTGGATCGTTGAGGCCCACAGAGTCTTTACAGGAGGTGAATATATGCTGACTAGAGGGAATGAAACCTGACACGTCCATCCAACATCTGTCCCACATTCTGCCTGTTTACGTCGTGGAGAACACCTTGTTTTTAGTGTTTTTGTGGTATTAGTACTGTCTATAGGACACATAGACCTTTTGAAGTTTTACTTGTTGACATTTGCGGCATTGAAATGCAGTTTTGTGGAGGCACGGGCAAACAAGCTGTCAACCTTTTAAGATACAAAAGGTCATAAGGGCATTTCCTCAGGGAGACTTTTTTTCCCAAGCAAATATATTAAGTGCAAAAGCTAAACTAAACTTCTGTTTAGTCTGGTTATTTGGCATCTTTGCCCTTTTGTCAGCCTCTGAAGGAAAAGGAGGATATCTGAAAAATGTGTATACTGTAGTTTTAGTGTTATCTCTTCATTGCAGTGTGTCATTATTAACTCTTCTGTGAGCTGCAACCTGTTTTAGAAACTCTACATCTGTGTTCCTTGAGGCAGCGGCTTTGATTGCTTCTTCAGATTTGTCAGTATTGCTGCTTGTCATGAGTATAAAGTGTTATTATAATTACACTCCTCATACCACCATCGGAAACAACCTGTCTTCTATTCTGTACATCTAACTTAACAGCATTTTAATGTACGCAAATCATGATAAGCTGTCATTTTGCAAGTGATTTCCTGTTTGCCCCTCAGGTTGTTGCAGTCAGACCATTTCACTATAATTAAATAACAAAGGGAAATATCTGCTGTTGGAGCCAAAGAAACAGGAGTGACAATATAACATGCTAAAGTAATCAGAATTGCAAATTAATATTGAAAGAATTGCTCAAAGGTGTGTTCAAGTGGTGCCACAGAAAGATAGAAATTGCTTTAAAAATGCCGTTTGTGTAGTATTTTAATTAGTAAAAAGATATCTGACTGGAAGGGTACAAAGTTTTGATTGGCAGGAAGGACCAATTATTTTCTGTAATCTACAGCAGAGCTGGACAAATCTAATGCAAGTGTTTTTAATCACTGTTGTAAATTAAAGCATCTCTATCTGATCGTCAGTTGTAACGTGGTGCCAGATCCTCTGACCTTTTTATGACCTGTGATTGGCAATAATGTCAATGTATAATTTAAATTAGTGAGAAAAGGGCGGGCTATTAGCTGATGGGATTAATTGGATTATCTTATTTATGGTCTGGTGAGTCAGGGAATTGTATGCATAGGTTACAATAATTATGTAAAACGGTACCATTATGTTCAGGGCTTGACAGTAACCACTTTGAGAAATTGGCAACCATCAGTGGCAACAACTTTTTAGTATATCTAAGTGTAACTTCACTTGAGAGACAATGGCAAAGCATGTCTTTTGACTATGAGCTGTGAAGTTCTAATGAACCTGTCAACATGAAAAACAAATTTATTTACCTGACAAAGAACCAGAACGAAAAACAAGAAGTAAAGTCTGGACGCCAAATTATACTGCAAAGCATGCTCAACATGCACCTCAATAAGTGGCACATGCAGTTCTCTAGTTCAAGTTTGCACATTGTAACACTTTCTAATACTTACTGTAATAAATGTTTTATTATTTGCCACCATGTACAGTACAGTACTACAGTAAAAGTAAAACATATCATATCATATCTGGAGTTTCTTTCTAGTAGTAGGAGCTGTTTTCTAAAATAAAACTGAAATAGAAGATATTAAAATGCATGTTCATAAATATAGGCCTAACATTTGACCCTGTGACTCCATCAGATGTTTTAATGAGTACCACTGAGCCTAGATATGTTACATTCATAAGTGATAAGGAGCTTTTCATCATGCGGAGTAGACGCAGCTGTGTTTAGTATTCGTCAGGGCAGCTGGCCAGGATATGGGTGCGTGTGTTTTTACTCCACTTGGTCCTGAAACAATGCCTGCAACAGCAGCGCCATCACACACGCAGAGGTCTGTTGGGTTGGCCAGGGGGATCTGACTTATTTTAGCAGGGATGGCAACACATGAGTGAGCTTACATTGCTAACAGAGCTAACGCAGCTAACAGAGCAGAAAAGCCCAACCAAAACAAACAAAGGGCTCTTGTTAGACACAGCCTGCCACAGGCAGTTGGCACAGTGACAAAAAGGCACCATTTATATTAATGCAGAAATGTCTCTTCCAAGGTTTGGGACTATTGACTCGCCCCCCACCCCCCCCACCCCCTCTGTGGCATCACATACCAAGGTCGATTGTTGCTTAGAAACATTTGGAAGACTTCAAGTTAACATATACTCAAAGCTAAACAACTGTTATGAGGTAGAGTTGTAACAAAATCACTATAAGTTTTATTTATGGTTTGGTCAGACAAAAGCAAAGCATTTGACTTACTATTCACAGAAGACAAATAATTTAAAAAAGCTAATTTTACATTCAAGAAGCAATGCAAAGCATGTGCAGCATTTGCATAGCCTGTATAAAAATAATTAATATAATAATTCATTTGTTGATTTGAAGTCTTGAGTTCAACATTTTGGCAGTTGCCATCTTAGTTTTTGGCCGGTGCCATGTTAGTTTTGCCGAATAGGCCATAAGCCAGAAGGACACTATATTATCAGCCAAAGCTAGCACTAGCAAGCCAGCTTGGTTAGCAAGGCATCCATTATTCAAAATGAACAGCCAACTCCAGAGAGTGTCTGACATTTTTAAGTTACCCAAATGTTAGAATAAAATGTGATGAAGTTGAAACACTCTGGTAGTGACCTGTCAATCATGAGGCAGCCCTGTCCTTAAGCATACCCTGCTGTAATGTCTATTTTACTGTAAATGGGACAATAATTTACAAAATAAACATTGTGTTGTATTGATGAGACTTGAAACTAGAGATTGAGACCATTAGCAAATAACAATAATATTTAATGAGGTAATAAATCAAGGTAGACATGAGATGTAAAATGTGTAGATATAATTTTCCTATTGACTTTCATCCAATAGAACTTATTTTTGCAACCAGTGGAGTCGCCCCCTGTTGGTCATTATAAAGAATGCAGTGTTAAGGCACTTCTGCTTTGGCTTTACTTTTTTCCATAAAAATTGCAAATTAATATGAAATCAAAGGAGATGTTGGTTTTCCGTTTTTTTGAAGTTTACTTTAGAAAAAGGATAAAAAGCAATTTATGGACTATTGTCATTACTTTGATGTGTGATGTAACATTAGGATTCGATTTTACAGGGATTTCTTTTACTGCACAACTTGGTAGACTCAGAGCAATACGGGATTCTATCGAAATATTCATTACACTGTATAGCAATAACATTGGCGTGCTTGCACTCTTTTAGCCACATTTTACAGTACATTCTCTACCATTTACTTATTTCTCTGGTTTGAAAGGACCAGTCATCTTGATTTCAAATGTTTGTGAAAAGCGAGTAAATTCCCAGAAGAAGTCACTGATTTTGATCAACCATGACCTGCGGTTGATGTCTAGTGTTCATGCATGTGTGCACTCTGGCACTTCTGGCCGCTCGGGACTTGTCCCATGTGGAGGTTTTCCTGGGGGGAGTCACCCTCTCAACATGTTTACTGCTCGCATTAATAATTTATAGCGGGTGTGGACGAAGAGAAGTCTCAGCTTTATGTTTGTTGGGCTTCTCTTCAATCTTCCCTTCCTGTTCTGTTGCATTGCACCCTCTTTTACATGAATTTCACATCACTCCTTACTGTCTTTTCCCTCGCGCTTCTTCATCTGCTCATCTGCTTGCTTGTTGTCCTACTGTATTTGAAATGCTGTGCTGCTGTACTTTGCCTGTCAGGGTAGAAAGATCGTTTTTCTTCCATGATCCTGCCCAGTGAAACAGATGGTGCTCCTGTTAGGATGCACTGTTAGCATTATGGGTTAGAGGCCACGGTGATTTACTCACTTACATTATCTTCTGGACTGTAATCATTGCTCTCTCGCATTATGATGTCTGTCAGCTCCATTTCCAATCATGACAGTGATCCAAAGTGATAATACAGCAGCAGTCAGAAATGTATAATGCAGCTGGTTTAATTGTAGGACAGATCAGCATGTGGCTGTGAAAGGGCAGGCTGCTTGGCTCTGCGCTGCAACATGATGAGGCATGAAGAAGCTCAGTTTGCAGACCTGAGGTATTTAATCGCGTGCAGAGATTTCAGTCAGCGAACTGGAGATTGTTGGTTCCACATATCTCATGAACACAAACAAAAAGCCATGTGGTTCATCTTAACACTGGCTTCAAAGGTGTTTTACACAGACTTGATGTGTGTGGACAGGGCCTGTGCTCTGTGGATTTGATGAATGTGTCTTCAATGCTGCGGTGAGGAGGGAATTAAATTGAGCCAGCTGTTGTGGGTTGGACTTTAACCCTCTGACACCCAAAAACTGTACATTTAAAAAGCTTATATAATATGTTTTGTTAAAAAAAATCACCAAAAATACATTAAAAAACGGATAAAATCAGGTATTATCTTCATATTTTCTACTTTTCAGCAATCTTGGAATGGATCACGTGTTACAAATGCTTCTGCTCTTAAAAGTGACCAAATCAAAGCTTAAAACTCAAAAGCATTTTATTCCTTAGGTCTTAATTAAAGTTATTGGTTCATGATATTTAATTTCCACTACTTCAGCAAACGACTGGAATCTTTTTCGAATGCTGAAAACATTCCTTTATTCATTGCTGCTTAAAGTTCCTTTTCATTTGATGTTTAGATTTTTACCCCCGCCAAGGAAATAATGTGTCCGCCGGCGTATGGTTACAAAATAACTCATTAAGAACTTTTATTTAGATGAAATTTTCGGACAAGTATCGTTTCACATACACTGTATTTGGACAGTATCAAATACAGTATATGTGAAACGATACTTGTGCTGAATCAGCTGCACATAAAAGAACACCAACATTTGTTTGATTGCACCATCCTCAGCACCATTAATTTGTGCCTGTTGCTGCTGGCAGCACTGTTGCGTCGCTGCTCTTAGCCCAGCAGCGAAGTGAACAAAGTCTGTCTTTTACCAAAAATTGTACTTTCCGTCTGCCACTGCCATTCAGTACCATCCTCAACCCAAATTTTACAAATTTAACCTCCAACTCTAATCCTGTTCCAGTGTGTAGGAAGCTGCACATGGACTCGGAGAGAGTAGCTGGCTGCTGATTAATAAATGCTGTACTCCCACACCATTGGACACTAAAATATACAGAGTGAACATTACTGGATGAAACCCAATCCAAATAAAGACCCACATTGAGGAGTTGTTGCTATGGGCTTTTGCACACAGTCTTTATTTTCTTAATTGAAATGGCCGTATCTAATGTAGCGTCCTGAACACTTCAACCCTGAGGATATATCACAAGCTATGCCTTTTTACAGCGTCTCCTTGGGTTGTCCCACTCTTAATCTAATGTAACACAGCTCCCCTATGTGATTAAAGTGACGGTAAAAGGTCAAGTGTGCCCGCTGTATTTCCCCATCATTCAGGGGCTTAGAGACTTCAGATGCCTCACGCATCCTGACAAATTAACCGTTGTCAAGATCATGACCATGCTGGAAGTAGAAAATAAACTCTTTATTTATTTACATTTATTTATCGGTTCATTTAACAGGGACTGTGAGAAGTAATAAGCCTTAATGTATAGTCAAAAGGCTATTTTTCATTCTTAGTCCCTGGACAGATGGCGTGTTTTTTTAATGTGTACAACGAAATGGAAACTTGATGTTGTCTTGCTTCTGTAATTTGACATATTTTCTATTTAAATAGGATGTTTGGAGGGTGATACAGAGTAGAGAGGGAATGTTGGAAGAACATTTACACCATAAAATTTGTAAAAACCCTGGTGCATTTTAAGTGTGGCCGGCATGTGTTAACCACAAAATCACGAATGGATAAATCATGCCCAGCAGCCCCACAAATCTCCTCTGTATTTAATGAAGGTAGAATAACTCTTGACCACAGATCTGGCACTGGAAAAAATGACTAAAGAGGGGAGTAAGTGTGGTTAAAAATGGTTTTATTCCCAAACGCATGCTTATGATTGGCAAGGAGAAAACTGACAGAGCCCAATAATAACATGGAGAGGCAACATGCAGACTGTATTTGCCGATGCTGAGTACATATTTTGCATTTTTTAAAACCTTTTTTTTTTCAGCTGCATATTATGTGCCAAAAGGAAAACTTTGTCAACATCTGTTTGATCTAATAAGGCAGGGTTTTCATGCTGTTCATCTCACTCCAGTCACTTTTATTGCAGCCGAATTGGCTCGTCAAGCAGACGGACTGACCAGCAGTCATAAAGACCCGCCATAAATGTTGCATTCACCTGACAAATTGAACCGTTTGTTTACACTCTACACAGTGGAAACCTAACTGGATGCAAAGATGTGCTGATGACTGTAGAGGTATTTCGAACCATGCAAAATTATTTTTTTCATTGAACTGAAATGATTAACCAATTCGTGGACTGAAAAACGCTTATTTCAGTACCAAAAATGTAATTTGCATTTACAGTATTAATAATGTATATAATAAAATATTGATAATGTGGCGTCTGTATATCAACACAATAATGCCACACACACAAAAGTTCCCATAATATACTGTATCAATTTATTTATTTATTTGTATTTATTTTACCCAGCCTGAGTGGGCAGGCAGATCATTAAATAGACACAAGCAGTCAAACCAGGCTAAACACTGGAGCTCTAACTGGGAATCCCCATTGGTAGTGAGCTCCATGGGAAGAAATCAATATTGTTTGTACGTATTGATCCATTGATTTCATTTCACCGTCCACTGTATCCACTGTAGCAGTTGAGGAGAGTCTGCCTGTGGTGAAACGGGCGAGCTCACAGACCGACCGGCCACCTCATCAGTCAATGTAGATACAGTTCGAAGCGCATATACAGTGCAAGGAAGTGTGATTTAAAGAGCTGTCTGTGCAGATTGCGCTTTGATAAATGCAACAGAAATAGACTTTAAAAAAGCATGGGTCATGCATGGACTGATACATTTGAAATAGAAGCGTATGTGCTCTGAGAGATATGTGATTGCCGTCAAAAACGCTTCTATAAATGCTTTCTCTGCACACTGGCCGAAAGGCAACTATGACGATGTGACACAGTGTAACTGATGCCTCTCCTCTATATAGACGCTGTATATTAGGAATGAGGAGCAGCTGAATGGGCAGATGGCTGGGTCAGGTGATGAGTCGATGTGGGAAATTTAATAGTGGCGGCTGGTGGGCAGGTGCGAATCAGTGGGTCTGGAGTGACGGCGGAGGTTAGCACTGTGTGCACAACACAGAGATTAATCAGATGAACTCGAGGCGGGAGAGAAGAGGATGGAGCAGCTGTTTCAATGACAGAAAAATTCATATTTTATTAACTTTTTTTCCCATTAAGACCTGGCTTTTTTTGTGAAGAATGTCTAATTCTTCTTACTTGTCCTGTCCTGTCTTTGCCTCCTGCCATAGACCGCTCTCCTGCCCTCCAGTAACAGAAGTGCTGAATCAGCCCTTTATTCATCTGCTTAACATTTGAACATGGATGTTAATGTGCCAGTGCCTCGGGGTACCTTCAGTCTCTTGACATGAATTAGCATAAACAGTGCAGCTTCTCAATGCTCTGAACACCCCGGACAGCCGTGTCTGTTGCACTTCCTCTGTGAGTTCATCTCTCATGTGACTTGGTCGTATCGTTTTGGTATGCAAACTGTAGCATCCAGCTATTCTGAATGCGCTCGTCCTCTGTACCGTCACGCACACACGTACGGATGAAGTTCATTAACTCCCCCTCACTAACACATATGCTCTTGTGTTTCTCCTTTTTGCCTGACCTGCGTCCTTTTTCCTGCTCTTCCTTTGAATATATTATTAGAGTGAAACAGTTTTGCTCTCCCCAACTCAAGCCCCACCTCCTTTCAGACTATATGTGGATAATTACAAGTGTGTCCGGAGCAGAATTGCACCCCACTGTGTCTAATTTCAGATCTCATTTCATCATGTTATTTTCAATAGGTGTTAGTGACTCATCTCCATAAGCTATAGAGACATCAATGAGTCTGGCCGGCCTCAAACTACCCCGGAGTGACAGATAAAGCTCGTCAGACGAACAGGCTGAGCAGCTGGAAACCGTTTTTTTTTCCCACATCTGAAGCAGGAAACAGGAAGTGGACTCAGCCGTGGTGGTTGTTTTCCCTCCGAGAACAGCGTTATCACTGTCAGCTGCCTGCCGAGCTGACTTCTCATTGTCATCCTCAGCCCTTTTAGACATATCAAGGGTCAAAGGTCGCCTCACACTCATCCACACTAACAAAAACAGGGCAGGAATCGGGGGATCGGAATTTCCTGCAGCTTGTTATTGACACTTCAAAGGTCCAAGAGAGCAGCACTTGGAAAATGCCCTTTCAGCACTTTGTAGTCACCCGCCCCCAGTCTGCGAGGAGAACTGCTTTATTTTATTGGACAACACAAGGAAAACAATTGAGATTTATGAGTCATGTGGCTGTGTGCACGAACATTCTGCTTTCTTAGCTAAAGGCGGGCAGTAAGTCAGCGCTCCTTCACTCCCTCAGTCAGTCTTACCTCACAATCCTGCAGCCTTCTCCTTCCGACTCCTCATGTGCTCCGAGTGTTTGAATAGTGTTGGAGGTCTGATGGGTCCCCGGGGTCATTTGTGGCATCTGGTCTTAGTTTTTGTCATTCAAAGAACATATGTGCGTGGAAAAAAAAAAATATATATATATATGTCAGTGATAAACTGGTATAACAGGCAGAGGGACATATCGCCCTTAGTTATCCTGTCTTTCCAGCTCATTGATGTTTTCCGCATGATGCTCCTGGAGATGATTTTTTAAAGTTGTTTTTCTTATATTTTGCGGTGTCGCTGACCCCTCACACACTGGCTTTGCAGATATTTCAAGCAGCTGCAGAAATATTTTCACATAGCTGACATATTTTTTGTTAGGTCCTTTTATTTATGCAGTCTACCATCGTGCTGCTGATGCATGACGTGATACACACGGCAATGCATCATGTAAACAAAGAATTAAATTCAATAGATTGGCTGAACTGAAAAGAATAGGCCTAAATTGAAATACTTTTTGAAAGCTGGGAGGAAAGGGCAAGGTTAAAAGATATCAGGTCATTAAATTTGATGAGGAGGTCCAATTTGGTTAAGTAAAACAGCAGGGGAGCCTTCACCGTCATATTGAGAAAGAAATATGAATTGCTCTAAGCTGTCCCTTAATTTACCTACATCTTTTCTCCCGCCTTGTGGTGGAACAGTCCCCTTCTCTTTCCTGTCGAGGTAAAACTCACTTTAGCTCTTTTTCCCAGGCATGCTGATGAGCACCTTGAGTACACCGGCATTAAAAAAGCATGAAATTGTGCACCGCTCTACCTTTTCTTCAAACATTTAGAGTTCCGAGGTTTTTACTGACGGAGTGTATTTTTGGGGCAGGCACAAGCGTAGCAGCCAGCTTCTCTCAACACACTTCTCACCTGATGGTGCATAAACAAGAGCAGCCCGATGCAAAGCGAAAACAAACGACTCAGAGAAAAGATTTTCAAATGGGGATCACTGCTGTGAGAGAGAGAGCAAAGCAAAGAATTTCCAGCTCAGATTGGTGTTTGTGTGTGTGTGCATATTATGAAACTTTCCTCTGAGGTGTGTTGAACAGTGCCCTCGGGCAGAAAGCACAAAGAGAGGACTGACAGGCCCTCGCTTTGCCTCCGTGCTTTAGACAGAGTCTCACCCCAGGGGTCCTCTGTAGATTACAGAATGGAAAAAGGAAGAAAGTGCGTGTCTGCTTTTGTTTTGTATGTGTTTAGCTCGGTAGAGGAATGTATTTCCCTGAGACAGCTCAGTAACCCATGCATGCTCTTTCCCCATTTTCACTTCCATGGGAACTGAATATCTGCAGAAGCGATTTCCCATGTGCCTCACCAGAGTCAGAGGAAAAATGACTCGGCAGGACCATCTAATCTCCCAATTCCCAGTAAAGCTTTTTACCCAAATACACACACATACAAAGGCTTATTCCAGTACAGTTCCCCCTACAGTACCTCTGACAAAACTGCTGCTGTGGGTCCTGAGGAGAGAAAGCCATGCTGGAAAATCGCTGTGGGGATCAATAAGGCAATTTTCTGTCGGGTCAGCGGCTGACACTCAGGTTATTTACACTGAGGGGGTGGGGGCGAGGATAGGTGGTGTGCATGTTGGTAGACATATTGCTCTGCTTACCTAATCTCTCTGTGAACACTTTGATCATGACAAACAGCTCCTGCAATGTCCTAGAACAGTGAGGAAAATCACCTCCTCGTGCTTTCACTCAGTGTCCCGTCCATTCCCTCCGTCTGGCCGGCTAAAACAAATGTATGTCACCTGTTGCCAGGTTGTGTTTATTTATAGATGAGGAATATCTGTGAGACTTTTTGGTGGGCCCCTAAATGTATTTGAGGTTATTTAGTTGCTGAAGTGTCTAAGCAGGAATGTTTCAAACTCATAAAGGGATGTCTTGACACACTGGCAGATGGCTTGTCTCACTTTGGGGATCCAGACTTTGAGAGCAACTCAAAGAAGATTTTCCAACTCCCTATGACATTGCATTAGCATATATAAGAGTTTATACTCGGGCTAAGCCTGCATCAAGAGCCCAATATGGATGCCAGTGCTGTAGCTTGGGGCACTCCTGCAGAGCGTCTCCTGTCTGAGGGTAAAAAGCTAATATCATTAACCTATAGCTTGCTGGGAGGGATGTTAAATGCACCAAAATAGCTTTATTAGCTTGACTGCGGAGTCTTTGTCTGTGTCATGTGTCTACAACTGTGGTAATTTTTAAAGAAAAACTGCCCTGAAATCTCAGGTTCTTATATATTATTGTGTTTATCTGCTGGTTTTCTTAGTGTTATGTGATAGTTGAATGTATATTTTTGAGTTATAGACTACAAGTTGGACAAAAAAGGGATATTTACATGACATCTGATTATTGGGACATTGATCTGCAGATTTAATAATAATGAAAATGATCGTAGAGCATCTAATATTATTATACCAAAGATATTCAGATTACTTTCTTGTTGGCACAGAAAAGCATCAAGTCTTCTTATTTAAGAAACTGAAATCACCAAATATTTTGCACTTTTGCTTAACGAAATGACAAACTATTATTCATAATCAAAATAGTTTCTAATTCATATTTTGTTGATTGACATAACAAGTAATCGACTAATGACTGCAGCTCTGTTCATTAGTTTTAATTCTTACAGTGTCTCCACTGTGCAGTTTGAGAGTTCCCTCAGCTTTTAATGGACTTTAAAGCTCCGCTGCATGATGAGTGCAGTTCAGTCTTCTTATTTGTGTCTTTTGCGTTGCATTTTTTGCAGAGCTTATGCTTGTTATCATTTTGTTCATTAGTTAATCTCTGATAAACACATTTGCAACAGTCTCAGCTTCTGAAAGAGAGGTGTATCACTTTGTATTGTTTTAGATTAGATGAAGGGTTTTAATTTTCTGGTTACTGATTCGGTACTATATCAACAGAGAGAACAGACTCGTGTAATATATTGAAAACGGTTTGTGTAGTAAGAAACAGCTGGCGTAGAGGGGGTCGGGAAGGGGAATTTTAACAACACAAACACACTGTGGCCATAGCAGATAATGCCTGTGTGGGATGTTTTTGATTCTCCAAGGATTAGCTAAAGATTTCAAGGAACTGGGCGTACTCACTGATCTATGTGGGGTTCTGACATCACACAAGTGCCCTCAGCCTCCATGAGGAAAACCATGCCTATTTTACTCTCCGGCTTCCTCTAATGAGCAACTGCAGTGTTGTGGATTATGCTCGCACATCCCCCTTCTTGTTGCCTGCAGAATTCCAGAAATCCCAAGGGAGGTTTCCAAAGATTTATGCACAGATCTTGTATTAACTGTACCCGCGATTGGATTCATTGAGTCTTAACAGTGTAATAGATAGCAGGTTATCTCCATTATAGAGATCTGTGATGAAACATAAAGATCGGAAATTTATACAAGTCGGCCTATCATGCAAATGAGACATTAGTGCCCCTTTTATGCTTCGGAGGCTCAAAAGATGATTTGCGTTACATTACAGATTTTGATGATGTATTCAAGGTGAAATGGAAACCTGAGATGCTCAGAATAATGAGTACAATCATTTCTTACATTGGCTTCAGTCGGACATTTTTCAAATGAGAGGAAAGTGAAGCTCAGTTACCATGTAAGCTTCTCTGATTTTTTCACATGTAAACTCTGGTGGACTCGGTGAGATTCAGTGGGGAAGTTGAAACATTGTCCCATATTTCATTTGGTTTGGTTTGCTGTTTATCAAGTGCACCAAGCATTGTAAACAAATGTTATGCTGTGGACGCTGTCCTCCCTCTATATTATGTGAGAGAAAGAGCTGACACTTTGTTGAAGCAAGTTGCAGACTTTATTGTATTGTTGGCAGACTTTTCACTATTCTGATGTGTGTTTGAATGCATTAGCCACCTCTCTCATCTCTCTAAATCATTTAAAGATGTTGTTTTTGTTTTTCTGTGATGATTCTGTGATTATCTGACCATATTTCGATAAGGGCCTTTACTTCATGATTAGACCACGTCTGTCCACGAGACATTTCTCAAGCCAATGAACCCAGAATGCTTTGTGTTTTAGTTCACTTCTTTTGTTTATTGGGACTGCATTCTCACCTGCAGCAAACCAAACTGTGGTGCACTTGAAAGCAAACCAAGAGCAATGATATAAAAATGTCTGTTGCAGTGATGTCACAGTTTCAATTCTAAAGTGAAAACCAAACAAATCATGATTCAGATCTCTTTGCTATAAGTCTGGTTTAACCAGCGATGATCATTCTTCATTGCAAGCACTCACAGAAATGTTAAGGATGAACGTCTTCATACTAACTTCATCAGTGAGCATATTTATTTCACTTATTTAAAGTACAACCTCACTTTGTGACTTCTCCTTTAAAAACTGCACGCTAAATAAATGTAAATGATCAGTTTAGTTCCAGAGCATCCATCAGCAACACAGTTAATATGGGGAAAAAAATACGAATGTGTTGCTTTGCATGTCAATTTAAGTGGTGCTGTCTGGAGCCTGCAGAGAGGAATTCATGAGATGTTTTGCTGAATGATAAGTAGGCTATTTAAGCATTTAGATGATCATTTAAATGGTTATGATCTATAAGTGTGTTGCAGTGCATCACAATGATCGTTCTCTTTAAACATATCTTGATGTAAACTCTACTTTGACCTTGCCAAATGCGCTTTTTAATGCACTCTGATTTAATGTCCCAAAACGGTACCATGCCAAAGTAATCACAGGAAGAGTTCAGCCTTCCAAGCAGGTAAATTCAGAGAATCCCACTGAGGGTTTAAGTATATGATGTCACCCTAGGGATGGAGGCAGGGCCAGGGGTCAAAAAGGTGTTCTTTAGGTAAATTGCCTGCAGTATATACATCGGATATATCATTAAGCCATCTGCCTTGACTGCCGTGCCCAGGTGAAATATTCCAATTACATGGACGGTGCTGGTAGAGTGGCCTATTTGCTTGCCGAGGCGCACAGAGCACGCTCGCCTGGCGGTGGATGAGGAAGAGGAGTGCTTTGCATCGCTGCTGATGCTCCATCTGGTGACATGGAGAGTGCCGTTAAATTCACTAATACATGCTGTCAGTCTGTTTCTGCCAGGTAGCATCTCCAAGCTATCAATGACAAAAAAAACACGGAATAAAAAGCCTGGCTCACTCCCAGTCTAAAAATAGTTGATGGAAATGGAAATTTACAAACAAAGGCATACATGCACTTAGGTGTACTGTCTTATTTTTGTTCTTTTCATTCTGTCTTCTGCTGCCTTTGTCTCACTCTGCATGTTAAACACAAACTGCTGCATTCCTCTTCTGCTTTTCTTCTTTTCTTGTGAGACTAAAAAGCACAATGAGCGATGTCACATTTCCAAGTGTAATTAGGATGTCTGATAAATGGTGAGTTATTGTTTCATTCTTAATAACACTGGCTGCCGCTCTTTGGTGTATTTTTACCTCGACCGTGTTATGGTTTAAAAAAGAGTCGAACATCTCTTGGTGGATTTAATTGCATGTGTTTTTCAAACGGTGTTTTCCTTTTATGTGTGCTCTTGTTATGTAGGATGAAAAAAACAGCGCCTGATCTGCTGTATGTTTCCCAGACTTCTTGAACTCGGTGAATTTCTGCCGGGATTTTATTACCACCCGTGTTTGTGTGTTCTGTGCATGAGGTGTTTGTCTAACTCTATAAAGCTGTTTCGTGTTCTCTGCTAAAAGTGACAGTTGCAGCGACAGAGTAAGACAGAGGAGGAGGGGGTTGTTGGAATACAAGAAGTCATCTTTCTGGGAGAGAAAGATAAATGGGCAAGTTTTCGAGAGATGGAGTGGTGAAAGCGAAGGGACTTGAAACAACATTAGTGAGTCAACACAGGACTTCATCGGTCAGGGGAGGGAGAAACAGGCATTGATACCCAGCCTGTCTCTGTCTCTCACAAAAGACAGCATTGCTTTCTTTGTGCCACTCCAAAGACATCGCTGGCTGGCACGGACGGGAATGAGGAGAGGCTGCACTTGTTTCTGTCCAACACTCAGACAGACTCACCCAACCCCCCGGTTGATGAAAAGTGGGAAGAGGAACAAAGAGTGCCATTGTTTTACTGTCTGCTTTCAGGGGGGTGCCTAACATGGCATATACCTCAAAAACAAGAATGAGAGGGAGGCCTCTGCACAGCCCTGACACCTAACGGCGTGATTGACAATCCAGTTATTATGGCAAGGGATTCTGGGAATCTTTGTGGGAAGTAAGGGAGAGCTATTCATACGCAGTCTTGACCGGGGAACCTCTTAAATGGGCGACACTATCATTCTTTGTCATAGCTGAAGTCATACACATTCAGTATTTCAGTTGCTGGCGGTGAATGGGTGGAAGGGGGCAGAAAGGGCGGCGATACAGGCTGGTGCGGGGTTGGGGGAGGCACCTCCCTACAGAGTCCCCCCCTGGCCCTGGAGTGACATCACTGCAGCTTTTGTTTCCACCCCTGCTGAGCACCAATTAGCCTGTCGCCGCCTGCTACTGGAGAGCGGGCTTTTGTGCTCTGCAACCGAGCAGCAGCCTTGTTTTTCTGCTCGTTGGCTTGTGGTTCACTCTACATGTCAGCCAGTCAGGAAACAGGATGGTGTGGCACTAAGTGATAACACGCATAAGCTGTCACATACTGTACGCTCAACTGTTGAGTTGGCATGACATCAAGTGATGCATCTCAAATACTGTTTTTCCTTGCTGCTTATGTACCATGCAGCACCCATACTGAGCTCCACCATGTTTACATCACAGCATCCCATTGTTCTGTTTGCAAAGGAGACAATAGGGCCTCATGCATCAACCAGCCATACATGTCCACCATTATCAAAACACCAAATGAGGGAATACCTTTTGGAAAAATGGTCTTTATGCATCCAGTAGAATTCCAGAGACTTGTAGAATGAATACCAAGATGCATTGAAGCTGTTCTGGAGGCCTGAAACCTTATTAAGACTTTATTTCCTGTAATTTGTCACCCATCTGTATACAGATAAATTGAAAAAAGGTTATTTTGTACACACAATCCTGTACATTTGAATTTGAACTTGTAAACCCTGTTTTGAAAGCTGGTAGGTTTAATTATTCAAGTCTAAACATTTAGGATTCTGCCTGTATTCTGTTCATTTTCATGTTCGCAGGCAGACTTTTACCAGCTGGGATGTGTGTGTGCACACTGTCAAAGACTAGACAGGATTACACAAGGTGAGGGTTTGTACACAGAGGTTTTGCAAGAGAGACAGTGCAGGACATTTCCAATGGGTGTCCGGTGTTGAGCCACATGCAATGCTTGCAGAAAACTGCGTGGGATTTGCATAGATTTGGCATGTTTTTGAAGGGGAGACTCATGGGTACCCATAGAACCTATTTTGATTCAGATATGTTGAGGTCAGAGGTCAAGGGACTCATTTGAAAATGGCCATTTCTGGTTTTTGTTTGCCAGAATTTGCCTGTTGATCAGCGCTCTTCACGTTTTCTTTGAAATAGAGCGCTCTGCAGCCTCTTAAAGACAGAGGGGGGTCCAGGTTAAGTATTACAGGGGCATTAGCTTCCCCTTACCTTCACCTAACTGAACCAGGTAAAATCTCCTGATGTTTTCAACCCAAGAACACTTGTATGCACGTATAAGTGATGGAAAATAAAGACGAATGGTGAAAGCTTGCTAACATTATACTAGCAAGTGAATGACTGTTGCATGTTCAGTTAACTTGTACATGTACTACATGTCTGCAAAGCATTAGATGTACAGAGCAGCATTTTCAGGCTCTCCTTTTTGGATTTTCTACGACATAGTGATATGCCACACGCAGGTACCGCACAGCGTGTGTTTGCACTGGTAAAAGAATAATTTAAGTCTCATCCCTCATTGTGGCCTCCAGTCACATCTGACTTTGGCTAATCTGGGGATTGACGGCGACTCGTTCAAAAGGACACTTACAATGGCAGCTCTTGGCAGGATTATGAAGGATGTGAGAGCACACAGCTGAATGGGGTCGACTGGAGACGTTGATCCAGCTCACTTCCTTGAGCCTTTCGACTCCTCCAATCACTGTCAGTCACGCCGTATTGTGGCTCCGGGAAGGTGCTCTGTGTGGCATTTGTTTGGTGACACAGGTTGTCCTCTCTGGCCTTTTGTGGTCAGTGGACCCTGACACCTGTATTCCTTTAGTCTCGAGAACAACATTGCTGCTTTATCTCCTTTCACCTTGGTTCTATTACCCCAGAATGTGCTTCCCACTGTGGACAAAGAGGAGGCCATTAGGCTGAGTGACTGTCTCACTCCACAGTGTTGTAATTGGCTACCTTCTCTGTCGGTGGGCCTGATAACTGCACTGAGGTTCAGTGGCCTTGTGGTAAACCCACCCCTGGCAACTGTGAATCATTGACAGTGTTTAAAGTTAACCCTGCTCAGAGTTCGATAATCAGAGTTGTCATATCATGTCGACCCTGTGACATGAACAAAGGTCCAAAGAAATGGGAGTTTTCCAAGCAATCGTACAAATTGTTTTTTGCTCCAAAAACAACCAATGCTTTAACATGACTCACCATCCTGCTCGCCTCATTTTCTACAGTCAGCTTTTTATTCAAGACTACCATAGCAGTTAGCATCCAAAACATTTGGTCAGATCTGAGCTTCAGGCCAGATTCCTTTCTTTGTTGGTGCTCATAAAATTTTTAAGGTGATAGTTAGATTTTTGTTTTATGTCCATCCTACCAAAGCTGACATCTTTATCCCCACCCACCCCAAGTTCTCCCCTTTGTGCCATTTTCTATCTGAACTGCGTCTGACCATAAAAGACAATAATAGTCTGGAAAGTCCTTTGTGTCATGAGTTTTATACCTGAATAAAGCCCACCTATATTGGAGATAAAAGCAGGAACAAAAAATGGCCATTATTGCAGTTCCCCTGTTTGTCTAATTTAATTGACTAGTCAAATACTCTATGTTGTATAATAAAAATAATTTACAATTGTTCCGTAGGGCAGGCACCTTAAGGGACAGCTCATCCCCAAATCCCCATAATCAAAAACAGATACATTTTCTCTTTCCTGTCATGCTATTTATCAATCTGGATTTTATTGGTGTGAGTCTTGGAGATATCAGTGGTAGAGATGTCTGCCTTCTCTCAAATATAATGAAACAAGATGGCACTCTGCTTGTCATGCTCAAAGAGCCAAAAATGACATGTCTCTTTCCAGGAGTCATTACCCGGTTACTCAAGATAACCCACAAACCATGCTGTGGTAGAAAGAAGACTTCTAACATGAAACTGTTCCCACAGGGTGCGTGGATTATCTTGAGTAAGAGGACAAGATTCTCTGGTGAGATGAAAAAACATGCATTTTGATTTTGGGATGAACTGTCCCTTTAAATAAGTCTTTGCACCATGAACTGTCTCTTTGCACAATGTGTATAAATATGCACTGGGAGTTCATAGTGTTACAGCTAATGTGACTCCAATTCCACTCTTTATTTGGATTACAATTTGACTGTACTTCTAAGCATAATATCTAGGGGAAATCCTGAATAAACACATGGCACAGGATGGATATTTATTCAAACAGGGACTTCTTTATGATGATTAGTAATTGCACATCGGGGCTAATTCCTCAAGTCTCCATTTTCTGGCCTCTTCTGTTCAACATCTATATGCTCCCACTAGTGCAGATTAGGGAAAACACCTGAATATTTTACCATAATTATGCACATACCACAGGCCAGAAATCTTGGTGTAGTCAAGGACTCAGACTTACATTTTTAATATCCACTTTCAGGCATTTAGAAAATACTATACTTTACAATAACTCTCTGTTCTTTTAAACCAGGGTTTAAAACACATAGCAAGTTAAAGTTAGGAGTATTAATTCATATCTTACACTGAGCTGTAACCTTTAGTGCAAGTGCAAGCCAAAATCTCAAGGCAATCTCAACACGTGTTATCACTCTTATAAATGTGTGTAAGTGTGGGTCAGGGAGGTGTGCAGACCCTGGACTTTTACCCAGGAGAACAGGGTTCATGTCCCATGTAAAAAAAACAAATATGAACATTGTGGTTTTAACATCACTGAACTTCCAAGTCTCACAGTTTTACGTAACTATGTGACTTCCAGTAGTCACGTGGACCTCATAACTACTTCACCTCCAGCATTTATGTTAATTTATTTACTGTTTAAACTGTTTTTTATAAAGATGTACCAGGAATCTTTTTTACCTAAACCTAGATTAGAGGTTTTGTGGCCTAAATTCAATGACATTTTTTTTACAACTGCAAACCGTACATGTATATATAATGATGTGTGCACTGTTTCCAGAATGCCCCATGAACCGCGATATGGGTCATTTTGACCAAAGGCTCAATAATATTATTATGGGTTTTTTCAGCCGGTGCAAGTAATGTCGGTCAGCTAAACAACCTGCGACCACTTGACAGCATTAACCTCGTCTTTAATAGCACTTATTAGATATGAGTACATGAGGATCTCCTGCACACCATTTGGTAAACACTACTTCAGTCTTCTCTTTAATTTGTCTTTTTTTATCTCCTTTTTTAAAATTTAGTTTTGCTCCTTTTTGAAATGCTATTTATGTGTATCATTTAATACTGCTGCAAGTTTCTTCTGTATCTTATGTGAAGCACTTAAAAGTGCCCTGTTGCTGAGAGGTGCTTTACAAACACGCTTGCCCTGCTCTGCTTTTAAAATCCTCGCTTCTATCCATCACATAGAAGTGGCTGCAGGCAAACCCTCCCACGTTGGGTAGCTGAATGCAATTGTCAATGGAATACGACTGTGTATGGAGAATTTGACTTTTAACTTCAGACTACAAAAAGAAAAAAGTCACACGTTTTTCATTCATTTAGCGGCTTTTAATGATGATACTACAAATCTTCATGTAAGGCACCTGAACAGATCTCACCAGATAAGCTCCTGTGCTGACACTATACTGGATTGTAGCAGTTTGATTTGTCACCCGTGCGGTGACACCTCGCCTCTATATCCTGCCTCTCCTCAGACTCTTAATTTTCACTTAACTCTTCACCTCATGTCATATCTTCTGCTGTAGCTCTTGCACCCGCATGCCGGTGTGCCGCTGAGTGACGTCCTGCGGGGTCTTGTTGATGGTGGTCTCCTGTGTGCAGATGCTGTTTGCTCCCTCAGTGAAGCAAAGTGCATCGCTGATTGACATCTTATTATCGGGACTTGCTTCTCTTTCACGGGCCTATCAGGGAATTGAGGAGGTGATTATATGACGGGAGGCTCTGCACTGAACAACCCTCTATCTGAAAGAAACAGTTGACAAGACAAGACACCGTGCTCAGGGAAACTGCCAGAATTCAGAACTTTTTCACTTCATATCATGGATTTTAACTTAAAATATTAATGAAAAAACTCCTGTTAAATTTATAGCACCTAGCAAACTCTACTCCAAAAAAATCTATGAGTTATTCATTTTTTAAGTTTGGCCCTCGGTGCTAATTTGAGTTATTTTTGTGATTCTGTGCATGTCTAGTCTAAGCATTAACAATCACATTTTGCCTTGGATTAGGGTGAAATTAGTACTCAACATTCAACAAAGCCTAAGGATAATTTGCAGCCTGTATTCATGCATTTAGTTGTTGCCGAACACTTTATACTAGTCAAATTATTAGTATTTTTTTACCCAAATGAAGATTTTTAATTTTCATAAATTCTGAAATCCATTTGCACTTTTTTGTAACCAAAAATAGGTTCTGTGGAGTTTAAACACATGATTGTTATCAAGAAAATCCATGATGTGAAGTGTGAGGTCCACACCCAACTTTTAGTCTTCTGCCCCAGCTGACGCTGACTTGAGTGACATCACTTGAGGCATTTTTCCAGACTTCACACAGCTCCCTCTGGAGCCACAGAAGGCTTAACACATATGCAGTAGTACTCCTCAAGATCTGTAAACAGACTTTGATGTCTAAAATAGGGTTCAGAGATGCGTTATACAAAATTAAATCATTATTCACTTTGACAGTCTGCCGAGCAAAAGAATTCACTGTTTGACAAGAGAGAGGATCCTCCCACAGCTGCTGGTCCGTTGGTGGTTCTCTGCGGTCACTCAGCTCGTTCTGCACTACGTGAGAACAGTTCTGACTTCTCTGCCGTCCCCCAGCTCTCTCTCTTACAGCTGTGTAGTTCAGCTTCTTTTTGCTTTCCCGGCATGTCTCATACACCCCAACTCTAAGCCCTAATTAAGAAGTGGATGTTTTCCTTCAGGGGCGTTAATGTGTATATTTGAGCGTGTGTGTGAGTGTACGTGTTACTGAGAAAGCAGTGGAAGAGCATATCTAGTGCCACTGAACCAGATATAAAAGCTGCCTGTTTTAAAGTTTCATTTTCTGAATATTTCCTCAAGCTATTACTTGCTATAAAAACCTGTCTTGGGAACAGGCTGGTACTCAGGAATGCTTGCTGGTGGTACTCACCTCCACCCACACATGCCCACATACACGCTGGTCATTCCATCAACCCATTACCCCAATTAACTGCGGCCTGCAGCTCCAGTGGTATTGTGTTGGCGAGACGGCTCTATCAGTCTTGCTTGGCCGCAGCTCCACACACAAAGCATGACAAATGAGAACGGCCGCTCCCTCATTACCTGCACTGTAATCACTGTGTCTGCTGATAAGATAACTGTCACACTGCATGCTCAGTTATTGACAACATTAGCAGTCCAGATCAACTATCTGTGCTTTTTGTACAGGTGTGGTGAAGTGGAACAAATCGCAAATGCGATTGATCGCTGCACTTTTGACCTTTACTTGATTTTTTTTTTATCTGATGTATGAAACAAAGTGGATTCATTGTTTTAGAGGTGGCCTTGGACAATATAAGTCAATTTGGCACAAATGTGCACGCACACACACGTGCAAATACACCCACATACTCCATGTACACTCTCATTCTGCAGTCATCCATCAAGTTTGTCTCACAGTAGCTGGCAGGCGGCGGGGCCAGCATGGTGAAAGTGATTTTTAAGTTGGTGGTGCCAATTCATGGCGAGAGGTCTGTCCTGCCCTCCCAGCTCAGTTCCCAAGGGGAGCCCCAGGCTAGAGTGAGATAAGAGCACCACTGAGGAAGCTGTTCGCGGCTTGGCTCACTCCTGTTGTTGGCTTGTCCCCTGCGCTCCCCCCGCAGGTCTGTTTGAGCAGCCTCAGCTGGTTGAACGAAGCCTAACATGATTAGGAAGAAAGAGAAACTAAGTTAGGAAGAATATGCCGGCCTGTGGAGGCAGTTATGAGTATGAATTTTTCTGTAGTGTTTCTTAAATGGCCATAGAATCTGTATTTGATCAAGTGTTGTTGCCAAATACACTCATTCGTGGTGAAATGATTTGCCCTTTTGAAGCTTTCCCACTGAAAGGCTCTGTCAGTAACATCAGAGGACAGCATTCGGCAGAAAAATAGATGTTTGGCTTCAAAACTGACCACATATGACTTGCAAGTTGCCTTGATGTTTTTTGTGCTGTCATGTAATAACTTGCTGTAAAATGCCCAAGGCTGTGTGTTGGCTATCAGAGGAGAGCGTGTACTCTTATGTCCATGTGAGTGTGTCTTTGTTTGCTCTGCAGCATAGGTATTGGGCTGTGTTGGTTGGAGGCATGCCCTGTCACAGTGATTAGTCAAACAGACAGATGTGGTCGGCAGGCCACATTGCGTAATTTGGCCCAGATGTAGGTGGAGACTTTGCAGCCAAACGCTGAGCTGGAAGCTGTTACTCCCCTGAACCTCCATCGCTATTGTTCTCTTTGACTTTGGCTCAGGGGTTTCCCATTAAGAAGAAAAAAATCACAGTCTGCATGATTAGCGGGTTGGATGATGTATGAAGACCTGTCTAAACCTTGGAGTCCTGTCTGGAGAGGTGCTGGGAACAGCCTGCATGCTGTTTGGCAATTTAATTTCCTTGAGGTCATACCCCGTTTTGTGTTTTGTAAAATCCTGTCTGGGCTTGTTTTGCTATTTCCCAGCTTCCTCCATCCCTTTCTCCGTGGTGGTGATGCATGGTGCTTGTCAAAAAATTGAGCAAAACAGAGTGGGAAAAACAGAAAAGATAACCTAAAAGATTACCACGGGTTCAAGTGGTGGCTCAAGATGTGCTGGAATTTTTATCTTTCAGCAAAGGGAGGACAGTCCCAGACTTTGACATTTCAGTTATCTTCCGACTCTCTTTTTTGTCTCCCACTTTAAAAGCTGCTTTTCCTTCTCCTCTCCCTCTTGTGAAGCTAAACGTGTATGACAGGAGCAAAAGGCAAGGGAGCGTGAATGTCAACAACCGATTAAATGCAGTTTGGTTGTGGAGACACCTATTCCATTCATTTCCATCGTCAGTTCACATGCTGGTGCTCACTGCAACGAAGCATGATCAATTCTAATTGCACATTATCTACCACATCTAATTTATGTCATTACTTGACAAAGCAGTTGTGCACTTCAGCTGATTCAGGTCACTGTTCATATGTTTAAACTTTAACCTCGATACAGTCTTAGTCTCTGCTCTGTATAATTGAACAAGGCCCAGGACACGTTTTTTGTAGTTTATTGCGAGAATATATCTCTTTCCTTTGTGAATATTTAATAGAAAAATGCTTAGGAAGGAAGTAGATTTACATATTTGCATTGATATGCAATTCCCTTGAAACTTTTGCCTTTCATTTGACCTACTTGTGTTATATTTCCGAGGTATGATCCTCTGCAGGTATAACTCGCATGGTGTCTGCTCTTTCTGATAAAGGCTTATAGTAAATTGATTTGTATGCTCTCTTCATGACTCATCAGCAGCACTCTGAGACTGTCAGAGAAGAAGTGTGTCTCAAGAATGGCACCTAGCTTAGTCACTGAAGGCTTTTTAGTGGAGTAGAGATATGCTGGCCGTATGCTGCGAGTGTGGCAGTCTATAAGATTTAAGTAGAAACAGACAACTAGCATGGCTGGATGGAGCTAATCTTTATAAATTGTTTGCAACATCGCTACTGCTAGCATCCTAGCTACTGTCCAAAGCAACAACAACTATAAGAAACAAGAAACACAGATCTCAGTGCTATGATAAAGGTAGAAAAAACCCTCAGAAGTATAAATAAGTAAGCATGATTTGATGGCTCGTTCTTTTTTGCCCCACAGTTTCTCTAATTGTTCTACAATCTGCTGCTCCTGCTACCTGGGGATAGCTCCTGTAAGCTGTTTTGTTGAGTTGCCTCCTCTTGAAAAGCTCTCTGTTAAGCATTGATGCAGTGATTGTGTTCTAGGGCTTTTATTGTGAAAGGTAAAAAACGGAAGGAAGTCAGACTGTAATGCAATGCTTTTGACAATGTGTGAGGCAAGAGTTTTTTCCATCTCAGTTGAGACTACAGTTTTTATTTTATCACCTTCATATGTAAAGGCGAAACTCAAGTGCTATCTTCTTCCTGTTTTTTCCCGTTAATGGCGCCTTAATTCTCCCAGGAGGTCATACCCAATGGCAGACAGAATTGCAAAGTAAAAGCGAGGCTGATAGGGAACCACTCTGTGCGCCAATGATGTCATTCTTCTATAGCTGTTTACACTGTGCAAACAACATTTACCTCATAATCGTACGTTAATGCAAAAGACTTTTAGTACTTTGAATAACTAGAGATCGCTCTGAAAACGGTGATCACAGCAGCACTGTTTTATTCATCCTTTTTTAATATATATATATATTGGCCATATGTCTGTAGTAACCCAGAACTGTTGGTCATCAATTAGTAGTGGCTGCAGCTGACACACATTACCCACCCGCCATCTTTACTTCACATCCCAGAGTCACAAACCCCAACAGACTGACAAATAGCATATGGCTCATTGGTTTATGTGGGAGGCAGCAAAACCTACCATTTACTCCGATGGCCCTTCAGTGAAGAGCCAAGCCTCGGTAGATGAAAGATAAACAAATGCTAACTCTAATTTGCAGGTTTCTCATTGGAATAAATGGGCTGTGTCCTCCGCCGGGGTTCAAATTACTGCCATATAGCTACAAATTTGCTTCCTGTGGGAAAATCTGAGGCCACACAGAGCAGCCTCTCCTGAGGTAATCATTATCATTTCTGTCAGGCGCTTGTTAGGCCAACCTCATAGCTTGAGCTGTCTGTGTCCTTGAGGCATCCACGAGCCTTCTGTCACCCCTCAGAGAGACAGATCATTTGACACCGGCAGCAAAGCCGCTATTATCCTCTTGCAGCAGAGCTAACCTGTTAGCTTAGGACGAGCAAACTGGTCAAAGGTCATTGAGAGATAAACAGCTTCTGTCACGACGATACATGGAAGAGAAGCAGCGTAATGGAAGCTTCACATTCCTAAAATGTGCCCTCGAGATGCCCTTTTCCAAGCCTCGCAAACAAATAATTAATTTAGCAGACAATGTGGGTCCAACAACTGAACTCAATTCCCTCCCTGCTGCTTGCCAGAACCTTGTTTTGTCTGGGACCTTGTCTGGATCAGATATTTGAGGGGAGAGATAAGGTCAGCAGTCTATAAAGTTTTGGCACTCACTTCTAAACAAACCAAAACTATTATTAAAAAAAAGTTTAGTCCATACTCTGTTTGAATCCTGCTGGGGTTTTTGTTTTGGTTGGTTGGTTGTTTTTTTGGCTCTGCTTACAGACAAAACCACACACGCACCTGTTAAATATAATGCAAAAGCCTTGCAGTAAAAAGCTTATATCAAGGCCTCTACCAAGTGAGGGGTTTTTCGCCTCGAAGAACCAAAATTAAGACTTTTAAACTGGCCACAATCCCTGGAGAAAGGTAACAGACTGTGTGGAAGAGGGGGTAGCATGGAGACTAATAGGTCACGTTGTGGTTAGCACAGAAATCTCTTCCCTCAAGGGACCTGAGCCCGACCCCTGACCCTTCCAGTCCCTGACCTCAGCGGCCACGCATGATATCTTTAACGATCCAGAACGCACCAGACTGGAGGTCTGTGTGTGTGTCTTTCTATCAGAGCTGCAGAGACGATCTGTGCGTTCCAATGCCCAAACTTCCCATACTGCTTAGTATGCCGGAAAAGGGTTTAGTGGGTCCCAATACACAGCATGTCAAATGCAATCTGTCAAAAAGTACCAGGATGTCCAACTACATTGGGTCGCATTTTGCAGTATGTAAGCCAGCATATTTTTCTGGCTATTCTCCGAATCCTGTGCAGCATATATATTAGCTAGAGAGTCAAAGTTCAAATTGCGTCTCCCGATTGCTTATTCATACTGCATGCAACAGTACGTGCATATGAAAAAGTAAAAGTATGCGATTTGAAATGCAGCTAATGTGTCCGTCTTATACATTTGAATTTAGATTTGTATACATTTGAATGAGAGTGTTTGCATAGTTTTCCGCCTTTGTCTGACTCTTCCTGATCAGTATTTCAGTCCATCTGTAACTCCGTGTGTGTTCTGCCCCGTGACGCTCCGTTCTCCACTTCTCTCCATCTCCCTTTTTCCTCTGTTCCCCCGAGGGGTGGAGGTGTGTGTGTGTTTTCTACCTTTGACAGGGAATGCCATTCTTTTTATTTATTTGACAGATAAAAACACGAAAGAACTGTTGTCTTTCTAAGATCGTCCTCACAAATAGTCTATTAAAATCAAACCTGGCAGTGATATCTTAAAGTAATAGCTTGTCATTTATTTGCTCTCTAGTTGAGATATTGATTCCACTTTTATGTCTGTATGGAAAATGTAAAGCTGCAATAAGGGGAAACATCTGGCCTGTATACAAACAACTCTCTGAGCCCCGCCTACGGTGAAACTCTGACTCGGTGTTGTAAGGAAGGAATAGTAAGGAAAACCCCTCAATTATTCTTTCTGAGCTTGAGTATTGAAATAACTGTGAAGGGCCTTACTACTAATGTTACTGGTAAATAACAAGACCAGCTTTGGTATTATTACACCCTCCACAAAGCATTACTCATGACTGAGAGGTCCAACAAATGTGGGAAACCTTAGTCAGTCGCATGTGTTATAATAACCTTCTATTTCCACGAGCAGCTTGAGTAGCAGTAAAATGTGACCGAGAGAAAGCAGCGAGCCCGTCTGATTAACGTGCATGTAATGAAAAGCCTTGTCATATCAGCGCATGATGAAGCTCACCCTCGTGGCAAACATAAAATGAGACATACAGTAATCTGTGAGTGTGTGTGCCTGTCAGGACAGCGAGTCATCTGTTCTGCATGGTATCTGAGACCAGCGTGCTGCGGCTGGTCCGATGAGTCCCAGCGATGACTCAGAGATGACAGTGGGAGTCCTGCTGCCCGTCTGAGCAGCCTCGGTCCGACCCCGGGGGCTGCGCTCGGCCCCGCTGTGCCAAGTCTCCGCTTCTCTCTGTTGCTGTTCGCCTATTAGCTGGAGTGGGCCAGCGGACCTCCCTCTCATCCAGCAGCATTAATAGCATAATGGAGGTCATGGTTGGGGGTAATTTTGTGTGCGCGGTGGCAGATTGTTTGTGTACGCAGGGAGCATATGTGCTGGATTGGAAAAGTCTGTGTTTGTGTGTGCGTGCACTTCCTAATGCACACAGAAATTTTTGGATCCTTGCCTGGAATAATTAAGACACAAGGTGGTCACATATTGCAGAAGGGAGCCTGGTTATCAAGTCACATTATTTTTGCCAAATTTATTGGTGTTAATAATATGACGAAAAGGAGCAGCGTTAGTAGGAGTGATTATAAACTGACGGATACTGGACTGAAAGGGATTATTTAACATATACATACCAATATATCTGATATTTACTTGTTTTTACATACACAATTACTTTACTAAGGATCCTTTAAAGTTGTTACCCATACTGTATGCACTAAATGGGACATTTTTTAAAGAGAGAAAATAAACCTGTAAGTGCCCTCTGGTGGTCAAACTATGTAAATTATACATTGTTTTGAAAATTTTCTGCTACAATTTGTTATTTATTAGCAAGCATAAAAATGAAAACATATATTAACTGGCCTGGCTAACTTTCTCTAGCTGTAGTATTGATTTTGGCAGAACAAGAATTCAAAGTGAATGCTAAATAGCGCTGTCCTCGACTAAAGGAAATTATTTGACACTACTAATCGATAAGTTGATTTAATCGACAGATCTGTATAACAGATTTTCTCCACAAAGAAACATGCAAAAGCACCAATTTAAATCTGTTTACCAGAAATGTGCTCATACCTTTCTTGATAATAAGTCCTTTATCATTAAAGGAGCATAAAAAGACTCAAGAAATCTTAGTACACTAAGACAAAACTTCCGATTAGTTGACTAATCCACTATGAAGCTGCAGCCCTATTACAGTAATATAGTAAAATATGAGTAAGTTAAATAAGACAGTTGTGCCGTGCAGACATCCTCGGTCCATGCCCGCGTCTGTCCCGGCAGCAAAAGGAGAACCAGCAGGTCGATAACTGGAGGAAGGTTGCTGGTACAATCACTGGCTGTTATTACATCAGCGGTACTTACAATCCTGGCTGAACTTCCCTCCAGTGAGGTATTGAATTTTAATATGCTCCAAGGGCGTCTCACCGAGGGAGACCTTTCTGCTCTGACTTCTGTTTGTGGGGTGCAGTGATTGTCAAAGTGGGGTTCGTGGACCTCCAGGGGGTTCATGGCAGTCCATCAGGGGGTCCCTGAAAAGTTTTAAATCTAAACGTATAAATAATGACATAAATATAAAGTTTTTATATGTCATTACTTAGTTACACCATTTTAGAGGCCTATATTCAACTCCCATGCTAGCTTACTATTGTTCTTTTTTTAATGCTTTTTTAAAATATAATTTAATGATTTCTATACTTTTTATTTTATTTATATTTTATATATATATTTAATATTTTATATTCCAATTGCACCTTATTTTAAAATATCAGAATCCACTTTTTATTTAGTCTTTGCATGCACCAAGAGTTAAAAACGTTCTCCTGATGTTTGTTTGTGTGAATCTTCTGAAATGCATTTAAAATAAGAATTTATCCACGGGACATGTGTGAGGGGGCTCCAGATTATTCTCCATCTTGAGACTGAGAACCTCTGGAGCAGGGAGCCGTAAGTGCATCGTAAATAAAGCACATGAACATATCTTTGTGTAAATTTTTGATTTCAGTCTATTTCTTTCTGTCAATCCGGGTGTAAATGCTATCACACGCTTTTGCAACTGCAGGAAGAGTCTCTGCTTTTAAAGCAGCCTCCTGGCAGAGGATAGATATAGCTTTCCACTCTGCCACTCACTCTGTCACACGGCTGCCATTTCCTCCTCAGGGTCCCCTCTCTGGAGAGCTGGCCTGTCAGCCGGCGACGGTGTGGAGGTGGAGGGTTAGAGGTGTCAGATTTGACTGGGATATGGAGGAGATGGAGGAGGAGAGAGCTGGGAGAGAGGGCCACTCTGAGGTTATCAGCTAAAATAAGGATGATTACCCTGCTGTGGCACACACACAAAGGCTTTTTAAGGTGCTCTCGGAGGACTTATTATCTTTGGGCTGCTCTGAATGGACTATTTTTGTTAATGGAAGTGTGTTGAAGCATAATGGAAGTCTTTACCTATTTAACCTTTGCCAGCTCTGAGCCCAAGTGATGAACCGTGAAGTTGTAAGGCAGTACCTCTCCGAAGCATTATCGTTATTGTCTTCTCACAGCGTATTGACTCTCTCTGGGACGGGGAGAGCACTTTTGCACAACTTGAGTCTTCTTCAGCTAAACCACAGTGACTAAACACACACACATTTACACACTGTCTCCGCCCCACCACCATAAACAACCATGATCCTGGCAGTCTATTTAGCTGATGGATATGGTATTGACTTTATGGCCTCTTGCTCCATCTGCAAGGGGCTGACATGGTTGGTTTCCTGCGTTTGGAGGGAGTTAGTCGAGGTGGATGGATTGACTCGAGTATCGATAACTCTCTTCTTGTCTGTGGGCGGATGTTTTATGGCTGCAGGAGGAGGGGATGCCGAGGTTAGAGAGGAGACAACCTGGCACGAAAATCTGGGCTTTATCGGTCAGAGGAGTTTTATCTCTCAATAGAGGACAATTGAGCAGATTTGAGGACTTTGGAGTTGCCAAATAAACTGGGAACAAATCACTCATCTCATTGGCTTGTTTTTTTTAATATCTCAGACATTTTACAGAATCCTGGAGATAAGATTGGCCGGCTTTAATCGTCCCCCTGTGCATGCTCGTCTGCATACCTTCAGCCAGGCCCTTGTGTTTTTCTCTCATCGGTTCAAGATGCTGCTTTTATGGAAACACTTTTAAACTTTAATGGCTTAAGGATTTGCTTGTTTTAGGGTTTAGCTTGTGTAAGCTTGCCAGCTTCACCACACCCCGCTGTCTATAATGATGTATAATAGGGGAAAAAGGCAGATGACTTTATGTTGACAACATGTCTGTTGGCTGCAGGAGGTAAAGAAAAAAATGTTGTCTTTAACTTTCAGAAATTACCCCACTGTTCAAGTCTTTGGACTCTTTTTGAACTCCAGCTATTCTTCACTATTTTCTTTTGCTTCTCTTGGCGTTTTCAGCCGAGCTTTGCTTAAAAACTTCACTCGCTGACGCTTTGTGAAAACACTCAGGTGCTGGCTAAGGCCTCTGCTCTAATATCAGGCACTGACTATGCATTTGTCTGAATTCCATTGTGTCTCCTTAGCGCATGTTATTGATGGAGGCAGGGTAAGTAGCTGCAGACTGCCAGTGAAATGGCCTTAGCTTTTGTTTTCTCATCTCGCACAAACTCTTAATGGCCTTATTGGATCAATTAGAGTCCCTTCTATAAAGGTGCTCTGTAACTCATGATTTAGCCAGCCTTCATTAGCTTATTTGGGTCGTTAATAGGCTGTGAGTGTGTGTGTGTGTGTGTGCTTGTTGTGATGGAGCGCGACATTTCTTATCTCCCCTGCCACTTATCTTATTGGCATTTTGGGTGTTTGTGATCGACTCACTTAAAGTTAAAATAGGTGGGAAATATTTCCCTCTTAGTGCTGTGATGAAAATCTGTTGTATTTTATACTCGTATCTGCAGTTTTGCCCACTTAACTTCTTTCTGTTGTCGAAAGAACGTAAAATAATATGAGATTATATCTTCGTAATTCCTGCACATACAAAGCAGATATTGCCACACCGGTTTTTATCTCTTTGGTAGATAAACACGAAGGTATTTTCTGTGAATGTGGCTGGAGTGTTGGGAGAGTCCTCCACCTACTGTGAAGCATCATGCCTGCTGCTCCTGAGGGCTCAGATGTACACAGCACACATCTGAACACGAGCATACATGAAAGAACCAGGGACACACACGTCTAGCACACTACACATACCAACACACTTTGAAAAGAAACAGAGCGTGAAGAAATCTCATCTGCGCTGGAGGATGGATTACTGTTTTGAACCCTTTTTCACAGGATGCCCTCTCCACCTTTCTTTATTTCTCTATGTCGGCTGACAGTTTGGGCTGTGTGTATACACTGAGTTGACCTATTGGGAGTAGTTACTATATGTAGGACCAGACAGTGTTGTTTGTTGATTTGTGTACACAATTTTCATTTGTACACATAATGAACATTCAATAGTTAGCTTTAGGGAAGGTTAGTTGTCTTTGGACAGGGCCAGGCTAACAGTTTCCCTTTGTTTTATGCTAAGCTAAGATAACCAGCTGCTGGCTTAAGATTGGTATTTAGTGTCCAGATGTGAGAGTGATCTCAATTGGCCAAAAAGCTAATTAGCATATGTTCAACATTAAAAACAAACGGTTAAACTCAATTATAGTGTTTGTTTTAGCTGAAATATTAATATTAATTTAAAGGGACATTTGATAAGATATTCCTTTACTGATCCCCATTTGGGGAATTCAGGTGCTGCAGCAGCACAGGTACAGAGTAAGTACAGATCAAGATAATAAAAATGAAATATCTACAGTATTTCCATTAACATAGAGGTCAGCTGGACAGATATAGTTAAATATCTTCTGTGCGCTCTTAGCAAAGACCGCAGGGTGCTGGCTACTTCCTGGCTGTTTGCTTTGTACTCCAGCAGTTTAGTAAGCGAGTGAAACAATTAAAATAAACAAACATCCACATTTCCATTGTTAGGAAGGAACATGGACCTTGTCAATATTTAGAAACAGCCAATTGTTCATAAAAAGGCCTTTGAGTGTTTCTGTTTGCACGGCAGCATCAAACAGATAAAGTGCTGGTGAACAAACCATGATAGTGAAAGAAATCTCAAACATTTCTCTTTTTCCTTGTCAATATGGAAAAGAAATTTTTTTATAACTCTGCAGTGAAGTAAGAAGTAAATCAAATCCCTGTGTGACACTTCTCAGTGTGTGTCCACTAATTTGCATAGTCTTTACTTAAAAGAACCCAAACCTTACTTTAATACAAACCTGAATTTTAACTTCAGCCCATCAGGCGCTCTCACCACCTATGGTTTCTCTCATTGCCAGCTCTCATTGAGAACGTACCGACTGACTGCTGGGTGCTTTTGTTGCCTGTGTGATTTGAGCTCACAGTTAGAAATGATCTACACTATTCTGCTTGCCTTTAACATAAAATAGTGGAATTTTAAGAGGCGTTTTAGAGCCTTTGTTGAGAATTTTCATCTAATAAAAGAAAACTTAGACACACTGGTAAGGTTTTTCCTTCAGCACCAATCGCACACAGGAAGCAGTAACTGTCACATCTCAGAGCTGTGTTTATCTCATCTTTCTACACTAAAGGAGTTAGCTTGAATTTGCCAGATCTTCGATGACAGGCCTATTATCAGCCTCAACCCTCCCTGCTCCTGCTGTGAAGAAAACCCAGATATTGTCGGAGGCGTGTTTAGACAGCCTTCCCGAGTCTAGTTTATGCATCAGTAAGAAACCACACAAGCGGCCCAGCCCCTTGTGTCAATCACATCTGCACTCGCTGACTGGCTTTCATCTGAATCTTTTATACTGCTGCCGACGTCAAAGATTCCCCAAAATGATAAGTGCTCCTGTGGCCTTTACAGTCCGTAAGATGATGAAACATTTGTGACAGACTTGAGGCCTTTTACACAAGACCCTTTACTCGACACAAAGCCTCCGTCAGTGAAATTAGTTTGCATGTGTCTCTTTGTCAACAAGTCAGCAGTTCAGTCAAGGTAAAGTGAGGCCAGAGGGAAGAGGCATGAGTCAGTGCAACAACAGGAAGCGCAGAGATTCTTATTTCACTTGATTCAGGCAAACAAGCCATTGTTGTATCTACTTTAGAGGCTCAGGGCTCCTGTATCTTTTTGGTTTTAAAGGCTGGTGTGTTGGGGCACACGCCGGGTATTAGTAGGCCAAATGAGATTAAGCCAATTCAAAGAGAGCTCGTTTATTGTGTGTCAACTCCCACCCGCCACCCCTGCACACCCCATTGCAGTGCAGGCTTTTCATATCCACGTCGAGGGAAAAAAGTGGGCTGAGATTTCATTCTTTGCATAAAATGCACATTAACTGGAATCTTCCCCACTTGTTCTTGTGCGCTGTGCTGAATGACACTATAGAGTTGACACTGTTGAGCGTTGCCACAAACATTTATGTGTGAGGCAAACTGTGTTATGGCACTATTTAAAGTATCTTTCCCTTCATTACATTCTGAAAAAAAAGTTTCCTATTGCGGATTAAAAATATGTAAGATGATACATAAGTACTTCTGATATTATATAAAAAATATTGGCAGACCATTTTATCCGCCTGACTCTTCTACAAAGGCTCATCCATTGTTTTTCAAATCTTTGTTGTTCCTACGTCCTTTTATTAGAGGAAGTAATTCACATAAAGTAGATGTTTTATCTCTGCAAGCAAGCCACAGCAGGATTAGACGGTGATGTCAGAGCATTAAATTAGTTTCCTGCATTCCTGGTTATTCCCTGTCCACCATGCTTATTCACATTCACATTTCCACTCCCACTTTTGCTCTCCAAATGTTGCCAATTTGTCTGCTTCTATGATTCAGAGAGCTCAGACCCCACCTCCAGCCAAATCAGTCTCAGATGGAGAGACGGAGAACAAAAGAGAGAGAGAGAGAGTTTGAGGGGAACAATCAAAGACGACCAGTTTGAGGCAGTTTATAGTTTTAGTTTGAGGGGCTCTCGTGGCTCAGGCTGGGGCTTTGTGATGCAGAAGTCCAGTCTTCTGCAAAGGCACCAGCGCTCTGACATTTCCAGTAACAACGGAGGGCATCGGAGTAGAAGGGATGAGGGCGCTCATGCATGCTCTTCCCTCATCAGGGCCGTCTTCAGGCCCTGAAATCCAGCACAAACAAACATCCACGGAGAGCCGAAGGCAGGCCACAGAGACGCCGCCGAGCTCAATTTAGTTTTTGTGTTTGTGTTTCGTTTATACACATGCATGCTGTGCGTATTTATGTTTGCTGTCTTCATGTGCAATCATATGTCTTTAATATATCTCGTTTAGAGTCTGCTTGTATCCGATTACGCCCACCTTTTTTTTTCTCTTTGTAAACGACACATTAATGTGCTGCGTTCAATCAGAGAAACAGAGAAATGCATTGAAATGCATCCTGCCTGCATCCTTTGGTTGTTTACTTTTGATCGGGTCCTGTGTTAACTTTACAAACAGCCCCGGTTGGCCCATGTATTTACTTGGCGCTCTCTGGACTATATTCCATGAACACAAACAGCTCTAATATGAGTCAAACGAGGACGGTGCCGAAAGCAAAGGAGGGAGTGTGCCTGTGTGTGTTTGATAGAAATGAAGAGGGAAAGGGAAAGCCAAAAACAGGCACAGAAATCTGAAACCTAACCTCTTCTGCTCCGCCTCTCCCAACCAAAAACCCTTTTTTTTCCTTGTTTGGGGGGGCAGGGGGTCTTCTGGGGGAGTGTGTGGAAAGTAGAAGTGGTGTATATCATCTGAAAGCTCAAAGAAAATGAATCTGAGATGCAGCTCAGCACTGTGTCGAGGTTTTCTCGTCATAAATCTGTATTAAATATGTGCTTTGGTTGTGTTTTTATTTAAAACGGTGTATAAGTACTTAGAACATTATTAAGGAAGTGTATGATGGCCATTCCCATGCTGTCTTTAGTCTCTAAGCAATTGTTGTTAAGAAGTTAAGAAGATTTGGTGCTAAATTCTTACCATTTGTGAATGCTCGAAAATTGAAAAACTGCCAAAAATCCCTCCAAAATACCACATTAAGACACCAAAACTACATCAAATGTGGGATTCAGTACCAAAAGCTTGTTACATTTGCAGATGTATGGAAGAAAAGCATTTTTCGGACATTGGATGGCGAGCTCTAGTTTGTGGTTGTAAAATTTCAGAAAATGGTCTTGTTACAGTTAAAATAGCTAATATTGGGACCGATGTGATCACAGATTAATAAAATTGGACTCATTCATCCATAAGAGTGTCTGCAGAAATAGTCAAATACAATAGTTAAACATGGCGTCATGGTTTTTGTCCCAAACTTAATGGGATTAGCATAAAATAAAGCACGTCTGGAAAGGAGAGACTCATGGGTACCCAGAGAACCATTTTCATTCACATATCTTGGTCAGAGGTCAGGGGTTCATTTGAAAATGTTCATGCCAGTTAAGGTTATTTAGCCCCCTTCCCGACAATATGCCATGGCACGGAAAATCGACCGAGCGTCTGTGCAGAGCCGTAGAGGTTAATTAATCAAATTTTTGAAATAATAATGCAATCTGGAGACACGCAGGCCCCTAAAGGAATAAAGACGAGCAGAGAAGGAGAAAGGAAGGGTGCGTTTCATATCTCCTCGTGGCTTAATCAAGATAATGCCTCCATATTAATCCATGTCAATATGATTTCACACCACCATAACTCTCATGGCAGCCAAAGACAAAACAAAAGCCCTCAGGCTGAACAATCAATGATATGCTAATTAATGCTATATCAACAAATCTGCCGTGCCCCTGTGATGTTTTTAATGTATGTCTCTGTATAATTGTGACCCATGATTTATCTAGTGGATACTGAAGAACGGCGTGTGAGCCATTCAGTGGGGCAACAATGCACCTCTGCAGAAATGAAAATATGCAATTTTGAATTCAAGTGCCACTTGCGCTTAAGTGTGCATAAAAATGCTAACCTGTGCTTTTTTTTCTCTGTTTTTCCCCATTTGCTGCTACGATGATTGCTGCCTCTGCGGTGCCTTTTCAACAGGTAATGTGATTTTTTTCTTTTCTCTCTTTCTATCAGCCTTATCCGTGTTATTCTGCAAGGTTCTGGCCTGCAAATAACAGTGTCAAAGACATCGGTAATGGCTGTTATTTAATAGATATGACCTCGCTGGGGCTTGGAAAAATACATACATTATTCCACATAATCTCCTGCTGGAGAGCTGCTCTTAAATTGTCAGTCAGGGTGCAAGTAGGGAAGAAACTGTGGAGACGATGCATGTGTCTGGGTCAGGGTGGGGTCAAAAAAAGAAAAGGGACTAGATGCTTGGCTGCAGAAACTTCCAGAGCATTATTGAGGCATTATGTTTTTTGAGTTGTCTGTCTGTCAAAGAAAAAAACCTCCAGCAGAATCCAGCGGTTGCTTTGAGTTGAAGAGGAGCTCTCGGTTTAGATCTGTGTGGAGCTCAGCAAGGACGAATAACCTCGCTTTAATCCCTAGAGGCCCATCTGGTGTGTGTGTCTGCGTGTGTGTGTTAGTGTGCGTGTGTGTGTGTGCATGACAGGGATGCCACACTGCCCTCATTCACAACTGTCCATATTTCAAATCCTCCACCGTCCCTACGCGCCAGCTTGCCCCCGCTGGCCGACCCCACTGTTGTTGTTTTATGTTGTCGTCCCGCCCTTGCAGCTTCTCTCCTCCTCTTGACATTTTATAATCCGCCCATTTCATTGTCTTAAGCCAGCGCGTTTTTAAGCCGCCCTCCTCCTTTTACACTTGTTTCTCTTGACCCCGTTTCCCTCTTTAACATCCTTTGCCATCTTAGCCTCTTTTCTTTTTTCTTTCACCCTCTCACTGCTGCCCCGCCTGGCCGCCTGACGCTGTTTCTCCCATCAGCCGCCATCATAGCTTGATAAATAATGGAAAAGATTGGCCAAAAATGTGTCTGTCTGTCTGTCTGTCAGGAGGTGTTCCAGGGATGTAGCTGTGTTAAAGGGTGTGACATGATGGCGCCAAACATCGAGGGTAGTGGCGGATGATACGCCGCAGCTGCCTTTCAGACTTTTTGTCTGTGTTTGGTGCTTTTGTTGTACTTTGAAATGTGGCTTCTGTGTCAGCTGTGCAGTGACAGACAGTGACTTTCACACTGTATTTGTTTATGGGTTATTCCGAGGTTACTTTTTGTGCAGCTGGTCCACGTTTATGTTTCTATCTCCCTGCATGTATCACTAATGCCTCCCCCGAGTCAGCTCTCACCCCATTTTTTTTGTCCTGGGCTCATGTATTTGTCGTTATTGCATCATGACTGCCCTCAGGGGACTGTTAATGCACTCCAAATGTCACTATGTGACAGACCCTGTTACCCAAAATGGCTATCTAGTGCTGGTGTGGAATGCATTATAAAGTATATATGCGCTGTGGGATGCCGGGCTCCTGTTTGTGTGTTTGTCAGCATGGTCTGAACAAACAAACATCTTCTGGAATCAGGGTCCTGTCCTCACACCACACGTGTGGCTCGCCTCTGCCTCCATCGGGTGTTTGGACTGAGGGTGGAGATTATGAACTGATTAATTTGCAGGGGAAGATTTCGGGGGGCCAAAGGAGAGGCGATGGCAGTGAGCTAAGCATCTGGGATTATCCAGATTTAATGGAGGGAATAAAGCAGCCTATGGGTGGCAATCCGCTTTCCATCCGCGCAGATTTCCGTCACATTGACGTGTGATGTCACGCTGGAGAAACGCCGGAGCTCCAGGCCAACAGGTGGCAGTGTCCTCAGTTTGAGCTGCAAACTTCAGGAGACATGAGTAGTGAGAAAAATGTTAGCTAAAACCAACAGTGAAACATTTATGGGCAGAAAAGTGTTTGTTAGGCAATAATATTGTATTTCATTAGCCAGCTGATTGATAAGATGTTAAAAGTAATTTAAACACATTGTTTTTACTTCCTGTCAGTTAGTAAATGTTATGCTGCTTCTTATTTGGACTGGATTAATGCAGAAATACAGAACAAAAATTTGGTATTTTGACCAATATTTTGCTGCATAGGTGACACCGGTACAAGGCCATGCATAAGAGACTCAGTCTATTTTGTGCAAAATGTTTTTTAACATGCTGTGATGGGAATCAAAGCAGCCGAATCCACCGTTTTGAGTGAGAAGCACAACAAGAAGAAAACTCTGTTCTACCCTTGTCTCCCCCTGAAGAAAAAATAAGTCAGGTCTCATCTTAAAAGATACATTTTTCTTTTCCAGTTTTGGCTATTGCTAAATTATTCTAAAATTAAATTTTGAGTTACATTAAAAGCTCGCCTTAAGCTGCAAGAACCCTCCATAAATGAAGCATTAGGCAGCTTCTCTGGAGGCAAACACTGCAAAATTGATTACATAAAGCGAGCCTGGCGACAGATATACGACCACATTTTGATTAATGATGATTATGGTGATATCTGCAAAAATAAAAGTGTAAAAATGAGGGATGAGATCAAACTTCTTTCAACTTGTGGCGAGATATAATGCATCAAAGTCAAAATGACAGAAAACATATGTTTTGTTTCGTTGGACCTTTTGTCTTTTATTATTCTGTATTTAATTGAATGCAGGTTGCAAAATTATTGACAAATAATGTTTTTCACAGCGCCCAAACATTTTTGAAATTGGTGTTGTAATTGTAAAAGACGAGTGTGTCTGCACGCTGGGTCGAGCCCCCTTTGTTTTATAGGTTGTGTTCACGGTTTTAAGTACATTTTTGTGAGAGTTGTATTATAATTTTACGAGACCCTAACTCAGAATTTTATCTGTGTTATTAGTTCACTTTGCTCTGTTTTGTTCTCTAAATTATTTTATTAGCTGTTAAATCTTTCTGGCTGTGTTACTGCCATCCTTTACATTTTGTTTAAAAGTTTCTGTGCTGAACGCTGGTGTTTGTTTGTGTTCTCGGAGAACCAACATGAAACTCTCCCAAAGTCAAACACTCATGTCATCATGCGTTTAACCACACTGAACTCAGGGTCCATAAATCACTCACAATCATCCATCAAAGGAGACGGGGGTCGTGGTGTGTGTTGTCTCGACTTTGAGGTCCGGGCTTGAAAGGTTGATTATGCAACAGGAAAGCTCCTTGATGAATGGACTCTCCGGCGAGATTGGAGAGCGTTAATAAGCAAAAGCAGACTGCTGACCTCATCCTCTGCAGATGTAACACTGAGAAACTAAATGGATGTCTGATGGTTCAGATGGTTTCCTCGCGGCGCTGCCTGCTGTGTGTGTGTGTGTTTGTGTGTGTGTGTGTGTCTTGGGGATAGAAGATGAACAATGGGTGGGTGGTTTGTGTTAAAATGCCTGCATGTGTTTTTTAGGAGCCTGTGGGTGGTTTCATTTGGGTCTGTGTGTATCTGTGCATGTCTGTGTGTGTGGGTGTGTGCTTTTTCTTCCTTATTTATGTTCAGGCAGCATTATGTGTGTGCGCACAACATAAAAAAAAAAAAAAGCTCAAGTGTGTGTCGTGTGACACGCCGGGCTCTGCAGCTGGCTCGTGCATGCACACCCTCGGGCCCAAGCATTCGAAGCAATCCATCGCTTCATGCTAGGAGTCCTTGAAATCCACAGTGTGTGCCTCTGTTGGTCCACCATTGAAAGATTTATGATATTTACTATATTCTATTCCACCTATAGATAGTGATGAATACCCCAAAGGCGCCGTGAGGAGTGTGTCTGTTCACAGTTTCGCTTGATAAAGCAACAAACCCTCCTTGTGTCACCTTGGGTGTCTCAGTCGAGGAGCAGTCCAGCTGTGTCACACAATTACCGCACGTCTCCAACATGTCACACCTTTTTGTCATTTATACAGCGGCCCCAGCATGTTTGATATTTAAGTGTGTATTGTGTGTTAGAGAGAGAGAGCAGAAACGGTGGCACACAGTCCTCGAGCTCAGCATTTTTCCGGGGAGCTGTGGACACATAACAGCTGGTTGGGGAGCAAGGTGCGGACTAAATTTCCCAGGTGTCTCTCTCTTTCCAAACAGAGCGACCTGTTCTGTCAGCAAGGAGGAACTTTACCTCTCTGTTTCTCTGTACACCTGCAATTATTTCACTCTATAATTTCCTGCGTTTTACTTTCTATAGGCAGTTTTCTAGTGGGTTGTTTTTGCAAGCCTTTTACTTTTATGTTTTTGACCTGACCTGCACAAATACTCCGAATTAATTTGATATAATTTCCATTTTTATGGCTTTGATACTCTGATTTATTGCTGCACACAAAACAAAGACTTAAAAAATCTGGTGCTGTTGAACCCGAGTTAACAAGATACTTTACCTTCTACTCTGCAGCTATTCTCCAAATGCTCCTTTTTCAAAGAAACACATGAATAAGTTCTCAGCTAATCCCCTTCAGAAGGTTCTCCTCTTTTAATTAGTCGACGTATCTTTCCTCCGACTTTCAAAGAAGTCCTCATTCCTAAATGAGCCTCAATATTGTTGGCAGCTACAATGGAGGTATTTGGGGGATCATATCCCTCCGCCTTCGCCCGGCCTCCTCATCTCCCTCGTCAATCTGATAGCGGTCTTATCTCGACGGATGCCCTTTCTTAAAGAACAGTGCAGCCGTTCACTTCACAGCTCTCCTCCGTCGCCTCAGATCCACAGAAAAGAAAAGATTTTTGTCTTTTGGGAATTTGTACCTGGAGGGGGGAGGAAACTTTGTGCAGTGCGACTGCCCTCGACTATGCTTGATTAGGAGGAGGGAGATTGTGTGTCATATTTAATGAAGTGAGAGTGTTATCTGTGTGGTGTGTGTGTGTTCTGACGGAGGTGTGGGTGGAATCCCTTGTGGAGTGTTGCTTTTTTGTCTCAGCAGAGGTGAAAAATAAGAAGTCACAACTGCTGCGGATGACTGCAGCTGAGCAGACAGGTTTCATTTCCACCATATGTTGTTGTCTGATACTTATAAAACTACTTAACTACTCTTTAAACTCACCAGTGACCACGTTAGATCAATATTACAGCGCTAATCACATTAAAAATGTACTATTTTGCTGTGAAGTTTGATTTACTGGATGCAAAGCGTGGATGATGAGGAAAAGAGATGGACAGGATAGAGGAGAAGAAGTTGAAAAACAAAGGAAATGTGTTGAAATAACTGAGAGAGACGAGAGAGTCAAGAAAAGAAGCTATGGTGTCTGTTCACCAGGGATTAATCTACAACAACCACTGCTTGCACAGCACCACTGCACACAAACTGATGCTGGCCGAGAGGCAAGAGAAATCATGTCAGTGACGGGGCATAAATGTAAATCCTCCCTGCAATCTTACTGGCGCCAACACTTCTACAAGAGAAGACGCTGGAGCAATGTCCCTGCTTCTTGTAGCGTGCAAACTCCCCTGTAGGAGGAGGAGGAGGAGTGGAGAACAAATGACTTAAACTATTGCACAATTAATGTTAATATCTGGATGAATGCTAATCACAATCCCAGATCTTTAAGCACACTTTCCACTGCGTCTGTGTGTTGCTGCGTCAGTGTAAGAGCAATTTCCATTTTGGCTTTCAACGATAATGAAAACGATTATTGTGCCACGTTCTGTTTCATAATGATGCTCCGTTTTGTCCTTTGTTCTAAATCAAGTGCACAACTTAAGCTACTGACTGAAATATGTCGAATGTTGAAGTTTTTTGAAGTTTTTCCTTATTGTGGCAGTGCACTACAACATATTTGATCATAGTTTTATTCATTATTTTCATATGTTGAATATATTTCTTGTTGTTTTCAGCAGGTTGTGTGCTATTGAAAGCCCTTCAATGGACATTTTTATTTGCACATGACATCTTTTAAATTATTACGATGGGAAACGTTTTTGTTTGTAGAAAAAATGGTGGAATCCAGGTGAAAATTGCCGTTTGGTTGTTCCTTACATGCCTTTCATGTGCAAAAACATGCACTAGAAGTGACAAAAAACTTTCATAGTCTTTATGATTTACCAACCATGTCATAATATAATAATAGCAATAACGCTCGAAACTCTGGCTTTTTTAAAGCAGAACGCTTAGGGGATCATCACTTAATCGATTGATGCACTTATCATTAAAGCTTTGTTCTGACTACCGGTATACATTTGAGTTGACTAATTTTAAGCATTATTGGACACATTGACGTGTGACAACTCCCATTACAACATCAAAAAACTGTTTGCATGATCAGCAATGGGCTGATCATGCAAACATGTCGACACAGCAAATGTTAAAAGGAGCCATTATCATGTCTTGTGCTGCTAATGGTGCATCACATTATTTGCAGTGTTTATCCCATGCCGTCTATTTTCAATGGATAATAAATATATATTTATTTTTGAATATATGTTGTTTGTAGACAGCAAAGATTTGCATGTAATGACCTTTCATTTTGGCCCCAGTTATTGAGTTTTATTCTCATTGAGATCATCTGTATGAGTGTAAAGATCCCAATTGACCAAACTGCTTTACAATATCTCACATATCTTCATACAGTAAAACTACAACTTCTTAAAGCCTTCTTTCCAAATGGCAGTGAGCCATGGTGTTGTACTCTGTGCAGAGTGAGAAGCAGCAAGGATGTCTTTTCATGTTTCTGTAATGGAGAGCAAGACTCGACGCTGTTGTCGTCCTTGGCCCTGAGTGATGGAGCAGGAAATGATGCTGCAGAGTGAAGTCTCCATCGGGGTTGCAGGGGTTAAAAACCAATGAGCTCCAGTCGGTAATGGGATTGGCCCGGTGGGTGGGCCGTGTGTGTTTGCAGCCGTGCACACAAGGGAACGTCACATGTGTCACAGAAAGGTGATTGAAAAAACTGAGTGATGTGGTGCCGGTGCGTGATTGTCATGATGAAGGATGATGGCGGTGGAAGGCTGTGGCGTCCACGCCGAGGTTTGCTGTGGAAGGATCGATGCAGTGATTGAATGACTGACTGTCATCTCTCCCTGTCCCTCCTGAGGTGTAATTACTGGGGTGGAATAGCCGTGTTTCTACGGGTCATAAATCCCAATCTTGCTGACCAGTGACGGTGATGGTGACCAAGACCAGTGGAGCTGCGGATCAGACGCAACTTTGAGTTTAAATCACATCTTGATCTATTTCATGCTAATGCTTATGACTCATGTCTGATTAAACCAGTATGGTCGGCTATTAGTGTTGCACATGCAGTGTCCTAATTGAAATGCATGTCATCGCTGTTAACGCTCCTGACAGACTGGTCTCCCCTCAAAAACAACAATATACGCCATTTGTACAGGCAACCAAAGGCGACTCATAGCTACGTTTTAGACTGTTTTCTGACGCCATCAAAAGGAAGTTTTTCCTGTCGCTTCATGCTTGCTCATGGTGGGATCTGTTGGGTTTTGATTGATGGCGATGCAAAGTTTAAATGGCAGATTTTACACTCAGGGCGTGAGGAAGAGGGGGTGGAGGTGGATGGGTCACACTAATGGCAGTTTCTCCCAGGAGAATGGCGTTTGTATCCCGTGTGAAAGTACATTTATTTACTGTTTAAACTGTCTTTTATAACACCCAACCAGGAAGTTTTTTGCCCTAAACCTAGGTCATTAGTTTTTTAACATAAATTAACCTAACCTGCAGCCTTTTTTACAACCGCGAACCGTACGTGTATTGCTGCTCCTGATGCATTAGCTGCACGCTGCTTTGGAATAATTGAATGAGCCTAAATGCCTATAATAATAATAATACTGTATAATTATATTTATTTAGTTTGATATACATGCTGATCTTACCTTATATGCACTCGTATCTTGATGCTTGATTCACACCTTAATGCTCCGGGGTGTTTAAAAGATTAGTTCTGTGATTATATGTAATCCATATTATATCATGGCGTGCCAATGCAAATAAATGTCAAATAATAAAAAAAAGCCACCGCAGCCAAATACAGATAATTATTTAAGCTCATGCTGAAAATGAATGTCACACTACTCCCCATTCACTGCCTTTACACCAGGGATATCAGGGTGACAGCCTGGGTTTTTTCTCCCTTGTTGTGACTGGAAAAGTTTTGTGCTCTTCCAGGGCAGTGAACTGGTGACTTTTCATTCTCGCTATTTCCCAGATTATTGGAGTGCGCGGAACACCTCGACACGAGTCAGGCTCCCTGTAGTTGTTTGTTTGCTTTTAAAATATGCAGAGCTTGAAGGGTGAGCGGTGCCGGCAACACAGAGCCCCCCGAGCCCTGAATGAAGAAGATACAGTACCCTGTGCTCTCATACATAAAGAATTAGAGCAGGAGTCACACTAGCAGGTGTGTGGCGGACCACAGAGGAATTTTGGATTTGCATTTAATTTAGTGATATTTTCTTTCAGGATGCTTTAATGTTTAAGGTGGATTCAGCGTCTCTTTGTGCAGTTGTTTTGTGTCAGAAGGTCCTCCCTGATTCCCGTCCTGCCTTTTTGGTGTGTGGTGCATTTAAATCAGAGCTCTGTTTGTGACTGGCACATACACTATGTATGAGAGGCAATCCCCTCCCTGTCCTGTGTACAGTATGCTCTCTCTTTCACTCCCTGTGCACGATCAGTATTCAGCAGCTGGAGGAGAAAGTGTCACGGGTTGCCTCTGAGCTCAGTGTGGTTAAAAAGACAACATGAGTGGCTCATTTCCCCTGACTTAATATATGTGGACGTCTTGACATTAACAAGACCCTTCTGCATATGCAATTTAAATATAATTGAGAGTTTTTGCAGGTATGTGTGCCGCATTCATGTGTGCTTTCATTGCACTTCTGCACACCAGATTCAGCATGTTTGTGTGTGTGTGTGTTTGAGCATTACCATACAGCAACACCCTTGTCTTGTTTTCCATTAATTCCTCTGCTGGAGTGTAAACGTAGACAGCAGGGGACGTCAGTGACCTGCTTCAAGACACTGCGAGTAAGTCAAGTTTCAAACTGAGCTAACCTGCACACCACCACCCCATACTATTATTCAGATAATTTCTATAGCTTGGTGTTAAAATAAAGATTAGAGGACAAAGTACCAAATACATGTTAATGTAGTTTTTTTGTTTCTATGACTTTGGTAAAAAAATAAGCTTCAGATATTCCCAGTTTTTAATGTATTTTTTCAACACTGGAGCCAAATATCCCATCACAGGATAAGGTCCTTGAATGAGGATGAATATACTGTATTTTTATCAAACATAAAAAATGCTAATTTGTTTCAAAATGCTCCGCTTGCTATTAAATAACGACCTTCAATGGCGAGCAAAAAAAGCAAAACAAAAAAACAACTTTAAAGCTGTTTTTCAAAAGGAAAGAAAAGAGACGTTAACCTTTCAGGAGACACAGAAGAAGAAAAAATAAAACTAGGAGGCAAACTTTACAAACAACAAAATATAAACTTTGAGTCAAGTGATGGAAGATCCAAACAAAACAAGGGTGTTTTTTGATGTTTTTTAAAGATGAGTTTTCCTCTCGAAACTCGAAAAATATAATTAAAACCATGAATAGATTTATTAATTAGAAACTGTTTTGAATGGTGTTTACTGACAGTCAGTGGTGGCAGAAGTTATAGGATTAGTCTCAAAAGTAAAAGTACTTGTTATGCAGAATGGACCAGCTGAGATGTTTTCATATTTTCCAAATATATTGTTGTATTTTCATTATCGTTGCATTTATGTCTTACTGTTATCCAGGTCGGGCTAATTTTAACTATTTAATATACTTTTATTTGGTTTAATTTATAAATTACATAAACATTTAAAATTCATATGTTTTTTATGTGAAATCTTGACCCCAAAAAGTAACTAAAGCTGGCAGCTAAATGTAGTGGAATAAAAAGTACAAAGTACAAGTATAAAGTTACATAAATGGAAATACTCAAGTAAATTACAAGCACTACTTAAGTACAGTAGTTAAGTGTCCATAGTTACATTCCACCACTGCTGACAGTCTATACTTTAAGTATGAGACTGTTCAAATCTAGTTCATAAAGAATCATATCCAAACTAAAGTGACTCTTAAAAGGCTGATCCTTGATGTAAGTGACGTAAACCTCTCATCTCTGTTTCTCTTGATGATGAGACTCGATTTCAGGCCGTTTCCTTGAAGATGTCCAGCGTTGTCAGGAGAGCGAAACCCTCTGTGCTCCTCTTGACTTTGAATTAGGCTGGAGTCACTCTGATAATCACAGGACAATCTGATTGTGTTGCGAGGCTGATACTAAACCTACAGCCATCGCATTTACATTTACATTACATTACTGCATATTTATTCATAGAGCGCTGTCACGACGGGGCCTGAGTGGAATAATAGATGGGGCTAATGCATCTTACTTGGAGATGGACAGAGGAGGGGAATCGATAAGATCTGCAGCCCTTTCACTTTGTGCAAAGAGCTGTGTCCAAAAACAGTGTTAGCAAAGAGCAGCAAGATCTCCAACCTAACTGCAGAACAGACCGTTTATCAGTACCGCCCATAACGACACATATGGGCGCTTGTTAAAAGCGGTTTGCAGTACTACTGTTATCAAAATAGCATACTGACCGAGGTTCAAGGCAAAGAACTTCCTGGTTAGGTGTTAAAAGACAGTAAAAGTGAATAAATGTACGAAAATGAAAGTGAAGTAGTTACAAGGGTGACATTAGCCATATAAGTCATGTCACAAAAACATGATTCACAAAATGTGAGCCATGTTAGCCATGTAAGTTATGTAGAAACATACTTTACTTTACTTTAGTTTCTACATAAGACACAAACTCTGTTCTCCTAGTTGAAAGTTTGCCATTTGTTCAACCCGGGGGCCCCCCCTTCCTCCTGCCCCGAGTTAAGCATCCGCCATTTAATCTCTGCATCGCCGTCAATCATTACTACTACATCAGCAAGATGTTGGCGGAGGACAGTCTAAAAAGTACATATGTGCCGTATTTTGCTGCCTGTACAATTGACGTGGCCAATAGAGGTTATTTTAACCTTATTTTAAAGCTCACAACACAGCAAAGAAAGCACTTTCTTCTAAAGCGGCCATCTTTCCTTTTCCGTTTCTTCATTGCCAACAACACCAATGAAGAAGTCGTCAACATCCGTTCTATCCTCTCTTCCGTTGTGTTGTGAGCTATTGAATTTGTTCATCCCGTATCAGCTGACGTACAAACGCCTTATATTGACGTTTTTGAAGGGAGATCAGTCTGCAAAGAGATCAAGAAACATCACTTTCTGCTCACCCTGACGTGTGTGTGTTACACGGCTGATCATGCTGTAATTGTGCCTATTTGACAAGTATCATCCATGTCAGTCACTGCCTCCATGTCCTGCCAGATGAGTAAAGGGTAGCAGCAGCAGCAGGCGTGTGTGGGCTGATTGCTCAGACAGGCGTGATGTTCTCTGATGTCCCTCCATTGACTTCAGCAGGCTGGGTCATCTGAGGCTGATGTGGACTCAGCCGAAAGGGACAAGGAGAGAGGAAGGGCTCAGCTCCTGTCCCATTTGTAGATATTAATTGAGACATTCTGGATTAAAAATGTATTTGGGAGGAATAGAAGTTTGATTCCTTTTGGCAAAATTGTCCCAATTCAGAGATTCTTTTTATGCTTTTATTTCCTCTTAGTCTAAAGAACCATGAACATCAAAGCACATTAGACCAATAAAAGGATTAAAACCCAACATCTTTGTTTGAGACGCAATTACAAGCAGCGAGACACCAACACAGATTTATTGTGTTGTTCTTTGAAGAAGTATTGTTGCACAGCTGTGTAGTAGTCTTGGATTTTGGGAAGAGGACACGCAGACGTGAATAAGCAGATTAAGAAACATCAAAAAAAGGCTAAACTTCAGCAGATCGTCCCTACTTTAGAGGCAGAAGAAAGAGTTTTCTTGTTTCTTTCTTTTCCATTATTTGGATGGATGATATATCTCATTTTATATCCTAGTATATAGCCGGATGCAGTCATTGTTCTGTCAATTCAATCAAGAAATGGTTTAATATAACCATACCGAACTGCATCAGATTTTATTTCTTTTATATACACTAAAACAATGGCTCCACATGAGACAACACTTGAGTTTCAAAAAAGTATTCTTCAGAACATTAAAACTCTGCTGTGAACCAAAGAACTGAACTCTGGTCTGCTAAAAAATGGGGTCTCACTTTGCTTCCAAGCGCACCAGAGTTCGGTTTTGTGCAGGTGGGAACAAAGTCTGAACCACAGGAAGGAAGTGAACCAAAACACAGAATTCTGGGCTGAATTTGGGTGGAAATTTGAGAAACAACACCAGGCAAGGTAGTAACATTTGAAGAATGTGGATAGGTGTCAACAGCCTCACCTTTGTTTACAATGCTTGGTGCGCCCAGTGTGAAAGCGAACCAAACCAAATGAAAAATGCAACAATGCTGCCACTAAATCAAACTGAGTCCACCAGACTGGACTGTGAAAGCAACCTTGGACTCCTGAGTGTGCTTTCTCTTTACTCGGACTAGTTATATTCAGCTTCCCTCCATGGCTCTGGGGCTGTTGTTCAGACTACAGGTTGTACTTTCATGCATTTTTTTTGTATGAAGGGAGGCGAGAGGGGCGGCCATGTTGTCTTCTTACTAACACGAAAACAACACTGGAAGAGCACAACAGAAGGCCATGTTGTTGTAGATATGATAGAAAACAGCAGTGGAGTCGCTTTGCTTTTTCATAATTTACAGAGGTTATTATTGA
>CAFUXE010000022.1:1051634-1074386 GCA_903364295.1 Serranus cabrilla | reverse complement strand
GTGTATGCAGGTACTTATTCTGTTGGTTTTATGGGCCTACAGGGACCGCTGGTCTGTGCCTGGGGTGTTTGTTAATCAGCCTCAGGATGAAAGTGAAGGTATATGTGTATATATGTGTATTTATGGGCCTTGGAAAATGCCATTAGACTGGCCATACAGACACACTTACCACCAGGAAGTAGCCTCTGTTTAGTCTGAAGTCTCAGTGTTTAAATGCAGCTCCTTCTGATAGTTAAACTACTATTAATAGAGTAAAAGACTTTAAGGGCAAAGGGCTTAAAAAAGCAAACAAAAAAGAATGCTTCAAATCCAAAATTCATAGTATCCAATATGTTTCCAAAATACCAAAGTTTATCCATAGGAAAATTAAATGTCCCGTCTTTGTAATGCATTTAATTGAATATTACAAATATATGTACGAATTGCACATTATTTTCTTTATTAACACTTTACACAGCATTGCAACTTCTTTCAAATCTGTATGTATATGTTTACCATTTAAGGCAAGTGTCCTAATCTTACATTTATTACAATTATTTTGTTTTTATTCAGTACATTTGTTGCATATTAATGCACTGAAACCAGAAATAGTATGCTTTTTACTTACTCATGTTGGCTCAAGGTGCAGAATACTGTTTGCATTTTAATCTGGGCTCATTTCACATTAAAAACCGCAACTTTATGCTCTCATAACCTCTTTTTTATGCCCCCAAATTTTGTAAAGGCCCTGATTTTTTTTATTTTTTGACAGCTGGAGTAACCGTTGCCCCCATATATTTTTTACACTACTTTTACAGAGAATACATTGAATATGCAGAATAGATAGATAGAAACTTTAATAATTTTGTTCAGCATAATGCCTCAGAAAAAAACAATAAAACTCCAACAAACTTGAACTAAAACCTCCTATTTGTTCAAATTATTTTACAACTTGTAGGAGGTAATTCTAATATATATTTATATCTTTTATTGATTGTTTTTTGAAGATTTTCTGTTAGTACAAGTAATAGAAAACTACTTCGGGAAGCCGCGGTCTGTCTTCTCACATAATATTTTCCCTTGCAGTGCCAGCTTTGTGTCTATACACCGCAGCCTATTAAATATGCCTTTAGTCTATTAAATATGCCTTTCACTGACTTTCTCTACTCTTTAACAGACTGAGGTCCCAGAGGCACAATTTAATTTCGCCTCCCCCACAATTTCGCTCCTCCCTCCCCTAAATTACCCAGAGTTCCCTGGAAGCGGACAGGTGAGACACCCTCCCTGTCTGCGCCGCAGCGTCCCCCACCTAAGTATTTGGTCGTATAACTCTTTCCGACTCCTTTATCGTTGTCCCATTAAATTGCTGCTAAATCAAACGCTGTCATCTTAAAGGGCCGTCATTTTTATTTTTCCAGAGAAGTTACAGCGCTGGCTTTATCAGTCTGTTCAAGCGGTTTGTTTTTATATGTGGTTTATTGATTTCGCACCTGGATCTGTTTACGGGGCAGCTTCACCAGCGATGGCGCTTTTGGAAATGTTTTTTTTCCTTTTTAACATTTTCAGCATCTCGTTCCATCCAGGTGTTTGTAATTCGATTGGATTTGGTATCTGCCAGCTTACTCGAGCGCTTGCTCATGCATTAGGGAAATTAGCACTTTAGTCATAAAATGGAATTGGGCACTCATGTGATAGTGTGATCTGGGATGAGTCGGTGTGTGTGTGTGTGTGCATACAGTTTATATTATGTGTGTGAGCGACTCTATAATAGAGCCTTACTGCATGCTAATTGAGCTAAAATGATTCAGTTTGAGACAAATGTGTTTTCTCAGCGTGCTTTTTTCCTGTTCCCATTTCCATACTCCATCACACATTTCTACATCAGCGTCAACCTCAGTTTGTTGTTGTTGTTTTTGCTTTTTTTTGTCTTTCCTGTGGGCTTTCTGTTTCTTAGTGTTTTTCCTTAATAGTCAGCTATTTGTAGTACTGTTGGTGGTCCCAGAGACTGTTTTTACCTCTCCTGCATACAGTTGTGCCACTTTTTTATCCTCATCTTCTCTTTCTAAGACACCAGTTTCTTAACTGAAGCTCATTTTTCAGTGCGAGTTTTCTGCATGGTTGCAAACCCCTGTTAATAGTGCAGGAACTGTTTGTGTATCCATGTATCTTTTGCAAACCGTAAACTGTATATAAATATGGACGTAGTATTCGTGACCTCACCCATAGCTTTCTGAAGAGCTCCGACTCCTTCTAACTCCTGGTTAATCCAAAAAAGGGACAGAGGTGGAGAAGGGGCGAGCTGAGTTTAAGTTAAAGTCTTAAACAGTATGCTCGACTTAGTTAACTCACTTTTGGAGAGTTTGTGGCTTACTGCTTGGAACAAGAAATATCAACTTATGGGACCTAAGTGGCTCAGTAAAATGATGTTAAATACTCCTAATGCTTTATTCTTCTATTTCTTTATGTATTTTGATATTTTCCATTTCATTCAGTCAGATTATGCTTTTCACTTTTAGTCAGTTGTGACATGTCGCCTTTTGTGAAAGTGTCTAAGTGCTCTTACAGTGTAATAAAGAGGTGTGAAGGTTTCTTACTTTTGTAATGGAAAAAGTTTACCAAAGTTGACAGCAGGCAAGATGTTACGTCAATATCCAATAAGAGGGTCTTTGAAACGATCATAATAAAAGAAGTGTATCCTTGTGCGTTTTTATTTAGGTTTTTTTCGCTTTAACAAACTCACCTTGGTGACCGTGACTTCTGTGTATTGTTACCGCCCTCGCTCTCGTCTTTCATGTTTTTCAGGAGCATTTATATCACACTGCTGCATTCTCATCACTTCTTTCTCTCTCTCTGCTCATTGACATGACAAAACCAAAAAGTGATTATAGAAAAAGCAACACTCTGGATATTCAAAGAAAGAGGTGAAAAGCAGAGCTTCCTCATCTTCTTCCAGCACATTTTTACGTCTCAATGCAAGAAGTCACATTCATCAGAAAGCGAGCGGCACCCCGGAGGTTTTCTGTTTCTCTCTCTCCTCTGCTCTGCCTCTCTTGTTTCCTCTTTTGTCCTCTTTCTATTACTCTCTATCCTCTGCGCTCTCCTTCGGTTTCCCTTGATATCCATGCCTTCTTTTGAGTTCATCCCCAGCTCTCTCTCTCTCTTTCTTCTTCCTCTCCCTGCCTTTTGTCCCAGAGTGGAGGCGATCCCTTTGCTTATGGAAAGAAAAAGTCTAAGATTAGTCTGTAACTTGAATGATTGTGCTGCTCAGTTTTCCTTCTCATGCACACTTTTGGAATAATGGGTGCGGGATGACTTTGTGCTGGGACACGGGGACCGGGATGGGCTTGTTTCAGGTCTTTGTCACTGTGTTTTTCACAGGAGTGAGATCAATGCTAACTTCATCTGCCCTCTTCGCCAAAGAGGGCCTGATGGGAATCTTGACAGTAAAGGGAGGGGAGTAGAGAAGGAGCAGCTGCAGCCAGAAGTTAAAATCAGCTTCAGATGTTGCCAGTATGCTTCCCTTTTTTAACCCATTATGAAACGAGTGCCGGCTCTTTAAGTGGATGAATTGTTCGGTGGGGGGTCTTAGTGAAGCTACGGAGCTGATGCATGTCGCCTCTTTAGGCTGCGTGATGTCTTTATAACAATGTGAAGGAAAGACTGCAGGCATAGCCAGTGTGAGGAGTTTAATTAAAGCATGATTACAAACAGCAAACAGGTTAATTCCAGTTATAAGTACCAGACTATAGCAGAAACAAGAAGAAGAAACAGTCCTAAACATTTCATAGCAAAGACTTTAGTACACTTTGTGTTTGTATGGATAAAAAAAAAGAAGAGATATAACATGTTAATAAGAGAGCTTTAGAGGTGGGTGGGCTGATTATTTTATTTCCACAGAGCCATGCTAGCTGTTTCTAAGCTAAGCTAAGCTAACTGGCTGCTAACTGTACATTGCATACATTTCTCTTTTTTTCCCCCTGGAGCCCATATTGTGATGATTCAGTCTTGCTGGTTGGCTGAACATGATTTGGGGATTTTCCAAGTAAGATGTTGCAGACAAAGAGCAGAAGTGTTCAAGAAGCAAGGAAGGAAATGGTACTTTAAGTTTGGTATGCAACTTCAAAGAAAGGGAGACAGGAATAAATGTTTTCAGATGTCTGTAACCCTCTGAACCCCGAGCAGTGCCAGGGTGTTTATTTTCTCTTTCTTTTGCTCCCGTCACATTTTCCTCACTGCAGCCTTGTTTATGCACTGCACCTCTATGGAGACAGCACACATTACAATGTCTTTGGAGCAGTATACCACAGTTGTAACGCTATTAATCACTGAAGAAAGAACTGCAAGTTTAATTTCTCTAATTTGTAGACACATTTATCCAATTGGTGTTACCAATATGGGAAAAAAATATAGCTCCAAATGCTATACATATTGATATATAATAACCTTTTTTTCAACCTCTACTTGCAACATCTCTTGTCCGCTCTCCTCTGCTCTGTGTAAACAGACTGCAGTTCTGTCAAAGTTTCACCGAAGTTTTGTCTTTTGGTCCTAGTCGAAGCATTCATGGCTTCACAGTTGCACTGAGGAGTGTAGAAATAAATGTTTTTACAGGATCTAATGAGTGCAAATGGTTTGTTTTTCAATGTGATGTTGACGAAATATAAATATTATAAGCTTAGATTTTGTTGTTTTATTATTGTTGTATGTTATTTTTAGTGCCTCTTACACGTGATTTTATTTACAGTCCCAAATCTGGATCTAAAATCTGAGGATCATTTTTTTTTTTACACTCTCTGGCTATAAAGTTTGGCATTAAAAAAAAGAAAAGAAAACTTGACTTGTTGTGGTTTAGAGGGTTTAGAGGGTTAAAGAACACAGTGGCTTGGTTGCCTTCAGGCTTAAACCAAATATTGACCAGGTCTGGATCAGGCCTGGATTTTCCCCTCTAATCAATGTCTGGTCAGTGAAAACCATCAATCTGGACCAGTGTGGTGTGTGTGGATTTAGCCCCGATGGCCATTGATCAACACTGGGCCGGATTGCTGCAGGAAGTAAAATCACAAGGGAGGAATGTGCGTGAATTCAGCTGGGAAATGAACCTGAAAGTGTGTGTGTGTGTGTGTGTACAGCTATGTGTTTTCTTGCACCATCCTGCTATCATCAGTTTGAAACCCATTTTAGCACCCGGCTCTCAGACGTCTATGATTGTTCATATCTCCCCCGCTGCTGCTCATCGGCAGCCGCTAACGCAGATTGCCGTTTATCATTTCCGTCACATACCTCCTCTGCACGAGACAAGGGACATGACAGAATACATATTTATCAGCCTCTTATTTACAGTCTTTGATAAACTGTGTTGCTTTAGAGTCAGCTACCTGCAGGTTTCACCGCTTCGCTCAGCCTGCCGAGTAAATAATGCGAGCGGAGACGCAGACACCTGCCTCGAACCGCCGCCGAGCAGACTAATAACAGCGCTCCCTCCTCCTCTCTTCCATTTGCTTTAGTGCTTTTTCTCACATTTCCAATCAGACTTGTACTTTCTATCCTTGTCTTTGTTTTCTGTCCGTGTCTGCCTCTCTTCAGACACACACCAGCATTCTCACATACAAACACACACACACTGTAGTAATAGCTAAAAGCCCCGGGGTATCATCATGAGAGGGGGGGAGAGAAAGAAGGGTGTAATACGAGTCTTTCTGGGACTTATCAGCATTTTGCAGAGACACAGGCACAGGAGGAAAAAAGCATTTGAATCCGAGCACAACGGATCGGGCTGCTTGCACTCAGCAAATATCAGAATCAACAGTATCTGTTGACTAAAGAAGCTAGTTGTAGCTGAATATTGTGTCATTGAGCCCACTCTGCGCTCAAGGCTTAAACCACTGAACGGCCATACGTGTTTTATAGGTCCACGTTGAGCTTTTGTCCTCCTAAGTCAGGACCGTTGCCCATCTGTGGAAAGTCGCCCAGACAGACGACAGATGGCAAGTTACAGGCCTCTGCTGCCGTCTTTATATAGACAAATACAGCCGAGCAAATGAAAATTTATTTTCCATTTTCTGTACTCTGTACCACTTTACGAGCTCATCAGATAAACCAAAATAGAAGCGGGAGATTTGAGATGAGATGAGAGGCGGGATGGCCGAAAATGGGAGTGGAGATGGAAAAAAATAGACAGTAAAGAGAATAAAAGATAAGAGAGCCAAGCAAAGGTAAGCACAAACAAGGCAAAAAACAATCAAAAGAACGGCAAAAAAAAGCAATAAAAATAGAAAGGATCAAGAGGTGAAACAATAATCTTGCACAAAACAGCCAAGACGGACCTCTCGGTTTGTCTGAGCTCCTCGCTGCGTCTCTGCGGATCCTCTGTAATGGCCACGCTCAGAAAAGCAAGGCGCTGCACAGACTCTAACTCATTTTCTCCTGCTCCCAGGACACATTTTAGAGGGTAAAATGGATTGAAACTCGAGCACAAAAAGCTTTTCTGAGACACAGAACCGCTTTAACACCATGTTCCTGGTCCGTGGCGGTTCAGGAACACAGGGGAACCGACAACCTCCAAATGTGGCGGAAACTCTCTCCGCACTAGCTTAGCATAAAGCCCAGGCTGATTTTAGTTGTGATTCCAGTGTAGAAATATGTGTAAGTATTTAAATCACATTAAGTGTACTAAAGCAGGAACATTCGCCGTGTTCGACAAGCTCAAATCCCACTTCCTGACTCTGCCGTGGCTGCATACATTTTTTCCCCGGGTTGCTTTAGTGAGAATGGAGCTGCTTTACATACACACAGACTTTTAATATCCAATATTTATGCATCTTTTCTGCCACCATAAGTTGTATACCTGCATCCAGCACAAGTGTTTCTGTTTATTAGCTGTAAATAACAGTGGTGTCACAGTGAGTCAGCTCCAGGACTGCGGGTCCCCTGAGAGTGAGTAGGTGTAAGGAACACAGCGGGAGGTTTGCAGGCTTATGATTAAGCACGTTTTTGATGGCTTCATAAGCTTTTCAGGGATCAAAAGTGGAATTTAAATGCTGAATTTAAATACAGGGAATCATCAAAGACGTCATGATGATGTTTAAAGAGCGGAAAATTCATTCATTCATTCAAATTCTGATTCATTTTTGACACACATTATTATACTTTATGCTATTTTAGCACATGCTATGTATTTTAGAAGCCAATATATGATATTATTATATTATCTTATCTTAACAAATAAGTTATTCTATTTGGATTGTGTGCCAGTGTTACTTTGCATAGGTAAACAGCTGCTTTCTTGAATAACTATATATTTTTTTTAAATATTCTTGTACGGTGACTTTTTCTATTCATATGTTTTTATTTATGCTGCTGTTTTTTGACTTGAATTACTTGTTTCCTTAACGTATATTTTTACTTAGTACTTTGTTCTGTTGCACCAATAAACCACAGCAAAGTCCCAGAATGTGATAACTTAAAACGATTCTGATTCTGAAACAAATAACTTTATTAAAGAATATTTAACATTATAATACAATCTACATACAGTATATTACATTGTCAGCCGGTTGTAGGAATTATAAAATAACCAGTAAACTGTTTGTAAGTACTTTGTTTTGACTGTTAAAATAATTAAAACATTATTTAAAAGTTTTCTTTAGTTTTACAGAATGGTATTTTAGAAACATTGCCAGAAGAAGAATGTGATGCGTCTGTGTCCATATAAATATTACTCGACTATAGCAATAAAAAAGTAATAATAATGTAGTAATAATGGTCCAAAATGATGTCAAATGCAGAGTTTTCAGTCAAAGAAACTTCATAGAAACCCAACAGCTGCACAGCACCTCACCCTCTAAACCCGGGGAAATCCCTGATATTGTTTTTACGTAGACTCGTCTCCCTTTCCAGTCGAGAGTCGAGAACACCGGACAGAAAAGTTGCGTGTGATTGCACAGTGGTTACAAACAGACATCCCGCCATGTCAGAGGAAAGCTTTGCTTCCTTCTCCCTGACAATAAAAATACCTGTTTCCTTTGCAGCAGGGTAAAAATTATGCTTTCTCCTATTCTCTTTGAACCTTTTAGTTGTCTGGACTCCTGTTCTCTGTCGGGAGTATCCCCAGCTGTTTCCACACTTATCTTATGTCCAGCGCTCTATATATTTTAACCTTGTGTGTGGTTTTTGATAGCTACTTTTGTTTTCATGGCAGTTATTTGGTCTGAATGAGGTGCTGTTATGCTGTCTTTTGGAGAAAACAACCCTTTTGTCCTCTGGAGTCCTCCACCTCATTGGAAAGGAAGGCTACTTAACATTTTTGTGATTCTTGTGAGACCATAAAGTAACAGAGATCCACCCTGATGTGCGTATGAAGACAATTTATGCTCTCTGTTTGTGCCATCACTTTTTTCCTCTGCGGACACACCTTGTGTTGAAATGTTTCCCTCAAATAACTAAAGAAAACCAACGTTTTTCCATCTCAGCTTCCATGGATTGATCTCTCTCCTGCAGCGTGTCCCTTTAAACCACCAGTAATCTCTGTTCAAACGTTTCATGAGTGGCCTTTGTGGATTTTATTTTTTCCAATTTTGTTCCTGTGCTCAGTGTTGAGGTGTGAGCTTTTGGCCCTGTGTGTATTTTACACCTGTTTACTCACCTTCCGTGTTTAAACAGAAGTATATCGAGAGATGACCCGAGCGCGTCGCTGCACTCCAGAATCAGCCAGCACTTATTACAAACTTGTTCCATGCAACCTTTGTCACCCCGTCTCTCAATCCCATCCCGGAGTCCTCCTGTAATAGCTGCTTTCTGCGGGTCCGGGAGGTGACTCGGCTGGTGTTAGTGAGGGTGCTGCTTTCACTGTAAGGACGGCAGACTAATCCTGAGCTCATGATACACTGCAGGGTCACCTTTAGCTGCTGTGTTTGCTGTTTATACTCTGAACTTGTGATTGAATTGTTCTCCCGCTGAACCGATTTTGCCTGTAATCTGTCATCTGGACACGGCGTCGTGTACTGTGACAGAGCGCCCCAGCTCACATGTGATAGCGGATCCATTTGAAGTGGATCGATAGCTTAGCATGTAAGTGTTTCTGCCACAGCAATGACATCGCAGCCTTCGAGGGCCTCAGATAGATATCAGACTGAGCTCTTGGCCATTTCTGCAGAGCGGATCACATTATTTTTCAGATACAATTATGTCTGATGTGGTAAATCTCCTCTTTTCGCCCTCCAGGTTTGTGTTTCAAAACACGATACTGCAGAGGAAATGGCTTTAATGCTTCCACATGAACACCACTGATACAATTTGTTGTACTGTGCTAAAAATATATATGCAGTCATGGGCCAAAAACAGGCGTTTTTCAATGTTGTCATTGGAAATACAAAGATTAGACTGAAGCTATCAGTTTCTCCTGCAGGATTTCAAACTTTTCTATAAGCTCAGGCAGCATGATTAGATTAGATCGGTTCTATTTTTGAAACTGACGTATGAAACTTATTTTTATATTTGCCTTTCGTACAGTGATCTCCTGTTTACTCCCCACTCTGTTCTGCAAGATTGGGGGAAAAGCCTGTTATTGTCCTGGCTGAGCATTTGCACCTGCAGTGTAGCCACAACAGGTTTAAAAACAGGCAGCAAGGATTTCATACATTACATATTTATTGAACCAACCTCGTCAACTTGTGGGCTTTGACCTACGTTATCATTAATGTACAGAAACTAGATTTTTAATTATCCTGCCTTGTTTTTTATGCTTTTTATCTACTTATCTGATTGCTTTTGATGTTCCTTTGTTATATGTTGATACCTATATTGATTGTTACATCACTTCCGCCATTGTTACTTTTTTATTATTCCAGCCTTGTTTATTTATATTTTCCCTGTCTTGATTTGTACATTTAACAGTGCTTAAATAAATAAATAGATAAATAAACAAATAAGCAGCATCCCGTCTGAGCAGCCCAGCTGAGCTGAAAGGAAGTGGGCAGCGCTTCCCGTCACTCTTGCTGCAATTTTTGCAACAATTAGTCAGCTAATCGATTATTTAATTGACAGAAAAATAATTGCCCGCTGTTTTGGTAAGTGGTTAATCGATAGAGCTATTTTTCATGCAAAAATAGCAGAAAATGCTGTTTTCAGCCTCTTAAAAATGAAGATTTCCTGCTTTTCCCTGTATTTTGGGGTTCTTGACTCAAAAAACAAGACCTTTAAATACATAATGTTTGACTATGAGAAACTGGGGTTGACATTTCTCACTAATTTGACATTTCATTGACAGAAGGATTAATTGATTAATCTAGGAAATAATCAGCAGAATAATTCATGATTGATAGTTGCACATAGATATTTCCAAGTATGAGTACTGTCCTCATAACTCCAGTTTCAGTAAAGCTGTAGCGTCTATTTAGATCATTGAATACATGAATCAGTGGTGTAGAACTAGTCCAGTTGATTTTAGGTGGAAAATGTGTCTTCCAAGTGGTTGTTGTTATCATTAGCATGCTAAAGGAAAGATAAGGAGATCAAAAGCATATTTATTATTCAAATCCGTCTTAAGATTGATGTTACACTTGTAGTTTGCGACCGTTGTAGTTCTCTGATTCTGACCTTAATCTCTAATAACACATTCTCTGAACGATCATGTTTCTATAGTCGGATGTGAGCAGACCAAATGTCTCTGCATGCTTCTTTTAAAATTCCTATTGAGGGAACTATTGATGTGTTAATATAGTCATGATCCGCTCAAAAGCTTAGGCTCCCATTGTTTTTAATTGAAGATGATATTTTGAGGATTTGCTGGGTGTGGGTGTAGACAGGGAGATGTCTGCTCTGCTGTGTGTGAATGTGGCAGGGGATAAGGAAGTGGAGGGTTTATTGTCTGAGCATTGAAATTGGCTCGTTCCTGAGTTGGGATTTCATTAAAGTCAAAGAATGAGGCTGTCAAACAGTTCTGGCAAGGTGACTGATGTGTCCCAGCTTCCTCAAAGGCAAAGAAAAAGAAAAAAATATAATTTCCTTCAACCTGCATTCATAGCTCAGCAAAAATGCATCTTGCATTTTGCATTACTGGTGTCTGAAAGTGATGATAAATTAAAGAAGTGTTCCTTCAAGAGGTTATGCTGCTTATCTGTACATGTGGCGTCTGCAGGCCCAGTTATTAAATTAGAATTTAGGAGCTCTCTTAGTTCCCATGCCTGCTAATGGGAGACAGAGGCTGTTTCACCCATTTTATCAAGTGCTGCTTTCAAGATTCATGATTTGTGGGAGAATATAGGGAATTGATGGCGGTTTATTGTTGTGGTCCACAAAACAAGACTTTTTGTATTCTGAAAATAATGAATTTCATCAATAAATTATCAAATTTCCCATAAGTATTATAATCCTGCGTCATGCTAATCGAATCGAGCAGGAATACAAATGTTAGGTGTTGAAATTGAGTCTTATCAACAGAAAAGCAATAAATGAACTAGTTTCCTGTTTGCAGAACTTTATCATCCAACATTTGGCTTGCAGATTATTATTTTTTTCCACTCCGGAGAAGATGCAAATTTAAGATAAAAGCGGATACGAGGTTGATCTTTTGTAAGGTCAAAAGTTTGTCTCTGTGTTAGAAGAATCATACCGTAAAGCTCAGTGTTTGGAAGCTACCAGCCGTACAGGAAAAGGACATCAATTCAATAAAATGCTCTACCAATGTGATACTCCATTAGCGAATGTATTTCTCAAGCATTTCTCTCAGTTTTCCAGCAAAGCAAGGCAAGAATTTTCACACTCCTGACTTGTGACATGTGAGAAATTATTAATGCATTTCTGCTTCCCATTGGTGTCACTCATGTCAGCCAGCGTGAACTGTAGCAATTAGAAGTGTAATACATGCTGCTCAGAGTTTACTGTGAGAGTCTGCAGGAAGATTCTGTGTTTTTGGATCCGTGTCAATGAGAAATATTCCCTGTATGATTGTTGGGAGCAGCAACAGTGACTCAGATTTTCCGTTATCATGCAGTTAATTCAGTTCAGTTCAGTTATTTTATTTCAGTTTATTGTCAGGAGGAAATTCTTGTTCTAGCAAGACAATATGAAGACCACGATACAATGAAACAAGAAGTCAGAGGAAGATATTAAATGTACAAATACTTTCACAAAATACAGTGAAAATTCCGTAACAAAATGTGAAGTAACAATAAATAAAAGATCAAATACAGCACAGATTCAATTTGGCATTGATGTCTATGGATATATGGATTTATTTAATAGAAATATTATGAGAAAAATATAAATGACTATGGTAGGATTTGTGCATTAATCAACAATATAATAATATATAATAATATAATATAAATAATATATGGAAAATAAAATAAATATTAAATTAATATAAAAAAATACTACAATTGATAAGCAGTGTAAATAAAATGAATGCTAAAAATAGGATCTATTATTACATGTGTGAAAAAGAAAAGATAATGTGTTTATTCAGTAATGAAGTCATAAAGTAGTGAAAATTTTTCAAGGTCCAAAGTGATGCTTTGAAATACATTTTTCCAACTAATAGTCTTAAACCGGAAGCCTTTCATTTGCTATAACAGACATGAGATTGTACCAAGTTTTAATCAGCTAATATTTAGCATTTTTGCTTGAAAAATGATGATTATGCTTAAAAAAACATTAAAAAAAGATGCTTATTAATATGCTTTTAATCGATTAATTGATTCAGGTAAATACCTTGAGTAGAGGGATTGCCTGCAGTTACTTCCTGTGTGATTTGTTGGCTAAAACTTGTATGAAGCGGATATATCCCATGCCACCAAATCCGTGAGAAGGTCAGCAGTGATTCTGCCTTCCTCTCTCTCAGCAGTGGCTGTGGGTGAAACACTCAGCTGTCTGAAGGGTTTTCTGACCTAATGTGCTGCAGACTTGCAAAAATGTCAGGATGGTCAACCCTGCACAGGAAAACATTCAGTAATGCCTGACACTCAGTGACACCGATGGCAATTATTTTGAATACATTGTGTGATTCTTTTTTTATTTTCCGGGTTATAAGGGAAGTAGATTTCACCTCAATCAAACACACTCTGCGCTCTGATAGTCTGCTGAATAAAATGACAAGTTATCATCTGCACGCTGTGATGTGGTTGGTGGCTTTTCTTATCAGTGTGCAGCTTCAAAGTGAAATTAATCTGAACACATCAGGTGACGCTAAAAAAAAAAAACAGGTCATCAGTCTCACTTCATCAGAAATGAACTTCTCTCGTCAAGAAGCTCCCGCTCTCCTCGTCTTACCTTGATGAATCTATTAATGGTGCTCCCATTCTCTTTTCTCTCCCTGGTGCATTTGAACTTGATCCACTTGTACGTCTTGCTCTCAAAATAACTTCTGGTGAAACTCTTCCTCCAGTTCTCACTGAGTTAAACTACCTGCAGATGGGGGATGATGGTGGTGGTGGTGAGGAGGCCTGTGGCATTGTTTGAAGCTTTCTACAGGAGGGAATGTGGATTCATCTTTGATAACACAGTGGGCTCACAATCATGATCCACACAAGACACTGTGTGGATCCCGGAGTGGAACCCTATCCCCAGGCAGCCCACTCAAATTGGCAATTTCTTGCAGACAAATTACTTCCCACTCCTCTGTAGGTCCTTCTTTCACTAGCCTTTCCCCTGCTCCTTTATCTTCTGTGTTATTCTTTCTAATAATACTGTAAAAGCTCTGTAATGGTTTGTATTTACTTTCACTAACCCTCTCATTTTCCACACCATCCCTGCAATTTCATTACTGGCTTGTTTTTGTGGAGAGAGCTGCTGTCAGCAAGTTGAGTGAGAGGGGAGGACAGCAGGTTAGGGCTGTTGTTTTTTTTCGTTCTGGAGAATTACTGGGTGTGCGATATTTCTTGTGAAAGTTCCTGTTACTCCACTAAGTTTAGAGACCACTCCGCTCTCCACTCCTTCAGATTCCATCAACTTTTCTGGCAAGGTCTATTGATTGGGTCGGCTCAGTGATCCAAGGAAACTGAAAGAAGGAGAAACGTTTTGACTGGAGCCTCGAAAGCTCTTGTGCAGACAAACACTGAATGCTAGAAAGAAAGAGCAGCTTGCTTAAAACAGGTGTTAATCCAGTGGTTTAATCAAGTTGCCACTCTGCTGTTGAAGCTCTGTGTATGCAGACATTTACTTTAAGTGTATGTGGCATTTGTAGCTACCTAATTACCTTCATCGTCATGTTTCCACTTATTTTGTCTGTCAGTAGTAATGCAGAAAAAAACACTGGCTTAATTTCCATTCAACTTGGAGGAAGGGTGTAGCATGGGCAAAGGGAAGAAGCTATTAAAATTCAGAGCAGGTCCCAATCTGAGGGAAAATACACAAATAATAGCAAGTGAGCCGCATTCATGTGGCACTGGAATAATCGCAAAATAAGTTTCCTCAATGGGAAAATATAGTTTGATGAACCTTCAAGTCAAGACATTAACCTTTGCAGCCTTTGAGTCCCTTTCTAGTTTCTTTATATTTTATGACCTTCAACTTCATTAAACTACTGAACATTTTCTTTTTTTAAAGATTGATTTTGTTTGGGTTGCACCTTTTGTTGATAAGGTAAAGCAGACTGTGCAATTAGCAGCTAGCTCACCTCCATGTTTAGGCCTGCAGACATTGATTCATTAAACACAGATTGACACCTTATTATAGTTGGTAAACAATTGCCTATTTGCACATCCAGCAGACGAGGAACAACACTAGGATTAATCTGAAGTTGTCCATATGGTTCCCTGGCGAATTAGTCTGATATCCATTCTCCTTTTAGCTCTCCTTTTGGTCTCCACCAACTCCTAAAGGGAATTATCGGCCTCTTTAGCTGCTAAATGCTCCACATTGTTGCTTACTTTTCAGAGAAAGAATTTGTGACCTTTTCTCTTTGCAAACATTGTTGAGGATGCTGTAGTTTTAATTGAACAGGTACAGATCTGTGAGTTTATTTCACAACAAAACAACACTTAAGCTTACAACAGGTGAATGATATGTGAATTAAAAGAACAGAAAAAAAAAACGTTGGTTGTGAGTTAATACAATAAGCAAGACAAATGTATGCCATTGATATGATTATATAAAACGATTATAATGCAAGAACACCCTTTCAGAGCAATAAACACACATAAATGACATTATTAAGTAAACAAACCTGCATATAAACACAACAATGACTCCCATCTTTTGACAAAATAATTAATAGACTTTTAATACTAACTTCTTTTAATTCAGTTTTAAAGTCTAGTTAAGTCGATTCTCAACTCCATTGTCATTTCTCTCTTTCTCATCATTACTCATCATCAGCTGGCTCTACCGGGGCCATTTAGGCACGTTAATACTCCAGGTCTACCTCCCTCACAATTCAAGACCCGAGTCCAGACATTTTAATAGGCTGCTTGTGGCGATCCTCTCTCTCTTGGCATGAATCTTTCATGGCGCTTTGGAGCGCTCAACCCACCAGTGGGAGACGCTCAGGAGACAGCTTGGCACCGGCCACATATCTCTCCTAATGATCCGTTTTGGAGTGAGCAACAAGGACACCTGCCAACGAGAGAGGGAGACACAAATACATACGTGCACATTTGTACAAAACCCAGAGTGACTTTACATTGTGGAGACTAACACTGATCTGAATTCCATTTGATGAATGCTGTAAAAGTTATGTAATCTTAAAAGGAGAGGTTGGCTTTGAAAATAATACACCAGAAAATCACATCGGATCAACGACATGGGAGCTAATTCTCAGGGAACGATCTGCAAAAACAAATCTGAAGCTTACAGCTCGAAAGCCAGGTGCCTGCATGAGTTGTAACAGTGATTATGCGTCTTGCAGCTGGGTGTAAGCATTTCCGAGTGCAACAAGGCTCACTGACTGTTAATTACAAGGACTGTGCAGACATATTCTAATCAGAAGTCAGTGTTGTGATGTTGGGTTACAGTTACTTAGCATATTTTGTAGCTTTACTCAAGAGTAGGAGCTGTGAATAGTTCTTCATGATACAACTCGCTGACCATGTGGTTATGTCATATAGACTGCTTATTTATGATTTACCAGGAAATGTGCTGTATCTTGACACACACACACACACACTTCTGGACAAGACCTTTGTCCTTGACTTCGGTGGATATGGTCGTCCAATCCTGTGATTGATTCCAGACATTCATTAATTCCATGCATGAGTGATCTGTAGCTCAGTGCTGCCGGGTTCTCCAACTTTGGCTCTTGTTTTGGGACTTGCTCGTAATTGACCACAGTGTTTTTGCTGACTCAGGATGAGACCTCGACTGGCCTTCGGAGACCTACAAGGCTCCGTCACCGCTCACCATAAATGTGGTTTTAATAGGAAGGAAATGGCTGTGCTCCAGATCAGGTCTAATACAGGAAGCTAGAGGAAGTGCGAGGGGGGGAGGAGAATATGTGAAGGTGGGAAGTTCAGGGGGAAACGGTGAGGGAAAGCTGATTCTGTATCTTCTCTGCCAAAAGGTCCCCTCGCTTTCAGGTGATGACACAGCACCTCGTTAACGCAGCAGTGTCTTGGGGCTGCCATGCCACGGTGCTGGGATGATTTATTATCCATGATCCACCCAAAGCCTCTTCAGATTAGAGGGACGCCCCGCTCCTGGAACCAAACATAACAACTGCATTACAAAACGTGCAGGGGGGGGAAAGTGTCAAGTGTGCTTTGAGGCATGCTTTATGTTTATTTATAAGACTCTTGTTCATGTGGAATGAAATGATCCTCGCCGTTTTAGCTAAGAAAGAACCACTGTGGTCAGCATGGTTTACAAGGTTTTCTCAGTGTTTTGAGAAAATAGACCACATTTAAAAACTGAAATGTAAAAGCACACAGTTAGCTCCTCCATCAGCTTTCTTTTACTGAGCAGCTGAAGCTGTGGCTCATTAATAATCCAACGTCTTTTGTTTATTCTTTTCTTGACTTGAATGCTTTTTTCTTTTACATTTGATCTTACTCAGTACTGATGACTCCCACGTTTACTCTAAAATGCATTGCAAAAAAAAGCACATTATGTAACTATAAGGCTATACATCAGTCTGTATTGTTATGGAGATGTCAGTCGAAGAGATGTTTACCTTCTCTGGAATATAATGGAACCATATGGCACTTTGCTTGTGCTGCTCAATGTGCCAAGAAAAAAGAAAGAAAATGTGATTCAACTGCGATGCTTCTTTCCAGAAATCTTGACCTGTTTGCACAGGAGAATGTACAGACCTTGTTTTGAGAAGTATGGAAATAAGGAAACTATATATTTTTGATTATGAGGTGTACTTTTTTAAGGCTATTTGTTAATAAACAGCTGACTTGCTATGTGGGAGATACATTTGTGATTTTTAAGTTGTGGTTTCTCCACCCTAACTCAGGAAGGCTTTCTGCTGCTCTAGATAATAAACCTTTACAGTCAGAATGGAGCTTGATTAGTTATATTTTATCCTACCTTCACTACTAAGACACATCCGGCTGTATGACCAACTTAGAAAACTTAGGAAACTTGCATACAGAGGGTTGCTTCCTGTCCTGTACTGCATGCTGTTTGATGGATGCTCTTATCCAAAGTGCCAGACGCTACCACAAGAGCGTACAATTCCAACATGGACGGCCCCAGTGGGAATCAAACTCCGAGTCCTGCAAGTATATTTTCATGTTGTGCAACCACTACACTCCACTGAAGCTGTTTTTAAGGCTATAACACACCAGAAACCAGGGATTCTGAGATATTCCTCTTTCCTTGTCAAAAGTTTCTAGCATTACTGTGGAAAACTGAACTGTGAGACAGTGGGGATATGCATTCAGTTTTCATTTTCCTTGGTTTTGCACTTCTTCCCCAGAATGTTTTAATAAACACGTAGAAGTATAAGAGCAGGTGGAAATGCAGCTCAATTAGCAGGAAGCAGCTCAGTTCTTGGTGTCTGCCACAGCTGTAGTAATGTGTGGTCCTGCTTTTCCGTTGGCTCACACAGACGGTACAACTTCTTGATCCCCACCACCTCCGTTTTACTTTGCAGCACTTAATTAGGCTTTTCTTGTATTTTATAATTTTGCATGATGTGCATGCATAACCCACATCTGGAGTGTATCTTCCCAGTGTAAGACTTTTTCTTTCGTTAAATCAGAAGTGTAATGTGCTGTGAGTCTCCACAGCAGTGTTCTTTGAAGAAACCCACGCAGCTACACAACGTGGTGATATCAAGGGGGGGATGTGGACTGTTGCTGTGCCTTCAGCAGAAGATCCACTCTAATTAGTTGTCCAGAATAAGCTACAAATTGTTCGGCCCACCAGTTAATCTCTGCATAGCTACCTCTCCTGGGCCACGCAGGGGCCACTGAGTCCAAGCCCAGCTGGCATACCATGCTTACAATGAACCAGTGTTGTGATCTTCACTGGCGGTGCAGCACTCTACAGCCCACACTGTTGGCTAATTAGTGACAACCGCAGTGAAGCAGCTACACAAGTCTTTCCTGTTAAAGATATATTGTGCTTCTGTGGAAAGCTAGTCACCCATTAGCTAAACTTCTCACCACTATTGTTAAAGGTGGAATTTGTCATTGCTGGCCACATGCTCCCCAAAAAATAAGGGTCTGTTTTCAACTTGTGCAAGAATAGCATGATTTACTAATTGCAGCAAAAACACTGTTCAGGATCATGCACAGTCAGACACACAATAAACTTTGCAAAGTTCTCAAACATGAATAGCGAACTTTCCCAAGTAATGTTAAGACCTACCCCAGAGCAGAGATTCTGAATTTAGAGACTGTTGCAGTGGTTTGGCGCTAGATCTATTCCAGCAGAGATTATTTAATCAGCATGGAGTCTAACAGCTAGCTGCTTAGCATGCTAGTTTCATTAGCTATCTCTGCAACACAAAGATGCATTTGACATAACGTCACTTCTTCCCACTCTGTTGATAACTCTATTTTTTAACATGTTTTAAACCAAATATCTGCCAATTTCTAACATATTCTACCTATAAACTGCAGCCTCAGAAAAACTAAACAAAAGTTTGTCATCCTCTGAAGCCAATCCTGAGATCCCGATGGAGGAAATACAGAGCAACTTGTCCTCCAAGGGAATAGTTGATATGTAAGACCAAGTGGTAACTGATGCACATCTTCAACCCTTAAATACAACAAGTCATGAGAGAAAAGCAACATAGTTATACTCATTGGAATTAACCCAGCAAGAAATCCCCCATGCAGATGATTATGTCAGTAATTTCATTTTGTTTTACGGTTACTGCGGATCGCCGTTGGTTAGATTATTAAAATATTAGCACAGACTTACCCTTCAGAAGACTTATCACTTCATCTAAACTCCAGATTCAGACCTCTCCCTCTGGCAACATCTCATTATACCGTCTCTTCCTCTGAAACAGTACTTTTGGTCTCAGAGTTGCTTGTTATCTCTTCTTCTTTTAAATACAACATTGGCTCTAAAAAACCTTTGTTCAGATTGTGTCTGCTGTGTGCCAGATGGTTCATTTCCTCTGCGTCATCCTTTGAAATGGTGTTACATGAACCTTTTTGAATAAGTCTGCAGTGACAGATAAACATCCTCTTAAAAAGCCTCACTAGTGGCCCATGCTGCCAGTTGGTGGATTTTCAAATTTACCAAAGTGGTCTGAACAGGTTTTATACTGAAACTACTCTCTCTACTTTTTTACACCTAGTTTTCTGTCCAGTTCAGTGTCCTTGCTGGGCTTTTCAAAGAAAGTGAAGACAGACACTGAGATAATGTACCCTCCTGTGGTGCCATTTCCTCTGGGAGTGTTAATCTAAACTAGAGACATTGACGATTTCCAGTGCAGTGCAGTATAGCTCTTTAGCCATTGCTGAGAGAATATGTATAGTTCTGGGAAATTTAAAGAGTATTATTTAAAATTGAGAAAGTGAATATTTCTGCTTCCTGTGTATGTGTGTGATAATATTAGGCATGTCACAATAACTACTTTTTGTTAGATGATTTAAAGTCCCACAAATAATGTTGCAATAAACAATGTTATTGGCGTTTTGTGCCACTTATATAATGATAATATAATAGCAAAAATATTTCAAGTTAATCCTTTCAAAGAGCAATGAACTTTTAATTCTGAAGAAAATTCAGGTTTTGGAGTTCAAATAAAAAAAAAACGATTCATAAAAATGGACTCTCAGGCTCTGTTAACAAAAATTCAGTATCATTTGGCACTAATTGAAAACTTATGCAACTGCCTCTGTCACTGTTTTGCAGGGTGTTGTGTGACCATCCTTGATCTCATAATCAGCCCTGCGTGAGTCCTGACCTCCGGTTATGGTATTGGCTTGTTGTGTCCCTGGTTAATCCCTGATTCATTTTAATCACCGACTCTGTGTTCAGTCATTGATCACCTCTGCTCAACAACCAGCCAATTAGTTTAACCAAAGAACACTCAGTGTCCTGTCAGATCGTGTCAGCGTCTGCTTTTTGTGCCCCTGGAAGTGAATCATTCATCCATTCTCTCTCTTGGAGAAGCAGCGTTGGGGGCGGCGTGCTCGGCTGTTGCTGCAGCTATTGATCAGCGCTGTGTGTGTTGTGTGCTGTGATGATGGGTTGTTACATCAGCAATCCTACGGCTGCGCGACCCCGGTCCTCCCACGCTTTGACCCTCTGCAGCGCTCAACAGCAGGGATGTATAAAACACAATGCCAGATATCTTTTTCCCTCCACTGGAATGAAACGTCTCCAGTGTGCAGCAGCAGGAAGCTGAGCCAAATATTCTCATGGAGTGTGAGTTTGATTATGCTTAAAATTTGGCATGAAAACAAAGCTTTTCCCTATACAGGTTTAGAGAAGTCCTACAAAGAATTGGATTTAGTTTTCTAAACCTGAGAAGGAGTTTTTGATACTGAGGGCCTTTTCATATTTGGTAAGCTTGCTTCGTACCATGCCTGAATACACTTGCTCCCCCTACGCTCCCGTGTTGCTCAGCGTTCATATAAGTTATGTTGTTCAGTAACCAAGCACACGTTTATAATCACATTGGTCCCGATTCGATTTCAAAGGCTTGGTTTTGCTGCAAATCATGACATTTTTAACTGATTGGTATCGGCTATTGAGCCATGTGGAGCCCATCCGATCCTTTGTCAGCTGTCAAAGTGTGTTTTTACCTGCAAACATTTAATGAGCATCCAACGAGTGCAGCCGCCGTCTCACCACTCCTCCGCTGTCTGTCTTCTCCCCTCAGCAGAGCGCCATGTGTTTGTAAGAGCAAGGGCTGAAGCGCCAGAACACAACATGCAAAATGACAGCAAAATGCAGCACGAGGCTATTTATTTAGGTTATTTACCTTATTTGTGTGCACTCGTCTCATTTCAGCTCAGTGTCTCTTGTGTTTGCTGTCATGTGGCGCAATGTGTTTTACCGCCAACGTGCCCCAGTCTCTGCTTTGGCTCGTAGGAGAAACAGACAGCGGGACAGCCCCGCGAGCTAAAAAGCCAATAAGAGTAACTTGGAAGCTGTACAGATGAGGAGAATAAACCCTCAGTACAGTTTATTCAGGTAACTGTACTGAAGAAACAAACACTGGAGGACAGAAGAGAGGAGGGGAGAGAAATTACTTTGACACAGCCAGAAAGGCCAAAAAGAGGGATTGTTATTTTATACTTTATGTTGTGAAGAAATAAAGAATAAAATAGGGAGATTGGATTCAGGCATTTGTTTCATAAAGCATATTACCTTGAATTTAGTTTTAATAGCTTTAATGCTTTATCTTGGAAACTAGAATAAGCCAATTTATTTTTACACAAAAGGTGCCATAAAATATTTATTATAGACATAAATTATAAACTAAGACACATTGCTCCAGAAAGTCCTTTTTGAATATTCAAACAAACCCTCCAGCAAAATATATATTGGAGATTAAGAACAAATTCATCAATAAATAACATTCTCCTTCGAGAAAAAGTATATTTGTTAGAGATTAATAGATACATAGATAGACTGTTGCACCTGTGAATGCGATATGCACTTTAAAATATTAACTTTGGATTATAAATTCTGCTGTATGAGTCACTGTCATGGTTAAAGATGGAGCCGCAGAGGAAAAGCAGGAGGCCCCGATGCCCCTGCACCCTGCAGGACCAAGTGAAGGAGCTGAAAGATTTGTTGAGGCAGGAGCTTGCCAAAAACTTCTGGGAGCATAATATGAGGCCGCAGCTCAGCAAAGAACTGGACGAGACTAAAGAGCAGCTGGCTCATGGGAAGAGCCTGAAAGAAATGTTCTCAGCAGAGCTCCAGGTTGAAAAAAAACTAACCGCTTCACATGAGATCAACCTGAGCTGTGAGACTGAGCTCTAAGAGAAAAGAGCGACAACCTTCAGGAACAGCTGGAGACCGAGGTTCAGTCAGAGGACCTGAGGGAAAGTAATGACCCTCAACAAGAGGAGTGGGAGGAGATCCAGAACCGCTAGGAAAGATAACCAACCAGTAGCTGCAGGTCACTAAGCTCCAGACTGAGGAGGAGGTCAGTCAGGGTGTCCGAACTGAACTCGAAGAGCAGGGAGCAGGAGAAGGAGGCTCTTCAAAAACAGGTGAAGGAGCTGGAGGCTCTGCTGCAAAGGAAAAGGTTAAGCAGCTCAACTGGAGATACAGACGCACCAAAGAGAATCTCTCCAGGAACAAGAGGAGAAAAATAAGCTCCTTCAAGAGGAGAACAGCGCCCTGCAGAAGGAGGTGATGGAGCTCGAATCGACTCAGATAATCAGCCAAGAAGAGACAGAGGTTGAAAAGAAA